>CM055403.1:73106481-73131481 GCA_029228625.1 Pseudolycoriella hygida
AATCGACAGCTACGTCGGCTATGGAGACGTTAATTAACCTGCCACCGGTCCATGTGGCATTGAAGGCGAAAGCTTTCTCAGAACGATCCCTGGACTCCAAATTTCATTTCGGGCCATGGGAAAATCAAGAAGGCTATCACTAACGAGGTCTTTGCGATGCCTAGGGACCGAATAAAACCGGAGACAGACTTCGTAAGGCGTTTCGAGGCTGTCGTACCCAGCAGGTCTGAATGGTTGGAAGGTTGGCCAAGCTGCCTATCAGATGAAGGAACTGTGAGCTTTACTGATGGCTCTAAAACTTCAGAAGATACGGGAGCCGGAGTATTTTCTCCGGAACCGTTGGCGGAAAGGTGGTACCACCTAGGTGGATACGCCGATGTTTTTCAGGCTGAAACTTTCGCGGCGATGATGGGAGCGCGTGAGGCACTCCCAGCAGAGGCATGTGGAGAAAATGTGACAGTCTGTTCTGACAGTGAGGCGATGATCAAAGCGCTTATGTCGCCTGTCGTGACATCGAAGCTAGTAAAAGAGCTGAAGGAAACCCTAAACGAGTTGTGGGCCAGAACCTCTTATACCCATCCCACACGGCATGCGTGAAAGCGATGAAGAGCTGGATGAGGTCGGAATTCGCTAACTATTGGAGCACCTATAAAGGAGGAATGCACACGAAGCGTTTCTTCCCGGTGCCCGATGGGAGGTGGGCCATAGAACTGTTAAACATGGACAGGAAGCGCATCAAGAGGGTGGTGGTTGCGATTACCGGGCATTGCGGACTGAACAAGCACCTGGCAAAAATGGGAATGCCCGAAGTTCTCCTCACTGAGACTCAGGACTCTAGGAAGTCATGTGGTCCAGCCTGCAACAGTACCAAAAATGGGACTTGCCGCTCTAGACAGGTTCCTTGTAGGAACTGGGAGGTTTTCGAGATTTACATGATGAATGGGGTACGAAACAAAGGATCATCAGATCTGCGTTTCAAGGACCAGAAATGGACCGACCCAATCTGATAAATCTAAACGATGTCACAAAAATGACGTCAAAAATACGACGTCTCAAAAATGATGTCACACAAGTGATGTAAAACAAATGACGTCACACATATGACATCACAAAAACGATGACACAAATACTACGTCACAAAAATGACGTCAAAAATACGATGTCACAAAAATGACGCTACAAATACTACATCACAAAAATGATGTCACACAAATGACGTCGAACAAATGCCGTCCTACATATGACGTTACAAAAATCACGTCATAAATATGACATCACAAAAATAATGATACAAATATGACGTCACAAAAATGACGTCGTAAAGATGACGTTACAAATACTACCTCACAGAAATGACGTCATTTACGACTTCATAAAAATGACGTCATAAATATGACATCACAAAAATGATGACAAAAATACTTGAGATGTCAAAAATCGTCAAAAATACGACGTCACAAATACCTATAACTAAAAGTTATAACGTCATCGATATTGTTTCGTTTAATTCTTGAACTGTCGCCACTTTTCTATACCCTTGTTAATGGTTTATTTCAGCTGCTAAGGCACAAGAACAAAGAGGAGAAATTGAATTTCACGTTCTTGGCAATTCTCTTTCACATCCGGTCAGTAAGCAGTCAATGTTGTGGTTACTTGGATTGCATAGCGTTTTCGCTCACCAGCTCACTGAAATGCCAAGGGAATATATCAGTCAACTTGTTTTCGATCCGTAAACTTTACTCGCTCACTAATTCCGAACTACAAATGTAACGTTCATTCCATTGCAGAAAACACAAAACGTTAGCTGTGATCAAAGATGGTACACCGATTGGTGGAATTTGCTTCCGAACATTTCCAACTCAAGTAAGTACGGAATTTGCTTTCAACTTAACTTCTCGTTTGAATTGTGCACATTTCTGTAAAGGATGTCGACGATGTCGACAAAAAGGGGAAAATGGGATGTTGTTCATGGAACTCAAAGTTTGAAAAAAGGTTCCAAAATCAAAATTTGCGGAAAGAACGTTTGGGGTCTGGGTTTTCTCTCCACAGCCTTAAGGAGAAGTAACTGACAGAATATTTTATGTTTTCACTTTTCCTGTTCGTAAGTCCGTCTGTCAGTCCATTCAGTCCACATATCGGTGAACTCTCATAACAGGTCTGACGAACATTATGACATCAGAGATATCGTTTCGTTCAATTCCAGCAATTGTCTATAAATCATGTTTGGCTCACATGGTACTAAACTGAAAATATAGTATGCGCCACCTAACTTTGTGGACAAATTTATTCAAATCAGTGTTCGACTTTCGTAAAAGTGAACATCAACCAGTGTTGTAATATGTGTGAAATTGTCCCGAAATTAAAATGTGTAAAATTCTTGGTCGATGCACAAACCGAAACTCACCGAATATTTTCAGGGCTTCACAGAAATCGTATTTTGCGCAGTAACTAGCAGCAAACAGGTCAAAGGTTATGGAACTCACATGATGAACCATTTGAAAGATTACAGTACGCAAAGAGGCATAAAACACTTTTTAACATTTGCTGACGAATTTGCCATTGGTAAAATATTGAAAAAATGATTTACCCGATTTTTTTTTTAAATATCGTTGTGTCGCTTAGGCTACTTCCGGAAACAAGGTTTTTCCGATGATATCAAAGTTGCACGGCCAGTATATGCGGGTATGGATGTGGTGTTCATAACCTGCGAAAGTTTTTGACTATTTTCTTCATATTTCCAAGGTTACATCAAGGAGTATGAAGGCGCCACCTTAATGCACTGTGAACTGCATCCAAGTCTTGTGTACACACAATTCAGTTCAGTTATACGAAAGCAGAAAGAAATCGTCAAGGAATTAATATCACAGCGTCAGCAAGATGTTCAAAAAGTCCATCCGGGTTTGACTTGTTTCAAAGAAGGTGTCCGGAGCATACCAGTCGACTCAATACCCGGTTTACGTGAAATCGGTTGGAAGCCACAAGCCCGAGTGCAACGAGCTTCTCGACCTGAAGAGTCAGCTGATCCGGACAAGCTTAGCGCTACGTTTAGCACAATATTGAATGCAGTTAAAGTACATGTGAATGCTTGGCCATTTTTGAAACCAGTTAGTGCCGTAACCGTTCCGGACTACTATGATCTCATCAAGTATCCAATGGATATTAAGACAATGTTTGATCGACTGAAGAAAGGGTAAATTGGCAAACGATGTCGCATTGAAGGTTTTTTCAATGATTTAATTTCAGATACTACGTGACTCGGCGCCTTTTCATGGCTGATATGGCAAGAATTTTCTCAAATTGTCGATTGTACAACTCTCCTGAAACTGAATACATTCGGTAAGATTTCAAGTGAAAAAAAAAAAAATCGGCCAAACCGATGGACAACAAGCAGAAATTCATCATTTTTCTATTTTCTCATGTCTAAAAAACTAATACGACTTTTCGCTCTAAAGCGACTATCTCTGTAGCCAATTCTTATAGGACGCTACACAGTTCTGAATGATAGAAGAAGAATGTGATCATGATTTTCGATGAATTTACTGCAGTAGTCGATTTTTCCCGGCATCCAACGCACCAAAAACCTAAAAAAACTTTTTTTTCGCAGATGCGCTAATATTCTTGAACGATATTTCCAAACCAAGATGAAGGAGCTTGGTCTGTGGGATAAATGATGTTTTGAGACGGTGATAGATGCTGAAGTAAATACATTGATAGATAATGCACCGACTGAAACGTTAATTGAAGACGGGACTTTCGCTTTAGATGAACAAAGCTTGTTATAAAGAAAAAGAAAACTATTTTTTGTAGTTTGTATGCTTTTTTCTTTGGCCTGAAAAAGAAAATAAACAAAATAGAATGTAATATATTTGTTATCATTTAGTTTTATTTGCAGTAAATTGTCCAGTGTTTGATAACATCAAGTCCTGCGAAAAAGGTTCCATCAAGTGAACGCATTCAGAGACCATTCTTGAAATAGACGCTTATGAATAAGAAGGAAAATTGAAATAGAAAAACGTATCTACGCATTTAGCGCGGCGTTGGCTTATGTCAAAGCATATAAAATTTCTTGACTGAGATGGCAAACACACTACGATTTTTAGCCGTTTCATTTATTACTGATTTCGTGATGAAATTTTGCATACTTCGACATAAGCCGATGCTGCAAAAAAGAGGGGTGCCGATAAGTTCTTTCACAGAAACCACCACTCACTCAATAGCCGAAAAAAATGCAACACAAATTTTGTGATCAAAATCAGTTTATTTCCTTTCGACGATCACTCAAGACACGATTTAACTTTCTCTCCGGTGATCTCGTCTGACAATTCAGTGAGAAATTTGTTGATGAGTACATTTATATCGAAGCTCTTCGTTTGTTTGATGTTGACTAAGGTTGAGAAAACTGACGAACTATGGCAAAATGAGATAAAATCAGAAATTTTACGGAAATTTCCAACAAATTGTAATTAAGGTCGTCGTTGGTATCAATGGAGGAATTTCTTTTTCTTTCTAAACCACACAAGAAGTAAACTCGCAAGAATTGCCATTTCCGTCGACACTCGATACAAGACTCAAAATTCAAAAGATTACTTTTCAATTTGATTTTACTCGCACAGTCAGCGATGCAACTGTTATATCCTAAACAGAGAGCCACACACAGGTTCTATTGTCACAATAATAGCTATTTTCGAAGAGGAAAATAGAAAATTCCTTAACAAGAGTGGAGCCAGAGCTGAGAAAATCGCAACGAGAGGGAAGTTTATCGTCGCGCTCGCTCTGGCCGTAAACTGCACTCTAGTTGGAATTTTTTCTAAGATCGAATTTGCTATTTTTCCGTTTTCTCCGAGTTATGAGTCAAACTTTTCCCAATTGTATGCAAAAATTTGTATTTTCCACCGAAAACGTACTACGGTGGAAAATATTTTCGCACTCCTTGGGAGGAAATGCAACTTTTCATCTCTAAAAATAAACGAAAAATAACTTTACATCCCTATGGATGTAAAGTTACTTTTCCGACCTAGGGATCAAATGTATATTTTCTCCATAGGAGGAGGTGCGGTGCCTAAGGAGGAAATGGTTATTTGTGTGCCAGTTTTCGACGATTAATTTTATGCAATTTCGCGAGTTGTAGACCGAGCAAAGCGTCCAAAATCAAGAGAAAATTTACAAAATTGCCCTCGATTTTGGCACCGAAGCATTAAAAGTAACTTTTCATCTCTAAGGAGGAAAAGTAACTTCCCTTCTTAGGGATGAAATAGTAGATTATGTGCCTCTTGCCAAATAACTATTGTGTACCTGTTTTTGTCGATGTATATTAGGCAATTTCCGAACGAAGCGAAAGCGCCTAAAAACGTCTTAAACTGGTACACATACAACTTTACATGCAAAGAGGAGCGAAATCCCAAAAAAATTTAAGAAAATTAATTCATTTTCGGCCCCTGCGCATGTAAAGTTACTTTTCCTCTCTAGGGAGAGGTGCGGAGAAGTCACTAAGGAGGAAAAGTAACTTTTCATCCCTAGGTGTGAAAATATTTTCCACCCTAGGTGTAAAAATATTTTCCACCCTAGGGAGGAAATGTACATTTATTATTTATATACCTCTTGCGAAAATTGTTATTTTGACGTGTGGGCATTGCGAATCGAGCCGAAAGCAAGATTCGTAATGCCCACAAGTCAAGATAGCAATTGTAGCAAGAGGTGCATACAATGGTTTATCTACCGAGAACAGATACATCGAGATAAATGAAAATGTCCTAGACGGATAAATGCGACATTACCGTTCAAGGTAGATAAAGTAGCTTTCCTCACAGTAAATTACGCATCTGATTTATTTTCGAGGCTTAATGTCGAGCTTTTTGCAACATCTATTCTGTTTGCCACATCTTTTCTGATACGAACGGGCCCCTTGCATATGTTTTTGTTTTCAACTGACTGATAGTTTGTATTGCCAAATTTTTAAACTTTCCAGTCGCACTTTTATTAAGACGTAAGCTATGACAATCCTATCGTTGTTTACTTTTTCACCAAACAACAAGCTTTGTAGATCGGATTGTCCATATTGCAATTTTATGAGCTTCATTGAAATGAAATGAAATTCGAATTTCAAATAAGAAGTTTCTGGTAACACTGGATTAATAAAAAGTAAATGCGCGGCAGGCGATTTTTCGGATTATAAAATCTATATTTCGAATGTTTTTTACCGTTTCGGACATGTGGGAGGACAATCACTTTCAAGGTGACCGAGGTGACCGTACTGACCGTTCAGTTCGATTTAGATTTTACAATAGCGCAGACCGCATAAAGGGAAAACATGGATAAAGTAAAAATTGCAGTAAAATGGTTGGTTTGTACTTCTCGTATATTTACGTGTTTGTCGACTATCGATCCACCTAGGCTGGTAGACGATATCAGATTCAAGGACCTCAATATTACAGAGCATTCTAGGGACGAATTTCATCTTAACCAAGCTTTTGTAGTTGTAAATGAGATGTGGGAGAATCATACGGTTCCATATGTAATTGATAAAGATTTTAGCGGTAATATGGCTGAAGTATTATGCAGGATGAAAATATATTTCAATCCGCTCTGTTTAATCTTTGCAGACACTGAAAGAAATGGAATATACAGAGCAATCGAAGAAATACAAGATAATTCCTGTATTACGTTTCCACCGTACAACGACAGTATTCATGCCCATTACGTGACAATAGTAAAAGATTTGAACCATCCGTAAGTATTTTTTTATTAAGTTATGTTGACAGTTATACTATAATAAGATCGTGAAATTTTCGTGTAGAAACACAAGCTCTTCTCACATTGGCTGTTTGAAAAAGGGATTACAATATGTAAATTTTGGTTATGAAATGCTTACGGTAAGTAGCGTTTGCGTTGTGCAGCCTGTAGACCTTATTATTATAATTTTGATACTACAACGTTGTCTCAGCTATTCTCAACAACCCACTTAGTCGAGCTTAGAAACTTGTCAAAAAATCTCTCAAGTTTGTAGATCCGTTCAATAACAACATGTTTTACGATTTAAATGTTGAATAATTATTTACGCCACCGAGTAGTGGTGAATGCTTTTTTAGGCGCCAGATGGTGTAGATTGTCACTCGAAGCCGCAGGTAGGTGTGCCACATCTTGTGCCTAGAAGGTATTTACCGCTCGGCGCGCATGGAAAAAATGTATTCTCCCCGGGAACCAAGTCTAAATTTCCCGGGAACCACAAGTGTGAAATTAGTTTCCCGCTCATACATTTCCAGGTGATGATTTATTCGTCAAAATGCAATTTCCCGGGAACCAAAATTTTCGTAAAAAAAACTTCCCGGCAACTACGTTCGCGGGTTGCCAGGAATTTCCATGCACGCTGCTCGTTGGCATAAATAATTATTTCTGTGCTCAACGATTGTGGGACTTTTGGGCAGCTTCACTTGTCAATTTGCCATATCCTTTCTAAGTCTAATAACAAAATTGAATTTCAACAGAAGGAAGACTACAAATATACCATTCGTCATGAATTGCTTCATGTGCTTGGATTCTACAATCATCAAACTAGACCAGACAGAGATAGATACGTAGAGCTTCATATGGAAAACTCAGACTTAAAAGATACGGATGATATTAAAGAGACGTATATGAAATTACTAGCTCCAAAAGAAGATAGGGCTTTTCAAATACCGTTCGACTATAAATCTGTCATGTTATATGATGAATATCCCTACAATAAGAACAGAATGCCAGTCTTAGTTTCGAAAATGAAAGATGAGAAAATATCAAGTCGCACTGAAAAGGAGTCCTTATCGAACTGCGACAAGATTGCGATAAATTTATTCTACCGATGTCCGGGAAAAATATACAATGATAGCACAATAAATAATTGCTACAAATAAAGTGTTTAATTTTGAAGAATTTGTAATGTATCTGGGACACTCACAAATTGTTTTCATTAAGAATGAAGTTTATTTAGAAATATAGGATGACAAAGTTCGTCATCATAATCGAAATTTTTATGTGAATTACTCAACTTCATGATCATTTTAAAGCTTAATGTTAAATTATGCAATTTGTATTGTTATTATATTGAAGATTTTTTTTATAAAAAATAAAAACAATGAGCGCGTGTCGCTGTGAATATAAAACGATGATGTTTTTCTTGCGATGAGCCAAGTGTCTATTTAGGTAAGTTGTAAAATCATCAAACAGTCCACTTATGAACCTAGAGGTAAGACTTAAGAAAACTGGTAATTCTGGCAGCCGACTGAAAACCTATACGTATGATCATTTAGCTGAATAACAGCTTCAATTTCAATTAACAGTGCAGTGGTACAATTATTTTGTACAAGCCAGGGCCAAATATTCATTGAAAAGAAAATCCTTCAAAATTTTACAAAAGAAATATTCTCAAATTCATAGAAAATCGACAAAAATATCCGCACAATCATAGAAAATCATTTAAAAGGATCGAGAAAATCAAATAACGAGAAGAAAATCCTTGACAATTGAAAAAATCCTTTGAAAATCCATCCAGACTTAGTAAAAAATCTTAGCAAAACACTCAGAGGATTGTCCATTTGAAAATGCTTTGCCAACGTTTATAAATATGAAACCGGTCTCGAATTGACATCTAATTTCCAATTGTTGTGTATCAACACTAAACCGATTCTCGTTTTCCCTAGTGCTAAAATTTATGGCAATGTTGATAGATATTCGATTAAATTACATTCTACTACATTTTTCGGAGTCGAAAGACCTCTAAGACATACAGATTTCCCAAAAATTTCGAAATGCATGACTACTTGCACCAATCACAGTCCTCCCATTAGCTTTGGCATTTCTCATATTCGTTATATGAAATGTCCAAGATTTTTGGAAACAATTTTTTGACCCGCCGTCACGCGACAATAGTCAAGACTACAACCCTTTCCTCTCATGCAAGTCATGACTTCTTTTGTGAATATCCCGAACAGTACAATACACAAGTGTACCGAGAAATACGGTTACGGCAAATAAACTAGCACCACTGCACTATCAAGAGCCACATTATGAATAAAATTTTGCAATAATATCTTAACCACATCTGTACGTGTGTATATACTTCTGTATGCGAAAAAAGGCGCGAAATTACAGAAATTTGAAAAATTTGACGCGTTTTCAAAAGTGCATCGTAAATGGAGTTAAAAAACTCAAAGTGTCAACCCACCACGCAAAAAGTGCATTTAAATAGGAGTTATGTTACCATTGTGAACTGTCCATGTCGAGGTTACGTATTGCAAAATTATTCATTTGGTCCTACAATCTTTTCGAACTATTGTGAATGAAGTATTTAAATAAACATATAAACTACATAAATATCGAATGAGAGACTTTAAGAGTGGAGCATTTAAGACGCATGAAGGAATGAAAATATATAAAAAGAACAAATTTCGGTTATTGGGATTGCTAAAAGTAAAATTATGAGTTCTAAGTCGTGCCGAGAAGAAAAGAAAAATATTCCAAAAAGGTAGCAATACAAATTTGGTGTGCTTCTAAGCCTTTTTTATTCGACGTCCAGAATTTTTAAGTATCATGGGCGCGCGGTAGCAATGCCAAAAAATTACAAGAAATTTTTTTTGTAGACTAAGGAACCACATATGCAGAAACTTTTTGACTTCCCCCCGAAACTTGTCTCCCGAGCCGAAGGAAAGGGATTGAATCCTCCGAGAGGATAGGATAGGATAGGATAAAGTGGATAGGAAAACGAATGTAATTCCTTGCACCTAAGCCACCAATGGGCTTGTTGTGCATACCCACAAAAATTAGAGAATATTCCTATTGATATTCGCTGACCTAGTAAGATTTGATTCGGTTCAAGTAATTTAGCACGGTTTTGGGAGATTCTTAATTGATTTCGGGTTTATCATGTAAGATCCAAAGCATTTCGCTCTAGCCATGATGTAAGCGGGACAATGGTAACGAAGATGTTCGGCAGATTCGATGTCACCGCAGCGGTTACATAGTGGACTGTTAGCAAAACCGATGGTGCACAGATCTTGTTAAGGGAGCAGTGACCAGTCAGAATGTCAGTGATTCTTTTTACGTCTTTCTTGGAAAATGACAGGAGTTCCCTAGAATGTTTTTCATTGATACGGATGCAGTTTTTGGCGTGACTCGCGCAGTTTAGAGTTTCCCAATGCTTAAAGAAAGTATCAGCTTTCCAGCGATTCATAATTCTAAACAGTGTAGAGGCTGATACGGGTACACTAGGTTCAGGGCCTATGAAAAGAGGAGATGCAGCTATTTTTGCCAGATCGTCGGCTTGATCGTTACCAGCGATACCGCTATGACTTGGTACCCAAACTAGTATTACACGTCGATGAGTGGATAGCAGCTGAATTAAATCTCTGCATTCTAAGACTAATGATGAGGAGAATTTGTAGCCATTTACAGATTTGATTGCTGACTGGCTGTCGATGCAAATGAAGATACATTGGTTTACCGGCAAATTTTCTAGAGCGGATATCAATTGATTGACACATGCAATAATTCCGATAATTTACGATTGAAAAACTGTGACGAACTTACCTAAAGACAAACTTTTAGCTAAGTTAAGTTCTGGGGAGTGAAATCCAGCCCCGGCGCTCCCAAAAGAAAAGGAGCCGTCTGTAAAGCAAGATATTCGGTCGTCTAGTGGAATAGCTAAGTTATTAGCCCAAGCGTCACGTTGAGGGAGGCTAACAGAAAATGACTTTTCGAATCTGTATACAGGAATAATAGAATCGCAGGGCATTTCAAATTCCGGAGAAGCCAGCACCATGCTCTTCCAAATTCTCGAATGGTTATTATGGTTGATTATAAGTGAATTGGTGAGTTTAAGTCTGAGAGCAGCGGACCGAGCTTCACTTTGGATGAAGATGTGCAATGGCTCAATATTAAGAATTGCTTCCAGCGCGGCTGTTGGGGCAGAGCTCATAGCGCCCGTTATGCCAATGAGCGCAAGCCTTTGCAATTTAGATAGTTTTAGTTGAGATGTGGAAAGGTTACACCTCGGCCACCAAACAATAGCAGCCTAACTAAGTCGAGGCCTAATGCTCGGCCACCAAACAATAGCAGCCTAACTAAGTCGAGGCCTAATGATGGCAGTATATATCCATTTCAGCACTTTTGGGCTAAGTCCCCAGGTGAGACCGAAAGCTCTCCTGCAATGCCACAACGTTTCAGTAGCTTTTTGCTAAAATGGAGCGAAAAGTTGACTTTTGCGTCGATAGTGAGACCCAATACTTTGACTGAGTCAGATAATGGGATTCTTTTTCCGAAGAAAAACGGCTTAGTGAAATTTTGAGTGGTTCGTTTCTTGGAAAATAGGATAAGTTTTGTTTTATCCGGATTGGCTGTTTGTTCACGCGAATGGCACCAGTTTTCAACCAGTCTAAGAGCAGACTGCATAACTTCGCATATTGTTGAAGTGAATAAGCCTACTATGAGGATCATCAAATCATCGGCAAAGCTTTGCGAGTAATAACCGGCATCGTTTAGGATTGTCAATAGGCTATCTTTCACTAAACAATATATAAGAGGGGATAAATAAATTGTCCTGCAGATGCGTAATAATAATTTCCTCCCCAGGGACGCAATAGTAGGTTATGCACCTGCGGGGAAATTTTTTTATGCGGACGACAACATAGAACAGAAAAGAAGTTTCGTATTACTCTTCCTTACTTATTTACTTACTTACTTATCAGCTGTACTAACCCAAGCGGGTTTTGGCTGACTCCACAACTTGTCTCCATAGGGGACGATTCTCGGCTAGACTTCTCCATGTGTTGACGCGCTGATTTTATGGCTCCGACGATTGCTTCATCCCCAAAAATTTCGGTCAGTTATGCTTCCTAGTCAATGTAATTTGACATCCGACGCGTACGTGATAAATAAATTTTCCCGCAGATGCGTATGCTATTTTATTCACCAAAGAAACAAAGTATGACACCAACAATTAATGTATTATTTAACGCTCTAGGGAAGCTCTGCAGTGAATAGAGTTACTTTTCCTACCTAGGGATGAAAAATTACTTTTACTCCCTAGGGAGAGGTGCGAAAATTCTCAAGCTCTAGTATTTTTCTGTAATTCTCAACACCGAAAGTTATTAACGTCGTTACTAGGACAAGAGCCGAAAGTGCTTTCCCGATGGATGTGTTAAATTTTTCATGCCTTTCTCATAATTTAGGCATTCGGCATGAAAAGTTGGTTCACGTACCTGGACGATTGATCTGAGGTACTTTTGCTTGTCAACCTCATTTTGTTCGGTTTGCAACTCGATAAATTGCCAAAAATTATCGTTCAAAACAGTAGCGCAAAGAACTAGGCACTAGGAGAAAGGGATAAGGTTCTAAAAAGTCGAAAAAAGTAGACGTCAGTGGTGAACTCACATCAAAAATGTTCAATTCCCAGAACCGAAAGGTTTTTTTCCTTAAAAATAGAGAAAAAGTCCCTAAGTTATTACAAGCTATGATTAATCACAACAAAAACCCTTTTTAAAAGGGAAACGTGACGCAAGTCCTCGTCCCTTCTTCCAAAACAACTGATATCAATTTGGGTGACGCTTGCAGCTTCGGAGCGCACAAAATTCTTTTGAAATATTTTTACTTCTGAGTAAAAAAATGCGTCACAAATGCCGGACCAAGAAGTTACTGAATGCTGAAGTCGAACTTTCCGAAAAATGCAGTGTTCTGGTCAAAATTGCCGAACTCTTTCGGAGTTTGATATAGACATTTTAGTCTTCAGCAAAGTTGCTCAGCACGAAATGAGGAACAACTTTGCTCAAGATGCTTTTCCATCAATTTTATTTCGCAAGTTATGACCTGTTGAATTCTGTTAATTTGGAATTCGAAAATTTGTCCAGGAATAACAGGTCATAACTTCCGAAATAAAATTAATGGAAAAATTCCTCCTTCAGCAAAGTTTTTCCTCATTTCATGGTGAAGACTAAAAATTTCTATCTCAAACTCTGGAATAGTTCTGTACCGCGCGCCCATGATTGGGAAATTATGGTAAACGATGCCCGAAACAAAAACACACTTACTACATCATTCTGGTGTGAGGTCACTAATATGATAAATAATGTGTAAAGCCAGTCAACAACAGAATTATAAGGAAACAGTTGACAGCACGGTAGTCATGACGATGACGAAAACAAAAACAAAACCAACAGAAAAACAGTCACAAATGTTGTAGCAAAGCAAAAACGCAGCGTGTTCGTGTGGTTACAGTCGGCAATAGATGTCCGGGGTCCGGTAACGAAAATTGTGTCAAACAAGCCCAGTACATTGCGTACTAAGCGCTTCGTTCGAGTTCAAAAAATCGACTTTTTTGTTCTGACTTTCTTTTATTACTTCAATAATTTAATTAACAATAAATACAAAACCTTCTTTTATCTAATTCGCCAAATCAAATTAGAAGAAAAAAGGCCCAATTCGCCCAATTTTTTTATCAGACTAAAACAAAAAAAAAATTCAAAATTAAACTAATTTATCGGTTCGAATAATGTAACAAAGCTCACAAACAGTATACACGGACACCAGTCTTTAATAAACCTAAATTATTTCTTAATAAAACATATAAGCGAAAATGTCAATATAAACATTTTATAGAAATTAAACTTTCATTCATTCCATTATTTGCACTTAAAAATTTTCTTGATTCTATGTTATAAAATGGAAACAGCGCAATGAACGGCCAATCGATATTTTTGTGGATTGAATTTTAAATGCGAAATATATGTGTTTTTTTAGAAATTTATTTAAATGTTTGAATTAGACGAATTGATTCACATCCTTAAGTAACGCGTGCGCTACAAAGGTTTGAAAGAATTTTATATTGAGAACAAACACATGCATTATAAACCAACAATTCTTTTTTCACAATTCACTCATTCGATTTTTGTTTTATTTTACATTTCCTTTTATGTCTAAAAGTTACTAAATTATAACTACTAGTGACTACACCTTATGTTTTTTGTGATATCATTTGTTGTTATTTCTATTACGTGAAAATACAAACTACATTGATCTGTACAAGTTATGCAACTTTTTTTCACCAAAATATAAATATTTTTGTTAATAGTTCTAGCTATAAACCGCATCAGTCCGATAGGTTAAGTTCCTACTATCCCTTACAAAGTTTCATCAAATCTTTTACTCTCTTAATACATTTGGACATAAAACTTTCTTCCTATTCATAAAGATGTTTTTTTTTCTTTGTTCCTTCCAACTTTAACTAATTTCATGAACGTACAAAATGAACAACTGAATAACGATGGCTATGACGACAGAAAAATGATTTTAAGTTAATTTATTTACAAGATATAAGTAGTAGAAAACGAAAAAGATTTAAAACAAAAAGAAAAAACTATCATCTCCTATCCACATTTTTTCTTCTGCTTAAACCGAAATCATTTTTAATGATTTCATGAGGCGTACATGCGATTTATGTCGTGCTGATAACGGTCTTGGATGTCTTTTCGCTTCAATTTAAATGCGGCTGTTACAAGACCCATGTCTGGTGACCAAACTTCTTTGCACAGTGTAACCGCAGCTGGTACTTCATATCGCTGTAGTTTACCTGAAATTCGCAAAAAAAACTTTTTACAAAATCTGCTACCGTAAAGTCGGTCGTAACGATCCCAGACCAAAAAAATTTTTATCATAAGATTACGGCCTCACAGTAGGGAAAACTGCTCTGTTTGTGTTGATAAGGACTGTTGAAACATTTTAGACATAAGTTCTAAAGTAGCGATAAAATCATGGGCGCGCGGTAGCAATGCGCCGTGACGCAAGTCCACATATGAACAAAAAATTAGGAAATTTTTTTATTCGTAGACTGCGGAGCCACTTATATATGAAAAACGACTCTTTTGGCTCCCGCTCGAAAACGGCCCGATAACTTTTCTTGAAATTTCTTCGGGTGGGCATTCTACGTCAAACGAGATTTTAATAAACAGGTGGTATCGGCCTCGTTTAGGCGCCAGGGCTCTTAGAAGGCGCCAGGGCTCTTAGAAGGCGCCTTATAAAGCCCATATGCATGTTTGTGTGTGTAATGTGAATGGTAGCATGTTTTGTATGAGACAAGGTTGGGTGTTCGAGATAGAGGTTTGGTGTCAAAGGGAAAGTTGTTGGATTGCGTGTGTAGTTTATCTGGCTGACCGCCGAAATGACGGAAAATAGGCGGAGGCTCAAAACTTTTGATATGTTGTAGAGAATCATTTTCGCACGTGGAAGTAGAAGCCGCCATGCTTCGGTTTGGCGGCGGCAGCGGCTTGAATCATGCCCGGAGCGGCAGCGGAGGGCATGACGCTATCCCCACACCCCAAAAAAACGTCCACAAACCCAGAAAACTCCATACAAAAACCTTTGGGTCAAGGAGCCATATATAGGCGAACTTTTGAGTTTTTTCCCCACGCCCCTCCCCCTCAAAATTATTTAAAAAAAAACTACGTCGCAGCAGCTTTCCAACGAACCCACACTTATCAAAATCAATTGAAAATTGGCTGAGATATCGAGGTTTGAAAATGACATTTTTGCATGGAGAATAAATTTTTCTATTGTTCTCATCATTATGGAAACTTTTTTTCTGTGCTGTCGGTTTCTATCTATCTATCTATCTATGTTCTATGTTCTATCTATTAATAATTTTCGATCTCGAAAACTAGACAGCCGATCTCCCAGAAATTTTCAGGGATTGTCAGTCTCGGTCCAAATAAAAAATTTCATATGCCGCTTTTCCGGGAAAATTCTGGAAAAGCCGTGGCATGTGGAAAAGTGGTCAATTTTGAGGGTTTTTTAGGTAATGCTCGGAGTTTTCGAATTTTAGCTTCGGAGTGACAATAGCTCGAGAGTTGGTTTCTTCGGGAAAGTAGAGTTTGGTCAGGAGAATTTTTTGTATCTTAAGAAAATGGCTGCCAACTGTCAAAAAGACGCCATCTTGGATTTTTTGCTATTTTTTGCTGTATAAGAATACCTAGACAGTTTTTTTCTTCAGGAAAGTTATACGAAGTGTTCCGAAGGTAGCCGATGGTGACACGAAGTGTTCTGAAGGAAGGCGAAGGTGACACAAAGTATTCCGAAGGTAGCCGAACGTGATACGAAGTGTACCGATGGTAGCCGAAAGTGTTGGAGAACATCTTTTTTCGGAGAAAAATTTTTTTTGGAGAAAAATTTTTTTGGGAGAAAATTTTTTTTGGAGAAAAATTTTTTTGGGAGAAAAATTTTTGTTTGGAGAAAATTTTTTCCGAGAAAATGTTTTTTTAAAAAAAAATTTTTCCAAAAAATTTTTTTTTTGAGAAAATTTTTTTTCGGAGAAATTTTTTTAAAAAAATAGAAATTTTTTCAACAACTGAAAACTTCCAAAACGACTGATATCACAACAAAAACCTATTAAAAGGTCCGGCATTTGTGACGCATTTTTTTAATCGAAAATATTTCAAAAGAATTTTTCGCGGTCCGAAGCTTTAAGCTATCAGTTGTTTGTGAAGGAGGGACGAGGTCTTGCGTCACATTTCCCATTTAAAAAGGGTTTTTGTTACGATTACTTTACACTAACTAAAGATTATAGGAAAATGTAAACAACATTTGGCATTTTGAAAAGTCAAGAATCCCAGTTCAGCTTTGACAAATTTCTATTAGACGTCAAAATGTGATGATTCAAAAATGTACTAAATCATAACTTCAACTCTTCAGACATTCCTCCTGCTCTGGACCTCACATAGTTACACCTTTATCTATGCGAGCAACGTGACAATGACTCCAGAAGGAGGTAAAAAGTAGATTTAGTACAATTTTATGGTAATTTTTGACATCTGTCAAAACTGGAGTGGGATTCTAGACGAACCGCCCGAAACTCGACTAAAAAGCCGTCTGGACCCGAACCCGAATCATTTTATCGGGTCGGGTCGGGTTTTTGAATTTTTCTTTGTCGTGTCGGATTTTCATTTTCGTTTTTTCGGGTCGGATCGGGTTTGAAGACTTCAACTAACAAAACCCTACCCGACCCGAAAAAATAAATTTACTCAATTATTTTCTCAAAACATGCCAAATGAAATCTTTTTAAAGTAAGTTCGGGTACTGGTCAGGGTCAGGGTTTGGGGTACGAGTTAGGGTTTCGGCTGCCGACAGCTGATTGAAATGCGGCGCCGAATCTCAAACATTTAAATTGGCGCACGGCTCTAATTAGGAGTTGATGGAATCGGTCCAAGTCAAGTTGCGATATCGTTTGGTTTACTGTACTGGTGAAAGGCGTTGTTGGGAGGTACCGATATTTTACTACTCGTAATTTCGCTCCCAGTACGAAATAGATGGCACTAGGTTTGACATAATGCAAAGTCTCAAAAATACAGTCAGTGAACCCGTTAAGGCAGACTTTAGTGGAAAAAATCGTATGAGTCTGCGAAGCTTATACTTATATTTGAAATTGAATTCACTTTTACTAATTTATTCATCCTTCAGATTTTCACTTCGTGAGTTCTCTGACCTAGACTCAATTTGCAGCACATGTACTGACATTGAAATAATCAGAAATGTAAATATTTGCTCGCAGATGTTGTCGAATACTTGACACATCTGTAGAACAGTCATGTGACGTACATATTCGTCACGTTTTGAAAAAATTACGCACGAAAGTGAGTGTAAAAAATGAATTTTTGTCGTTTATTGCGTTGTTGAAACTCAAGTTAGACTTTTCTGAAGCATGGAACAGCTTCAGACATAGTACGGCAGTCTGAGTTTGGTGTTTATTTTTGCCTCAACTGATTGGAATGCAAAGTTATGAGAAACAATTGACTCCTGCCACAGAATATTGAGGCGATTAGCTCAATGAAAAGAAAATGTCACTTACATTTTTTGGCATGTTCAGCTAGTTCCTTAATTACGGCCTTTTCCATGACAGGAGATGTGCACAATTCTTCAAACTCCACACCAGTTACTCCTTGCTTCTGAGCGATATCTTCCAAATGTTTTTGATTCGGCACGACCAATGCGACTGTAAATTGTTTTGACGGATCGCCGTACACGCAAATGTTCTCAACTACACCACATGTCTTCAATTCAGCTTCAACTTTACCAAGGGAAACATATTCTCCAGCTTGCAATTTTACCAAATCCTTCTTTCGATCTGTGGAAATTGAATTGTTATTGAAAGCTTCAGGTGTGGCGTCACAAAAAAACTCACCAATAATTTTAAGTACGCCATCGGCATGAAATTCTCCAATATCTCCGGTCTTGAACCATCTCTTACCGTCTTCATCGAAAAATTCTTCCTCAGTTTTACCTGGCAATTTGTAGTATCCTCTTGACACACTGTCTCCGCCAATAATAATTTCACCTTGAGGGAATGGTTTATTCGTAACACGGTAGCCAGCTTCTTCCCAGTTGACCAAGCGAATATCACACATTGTGGACGGAGCTCCAACTCGTCCGTAATTCATGTCCCATTCTGTTAAAACGATTTCATTTTTTAAATGTCAGCCAGTTTGTTAATTCGTAGTCCACTTACCGTCCATGACAGTTGCACCGGATGTTGTCTCTGTAAGTCCGTATCCCTGGATAACGTCCACGCAAAGACACAATTTGATTTGTTCGTGTGTGTCTGGTGAAAGCGGTGCACCACCTGATAACATAAGTCTCACTTTACCGCCCATTAACTTGGCGACTTTTTTGAAGATAATTCTGTAAGACGATAAATTAATTGGTTGACTGGAAATAGATGTTTTATTAAAGTAGCGACAAAAAAGGCATCATAAAATGACGTTACAAAATTGACGTCACAAAAATGACGTTACAAGGACGTCATAAAAATGACGCCGCAAAAATGACGTCACAAAAATTATTCGCTAGCCGAAAAAGTGCGCTGCCGCCGTCGAAAATATTTTTTACGTGCGCCTATTTGCGCCGCCGCCGAAAGTAAGAAAATTGCATCGCCGCCACCGACCGTTTTTTGTCGGCGCAATTAATAACAAAAAATGAAATTAAAAAATTGAAAAAAGTTGAAAATTTAGAAAACGCCGCCGCCAGCCAAAAGGCTTTAAAAAACTTGCCCCGCCGTCGGCGAAAATAAATTTGAGTTGCGCTGATATGCGCCGCCGCCTACTCAAATCAAAAATTACTTACGCCGCCACCGATTTTTTTTGACCGGCGCACATCTCAAATATAGCGTCACAAATATAACAAAAAATTATTACGTCATAGATATCGTTTCGCATAATTCCTCAACCATATCCTATCGCTACTTTTCTACACCCGTGTCAATGGTTTATTAGCTTACCGATCAAGAAGCGGGGTTGTGTATCCACGTTGAATCCATTTGGCTTTGTACGCGTAGGCAAACTTAAAGAAGGCTTTTTTGAATGGAGTCTCACCATTCACTTTGTCGTTGATTCCCTTAGAAATTCGGTCCAAAATCAGCTGCAAAAGTCAAAATTTGGTCATTTTCAATTATTTACGTTTAGCTCCAAGAGGAATATACCGGAACTGTTGTCATGCAAGTAGGCTTTAACACAGACGCATCGCCCTTACAGCCACGCATTATTTTACTACTCGAATCGATCAAAGTCAAAGGCGTGGAGTAGCCGATAGAAATACCGTTCAAGAGACAAACACTTTCCGCCAATAATTCGAAAACGTGAGCCAATGGAAGGAATCTGCAAAAGAATTTTTTTGTAGGGAATATTTTCTGTTGTGGATTTTAGTTTTATTTACCCAATCAACACATCGTCCGGTTGTACTTTGGCTATATCACTAAATGCTTTCATTGTTGCTATTAGATTTTTATGCGACAGCAAAACTCCTTTTGGTGTTCCGGTCGAGCCAGACGTGTACATAATAATTGCTATGTCTTCAGCGACTGGTGGGTTCGGCTCGAATTTACTGTCAACTCCGGAACGAATAACTTGCGAGAAAGGAATAATTCGAACACCCGACTTGAAGTCACTTGTGTCAGTTTTGTGTAGCTGACTCTCCATGTACACAATATTCTCTACATTAGGCATTTGGTTCAAAATTGTTTTCAGTTTTGGTAACAACTCGTGAGTAGTTATGATGGTTGTGACTTCGGTCTCATTAACACCTAAACATAAAAGAGATTAGACTGGCGAATCGGAAGAGGAAATAGCAAACTAACCGTGAACAACACCATCATCACCTAAAGTCGCGTAAATCGTAACTACTGGAATATTTTGTTTGAAACAACCATGAGCTGCAATCATCCATTCAGCTCTGGTTTCAGCAAAAATGACAATGTTTTGTTTTGGCTTCTGTCCCAATTCACGTAAACCTCTGCCGAAACAAGCGGCCAGCCGCTCCACTTCGATGAAATTCTTCCATTTGTATTCGCCCATGTTGTATTTTTTGAACACACGACCATTCGATTGAACTTCATCTTCTTCACTCAATATTTCACGAGTACCCAAGCATCGTTTGTTCATGTGAATTTTCGTCACAAATCTGAACATTTTCTCCAAAGTGTCAATTTCATTTTGCAACATTTTCACATGAATTTCACGTGGCGATTCGGTTGTTCGGTACGTGATTTGCTTATCATCCAAATTGATGATCTTAGCCTGGAAATTTAAAGAAAAAATTCATTTTTTTATAATCTCGTAGGCAACAAAATTTGCCAAAATAAATCTAGACCAGCGCCCTAGAGAGTTTGACGCCCCTCTAATATTTTACATGTTTAACAGCAACAACTGTTTTATGCAAATACATGCTTTTCTATCCAGACAATGAAATGTGACAATTTCTTTATTTTCGAGTGTAACACTTGTTAGACAATTTCAATAATTGATTAGTTGGCGCCTCTGTTTTAATAAGAATGTAAATTCTGGATTTTGCTATTATCTCTGTGTTTGCATTGTACATTTAAAGCAAAATGATAAAGATTATTCACATGAGTTCATTCATCGACCCATTGGGTGAGTGGTCTGGGCACTGGGACCAATCGAATGGACGAAATTGAGTGAGTTTCTTGGCCATACACGTGTTTCAAGGATATTTCATCGAATTTATAAAAATTTCTGAAAGAATTTTTGTGAGAAACTGTCTTCAACGAATACATGCCTTTCGAATTTTGAATTTTTCTCTCAATAAATTTCTCATAAAGTCAAGTTTTACAACGTTCTCACACAAAGTGAATGCTTTACCAACAGCTTTTGGAATTGCGATTGCTCTTACACAGAAAAGCTGTAGGCGAAATCGGACTCCACGTATTTGCCAGTAAGCGAAGTGCTGGCAGAAAAGCAGGGAACTAAATTGTTAATGATCTCATAAAACGAGCTTGAACTTTATGTGACATCCCAACTTTCAGAGAGCCGTCTGCCTGCGACAGGAACAACGGCAAAAAAGCAGATGGTCTGACCATCCCTTGGAAGCGAGGCGAACCTCTTGTAGTCTCATACATGTGGTGATACTGTCTGCAAGCGTGCTCGTGGTGCTGCGAAATGTAGAGAAAGCGTTTAAACGGCAAATTACGCATGTTTGGGGGTCGTTTTTACTTTGTACCGGCCACTGAGACGTATGACACTTGTGGAGATGAAGCGAAAAAATTAATTGACGAAATTGAAAAGAAGCTGCCGGGAAAAACTGGGGAGAATCGACCCAAAGCATACTTGATAGCTTCTATACTCAGAACGATTCCCGACAGTGAAAAAAAATTTTACACTCTAAAATCTTGTGGAACATGAGACTCTCTGCTGTACGACCACATTTACCTATTCAATCAAAACCCTCGAATGTCGTTGAAAGTAAATTCAATAGAAATATAGGGACTGTGCTCTTGAGCAAAGATACTCATTGGTCCGACCACAACCCGTCCACGTCGTTCGAAGTAAATTTAAATTAAAGGTAAGAAATGTGCTCTTGAACAAATGAAACCAAATATAAGAAAATTGAATTTACTTCGAACATGTAAGAGATTTGGTCGGATCATTGGGTAAATGTGGACCTACAGCAGAGAGAGAGCGTATAAATGCAATGAAGTCCCATAAAATGAACGAAATATTTAAGTTGAACTCCGATTAGAGATGAGCGGGTTGCCCGAAACTTCGAAAAACCCGACCCGAACCCGAATTGTTTTTTTCGGATTCGTGGGTTTCGGGTTTCGAAATATTTAATCGGGTCGGGTTCGGTCCGGGCCGGGTTTGGAAACAGTTCGGGTTTCGGGTTTCGAAAAATTTTATCGAGTCGGGTTCAGTCCGGGTCGGGTTTCGAAAAATGGTCGACCCGCTCATCTCTAACTCCGATGGAATGAACGAAAATTAAAAATGAGCTAGCATACTTGCTCGTTTACCTTCTATTCGGTTCTTAGGTCGAAGTTTTATTTAGTGTAAATTTAATAAAATCTACTGAAACCGAAAAACCGACTATTCGATTTGAAAACCGAAAAACGGCTAGCGAAAACGGGTACGGTTTTACATTCCCAAGGAACACATGTCTCAGGGTTTTCCAGAAAAATATCCGTACTTCGGGAGGTTTTCGACATTACCTTGGGTAATTTCTGTAGGACGTTGGAATTCTGATAGTTTTAAAAACTTTCGCACCTATTTGCTGAATCTGTTCGGTTTACCACGTCTATTCTGTTTGCATCTATTCGGATACGTACGGGTCTTTGGTTATGTTTTAAATTGGAATTGAACTCTGGTGTCCACCAGGAGGAGATTTAAAGATTGCATAATTGAGGAAAAAAACCATGTCTTTGATGAGTGAAACCTTATAATGGAGGGCGTGATTCATAATAGCAACACAAGACCTAGCACGAAAAGTGTCTATGTCTATAAAGTATGATGATGAATAATTCAATGTGAAAATTTGGCGTGCTCTACTACCAAATGCAACGCATCTAGTCATAAAACTAAAATGCTTGGATGTTAAACCCATTATTTGCGTAGCGTGTGAACCGTAAAATTGCGAATAGGAAACGCTAACTAAGCAAAACCAGTGAAGTATAACAAATCCTGATCAAAATTTCTTGCCACTTGTCCAGTCATTACAAATTCAATGTCAAGGTAGCAATCAGACGTAATGTAAGTCTCTTAAGTAATCTAATTATCACCTAATAATCATCCATAAAATCATAAATTCAGTGGAAGATAGCAATAAAGGAAATGAGCGCATTTTTATTCATGATAAATCTGAATGGAATTATCGAAGAAAGAAACAGAATAATGCGAAAATAATCGCTGCGAATGAACGTTAAGCTCTTTTAAATACGTTGGCCAGTTTACGTACTTTGCGTGCGATTAGTTTCGCATTTAAATCGAAAGCTCAAGATCTCCAAAATTTATAAAAAAAATCGTATAATCGCAAAATCAAACAGAACTGTCGATAATTTTCTTTGAAAACGAACAACCTACAAAATATTGGCTGTATTCCCTTCAGCAAATATCTTTTGCGATTTTAACTCGGTGTGACAGAATGCACCAAAACCAAACGCACTCATTGGTAAAAATATCGTGATAAACTTGTATAAGCCCCGGGGCAAGTATATTGATAAATTTATCACGTTAAATGACGCGAAAAGTTTGAATTTATTATTTTATTATCGAAAGGCATCCAAAGTATGTTAAGAAGACGTTGAAATTCTTTCGATTTTTTTGTTTACATTGTCCGATCTGCAGGGCCGTAGCTAGGAGATATATCTCTAAAGGTAGCAGTTGTTAAGCAAAATTATGTATTCAAATATAAAGGGGAAGGGCCCGAAGTTAAGAAAGTTATGAGGTAAAAACACCTTCTCAACTGTTATAAAATCCTATAAAAATTGTATAATAACAGTTGATAACCGTTTTTATAACAGCTGAGAAGGTGTTTTTACCACATAGCTCTTTCTTAGCTTCCAAGGGCCCACCCAATTGTTACTTTAGATTATGTTAACTACTGCCAGATGGATATTTTCTAGCTACGGCCCTGCCGATCTGTCAAATTTAACCAAACAACCACGAGTTAAATTTATTACAAGATATATTCGCTGAAGGGAATGTAGCTATTGTTTTATGCGACAAATACTACTGAAGCAACAAGTATATTATGTTTGCGAGATTACGTAAATCTATTCAACTATCTCAAATATCTTAATGTAGCGTATGAATAATTTATTATCATCACCCAATGCGAGGAACTTACGCTTATTACGACTAACAATGTAAGCATTACTCTTACGCTCTGTCTGTCATCACAAATTGTCTGCACAAAGCGACGAGTCACGAACAATTATTATTTTCGATGATCGAAACACAACGATAAAATTGAAAATAATAACAGAAAAAATCATTGTTTACAAAGACCAAAGGTAAATCTATTGACGATGACAACGACGAATTAAGAGTAGTACTTGTACACATCAAGTACATCTAGATTTCTTATCAACTGATTCAAAAACCAGTTGGTTACGCAGGCCCCGTACGAATTGTTCGCAGCACTCACTTCTTTTCATAGTATCCAACACTAGTGAAGTAATAGATTTTTTTTGCTTTAGCGTTTCTTCTTTATATAGTAGCCATGTTTGGCGGCTGTTGGACTTTTGTATTTACATAGAAATTTTCAAATCCAATAAAAATGTTTTAAAAATCCTTACACCAAAATTACATCAATACGAGAAGTGGGGATCTCATTGTCTAGGTTCGCTAATGGTCCGAAAGGTGTCAGAAACCGCCGACGTATTTTATCCACCGTGCATGTATTACTAACGCCGTGCACGTATTATGTGAGCTCATAACACGTTCGTTACGTATGGCATACTACACAATACTTAAATAAGGTTGAAAATACATTCACCGCGTATATAATACTTCGGTGGCGTATTATCATAAACACAATTCCTACGTCGCTTGTAAAAATTTTCCTCAGTGGACAACGAGTTGAATTTTTGCAAGGCACTTTTAGCAACTCCACTGGCAAGTGCACTCTAACTAATAATTAATATAAAAAAAATCCTCCGAGCTTTTGAAGAGAGTACTTTGGCCCAAAATATGAGCTGTGGGACGCAGAGCAC
>CM055403.1:73136020-73156981 GCA_029228625.1 Pseudolycoriella hygida
GGGGGGGGGGGTCAGAGAAATTGTTACGGTTTGTTACAGGGGGGGTATTTGTGGCAATGTTACGTAATAAAGTTATGTTAACGAAAATTTTTATTTTTCACTGAATTTTTTAAATTTTGTAACGATCTCTCATGCTAAAGATCATCTTAGAGTTGTAATCGGCTTAGCTCAAAAGACTGTTTGAATTGCAAACTCTAATATTCATATCAAGAGCTCATTCAACAAAAAGCTAAAGATCATTTTCACATAACTGGCCCACAGATAAATTAATATTACGAAGAAATTCATCTTATTTCAAATTCAAGTCGGTTGCTCTCCAAATCGTTTTGTGAGAACGTTTTCTAGTTTTTGCACTTTCATCTGAGGGACGTTTTTGACATCATCATGTCATCACGTATTTGAAAGTATTTTTAAAAATATTTTTGAATGTTGTTACGTAACGGGGGTTCAAGAAATTGTTACGCGATGTGACACCGAGGGGGGGAGGGGGTCAAAGTCCGAAAATAGTGTTACGTAATTTAGTGACAGCCCCAAGGCCCTTTAATGGGTAGATTTGATACACATAAGCAGCCTCTTCGTGGCATATCCTGAGTAAGTTTTCACTTAGGCAGTGCTTACAAATTTCTTGCTTTTCCCACATAATTAAAGCGGTAAAATCGACTCTCACCTCACAAAAGTGGGTGTCACTCCTTTAAAATTATAGCGGTATAGTCTCATCTTACCTTAAAAATGGGTTGTCACTCCTTTCACTACTCATTCCTTAACTTTTCACCACTTCCACTGTCGTCGTCAGGCTTCAAATGTTACAGTCTTACCATACGATAGGAAAAATGTTCCACAGTAACAACGTTAAACCGCTCCCACACCCAAACACGATGCTTGCGCCACCAAATAACTTCATATAAATGTTGTGGGCGTCGACCTTTATCACCTCCAACACACAGAAACCCCTCCTCCACTACCCCCTTAAACTGTAATTTTACCACCTCCTTTAAAAAGATCTACAGCCGACCCGATCTTTGGAACTTCTACTATGCTATGCAACCGTATGAGGATACATTTCACGTCCGAGCAGTTCGAGCTGACCAAACCGTTTTACTTTGGAAATTAAAAAAGTCTTTGATTTATTTTCTCCATACCTAGTGGATGCTTGCAACTGGGATTTCTACATTCCTCCGTAAATTTAGGACAGTAATTGCTTTCTACGTCTCTATGCCGATTTTCCTCCTGTGTTTTCCATCCCGTGCAGCGGCATTTTTGACAAGCTGAAAATTTGTTGAATAATTAAGTTAAATAAAATCCAGAGTAGATAACATCACAGTACGTACCTGAGTACATTGACAACTTGGCCATTTTCTGTGTTTTTGGCAGTTTGTATATCTAAAAAATTCATGAAATTTGTGAATAGACGAAATTGAGTAAGCAAATCCACAAGCAATTACTTTTAGTTTACGCTGTTGAATTCTTTGTAAGTTTTCTGTTCTAGTTTGTTCTTGAGCAGGCTTTGCTTGCGCTTGGGGCTGCGCTGCAGCTGGAGTTTTTTCAGTGTTTTCACTTCCAGAATATTCCTGCTTCACGACAACGTCACTACTTAGTTTCCCTTCTTCCAAAGACATTTTTAATCGAATACAAAGCTCTTCAATCTATAAAAAACAGCGATTTCTTCAGAAAAATATCACGCTGATATTTTCGTGACAAAATACGCTATCGATGACGGACTTGACAGATAAATGACATCTCACTGGTGTTATTAACCAGAGAAACGGCTGCACCACTTCACGCAACCGACGTGACGTAACCAAAGTATGCATCAACAAGGAAATGTTGAAATATTTTGAAAGCAAAAGTGTTTGGCACCTTTTGGCACTTCAAAGTTAAGAAAGTTTGAGGGAAAAACATCGTGTTAAAGGTTACAGTTGCAGAAAAGTGAAAACCAACATATCAAGCTAAAATTATGCTTGATGTGCTGATTTTCATTTTTCTGTCTCCCTATAAGCTGTGGAAATCAAAAAAAGCTTTGATTGCAAATATCTTAATTTGTTTGTAAATGTCCCATTGCATGCGTGCCGAAGAAAATTTTTTTTTGTAGACTGCGGAACTACATATAATGTAACTCCACAGTCGTTATTTTTCTCACGCTCATCGGATGTGTGTCAGAAAGAGACAACTATAGCAGGTTGTGGAGTAACATATGGATGACCGAGTATAGCTAAGTTTTGACTCCCCCCCCCTTGCGACATACCCCCCGGAAAATATTTTCCGGAAGTCCATGGAAAATTCAAGGCGAAGTTTCTTTTCACTCATTATAATCGGTTCGGTGGATCCGGAGATATAACCTTAAGAAAATGATCATTTTCAATACAAAAAGTGAATTTTCATAGAAGCCAAAGTTAATGAAAACATCCTACGTTAGTTAGTCAGTTACTTATTTAAGTCGTTAGCTAGTTAGTTACTGGTTTCCATTGGCACTTGTGTGAAAAACGACTTTTTTGGCTACCGCTCGAAACGGCTTGATAACTTTTCTTGAAATTATGCAGGGCTTCGTTTCGGCGCCAGAGCTCTTAGAATACGCCATATAAAGCCCATATGTATGTATGTGTTTGTGTGTGTAATGTATATGGTAGCACATTTTGTATGAGACAAGGTGCGGTGTTCGAGATAGGGGTTTGGTTCCAAAGGAAAAGTTGATGAGTTGGGATTTGTAGTATATCGGGGTGACCATCGGCGAAAAATAGACGAGGTTTCAAAAAAAAACTTTTCATATGTGTCAGAGGAAGTTGTGTCGATCCTTTTTGGCCATGGGAGTAGTAGCTCATGAAAGTAGTAGCCGCTGAGCTTCGGTTTGGCGGTGAGGGCGGCTCAAAAAAAACTTTTGACATGCTGTAGAGTTAGTTGAGGGGATCATTTTCGTCCATGGAATTAGTAGCCGCCACGCTTCGGTTTGGTGGCGGTAGTGGCTCGAAAAAATTCTATTCGCCAAAAACAGTTTTTCTACTTCCAAAAGAACTGATATCACACTAAAAACCCTTCTCAAAAGGGTAATGTGACGCAAGTCTTCGTCTTTGGGTGACGCTTGCAGCTTCGGAACGCAAAAAATTCTTCTGAAATATTTTCATATTTGATTGAAAAAATGCGTCACAAATGCCGGACCCTCCCAACGTAATAATTTTTCTGCTCCTTAGACCCGGAAAGGGGGATGTTCCCACTTGACGCCCAGAAATCTCTTGGGATTATATTTTTCATTTTTCGTTCATAGTGGAGGCAGCGTGAAAAACTTAATACGCAACACGGGAAATTATTTTCGGCCTACTCCCTTGTTGCGTAAGTAACTATTTTCGCCACTCAACTGTCAACTCGGAAATAAATTTTCGGCCTACTCCCTTGTTGCGTATATAATAATTTCGGACCATTGATTTTAGGCAATTTTGTGAGTTGTAGACCGAGCAAAGCGAGGATAAGTCGTCCAAACCCTCAGAAACAGATACGCAAAAAAAAAATTCACGCATCGGGACAAACAAATAATATTCACTTGATCCGAAGCACGCATTAAAGTCAAAATATTGCTATCACCAGATAGTTGAATTTACTGAATTTTGGCTTAAGGAAACTACTGTCGCCGTAGCACTCAAACCTCGTAACAAGTTTAGTATTTGAAGTCTTTTAAACCGATGACTAACGCATCAAGCGTACGTATATTTCGATTAGTTGGCGATATTAGTATGAGGCTGAGTGAATTTTTTAAGAGGAAACGTTGTGCTCTTAACCATCGCATTCGGAATTTTCGAGAAGTTTGAAATGAAGTGTCAAGCAATCAATGAACTTCAGCTTCGGTTCGGGCTGCAAAATTCACACATTTACTTTCGCCCCTTGTCGTCCAAACTACTAATAATTAACCCCACAGCAGAGAATCATGCAACGATCAATATTCTAACATAACCAACGAGGCTTATCATTTCTCTGATTTCCATACGCCTTCTGTGAATATTTTTATGTGTCATAGAGGGTGGAGAGAGACCCATACGTTTTCATTGTATGTTTATGTTTTGATCGCATTTGAGAGAGTGTACCTATATAGTGGATATATATAGGCGTTTGTGGTGTTTGTTTGTTTACTGGATGGTAGTTTTCGTTTGTTTTAGCTTTGTTTTGTTGTAGATAATATTTAACATTGTTTCTTAATATTTATAACGAATTTCGCTATCTGAGAAATGTTCCGTGCGATACGCGGGGACGATACACACTTGAATCCGTCTAGTTTATTTAATATGTAAGACGTACAAAGATTTGTTGAATATGTTCTAAGCAAAATGTTTATTTCAGATGCCTACGCCTGGTTACTAAGAACATAAATGATGCTGAGCCATATGCTTTTGTTGATCTACCGTCATATATCAAACGAAAAATCGTACGACGTACCACCCGCTACGTTTTTCGCAAAACGAATGTAGGGTTCAAAAATGAAGAACTCCTGAAAGCTTTACTTGACAGAGAAATGATAAGCTTGAACCTTACGAACAGTACAATAACGAACTACACCATAAATAATGTTGCTGAAATTTGCACTAATTTGCACGAACTTCTTCTTGATGAAGTGAGGTGTACGTTAACTGAAGACGGTAAGGTTTTTCGGATAGAAAAGTGTTACGAGCGCAGATGAAAATATCCCATTCCCTCTTTTTTTGCGAAGAATTGCAAGAGTTCCTACCTAAAATGAAGTTTCTAAGGCTTCTGAATCTTAAAGGTGTGTATGCTGTTACTGATAAATCCATCAGTGGATTGGTTACCCTCACATACTTAAATCATTTGGTCTTAAAATCTTGCTCCCGATTGACTGACGGTTGCATAGCTACGCTTCGAAATATCAAACTACAACGGTTAGATATGAGCTGTACTCAGGTATAGTGTCGTTTTAGTTCTTTTTGTTAAGAGAGTTTCAGTAGTTATTCCAATTACAGATAACTGATGAATGGATCGGTTCATTGGAATTCTCTCCATTGTATGAAACTGTCTTTGATTTGAATTTGAGTTTTTGCAAAAACCTCACCAATCGCAAATTATGTGCGCTGAATTGGTCCAAGCTGAAATATCTTGGTCTATTAGGCATTGATGGTAAGTGATTTGATTGGAAAGTTTCAATGTTTTTCGTTCATTTTCTGAGATTCATATTTTTGATTTAAAACCTAAAATTATTAGCACTTTCAATTAACAATTTAAATTATTTTTAGACATACAATTCATGGATGACGTTAATGAACTGAAGAGTGTGTTTTGGTCAGTTCCGCTCGTCTAACTTCCCTTTTGTTCCATTTTCTGGAGCATTTTCTTAAAATTTAAAACTTAAATTTTTTTTTTTTTAAATTCTTTTTCGTGTAACTCTATTGGATTAATAAAAAACACTGAAATTTCTATCGATTCTTCCATCATTTAAAAATGTTCTTCTAAAGTCTTACCATCGGTTGTTATCCCACGTGGCTTCAGTGGTTTCTTTTGTTTTCTCGAATTTTTTCATTCAAGCGAACTTTGGTTCCAATTGCGAAAACGTTTCCGTCGAGGTTTCCGTCACTTTTCCAAGAATCTTCTTTCTACACTAAACCGAGGGTAAACAACTCCGGGGAACACTGTCACAAGGTAAATGGAATCACTAATTTATCCGGGAAATCCAAGGATCATTTGGGGAATCACGGAATCATGCATGAAAACACGGGAAGCACAGAAAATCCTAACTCATTGAAAGGAAATTCGATTACAAAGTGTCATTTCTACTTTCTACTACAGCAACTCTAGTCTTGCCGTAAATACATCAGAAACTTCCGAACCACTTGCCGATCGTCTGACTTAGCATCGCCTTTCTCTTCTAACGAAGTAATAGAATCGTTGAGGCAGACGACCTGCGGTAAGGCCCCCGGTTACGATGAAATTTTTCCAGAGTACCTCGATCACCTGGGTCAAAAAGCAATTAACTGGTTGGCAATGCTGTTCGCCTGCATAATCGATTCTGGACTATTGAATGCCAAATGCCAAAAATGCCAAAGTCGTCGCGGTGTTGAAACCAAATAAATCAGCTGAAGACGCATCGAACTATGGACGGATATCGCTATTGAGCTGCAGTTTCAAGCTATTCGAAAGGTGTCTCCTCAGAAGAATCAGGCCAATCATTTAAAATGTAATTCGCAAGGAGCAGGCAGGATTTGAGCGAAACCGGAACTGTTGCGATCAAGTATTGGCATTGAAAAACTACGTCGAAATGGGATTTGAGGCAAATATGAAAACGGGTGTAGTTTTCCTGGACCTGACAGCAGCATACGATACGGTGTGGAAGCGAGGTTTATTGTTTAAACTAAGCCAAATTATTCCATGCCGCAAAACGTTGTCACTCCTGAAAAATATCCTGACAGAAGTTTCTAGGTCACAGTGAACGGATTCTGTCATGCTTCTTATACTGCCTCTACACGAATGATCTTCCACGACTCCAATCAATACTGTTCATCTACGCAGATGACATAGCCGTTGCATATCAAGCAAAGACTTTCAATGAGCTAGAAGATGTGCTGAACGAAGACATGGAGAAATTAGCGGAATACTTCGCAAATTGGATACTGAAGCCAAACACAACGAAAACGGTGCACTGTATTTTCCATCTCAACGACCGCCAGGCGAGTCGTAAGCTGAGCTTGAAGATCAACGGAAAAACCATCGAATATGAAAAAACTCCGACATACCTCGGCGTGGTAATGGACAGAAGCCTAACCTTTCGTTACCACGCGGAGAAAACGAAGAGCAAGTTGAAATCTAGAGTGAATTTGGTGCAAAAACTGGCCGGCACAACATGGGGGTGCTCAGCGAAAACGTTGCGGATCACAACCCAAGCCATGATCATGTCAGTAGCAGAATACTGTGCGCCTGTGCGTACGTTAAAATGATCGACACTCAAATCAACATAGCTCTAAGAATCATATGCGCAGCAGTGAACTCAACTCCGATTCCATGGTTGTACGTGATGAGCAATATAACACCGTCTCATCTAAGGCGAGAAGATGCGGCTTTAAAGGAATGTCGGAAGATCGAGAACAATAGTGAACTGCCGATCTTTGCCGACATTGAGGACGCACCAGTTCTTCTCCGGTTAAAGTCTACAAAACCGTTCTGTTCTACAGGAACTCGTTTAATATTCGATGAATAGTTTTAAGAAAAAGCTCCAAAACACCATTTAAATTGTACCAAAATATTTTTATTATTATTACTACTTAAGTTTCGGTCCTTGCATGACCATTTTCAAGTAAATGAACTTTCCAAACTAAAAAGCAAACCTTCATATCTGACCTATATATATCATTCTTAAACAAAAGGTACTCTTTCAAAAAGATTCCAAAAAATTATTATAAATAAGAAACAAACAAACAATTAATTCTAAACAACACAGAGAAATTTCTCGGCATCACCAATGAAAAAATCCTTCATGCTGAATTTCACGAAAGTTCTTAAATGAGAATTGCTACAATACTTCATCTGTGCTAATATTTGCGTGTGCCTAGATTTTCAACATATCGTTTAATATCTCGGATATAAAAAGCAGATGGAAGCAATGGTGGGAAGATGTAACGGTCCAAAACAAGGAAGTGGTTCTCGATCCGACAATCGAACTGAACGGCACAGAAATGCCCCGCAGAACCTGGCGCATAGTCAATAGATTTCGAACAGGTCACGGATGTTGTGCGTACCTTCTTCACAAATGGAAATTTAAGGATTCAGCGATCTGTGATTGTGGTGATACAAACAATGGCACACATATACCAAAATTGTCTCATCCACCGGTTCAACGGAAACTTAGAAGACATTCATGAACTGACCGAAGTAGCCCGAGTATGGATTGAAAATTTAAAAATCGAAGTTTGAAAGGATTTAGTGAATTTTTTTTTCTCGTTCTTGTTTTTTCTTTTCTTTTATGCAAAAAATGTTGTATTAATTTTTCCTGTAGAGTCATTGGTTAAATAAATTAGTCCAAATCCTGTTCGAAGCCAATGTCCCAAGGCCTGTTCGAAAGCACCGCCAACATCCCGGTTCTAATCTTTATTCCGTTAGCTTTCTCTGATCGAATTTTTTTTTTGGCACCCCAGTATAACTTAATACCGACAATTACCGCCCGATTCAGGGTTCCGGTTGGTAACAAAATCGCCCAAAAATGGGCCATAGCTCAAGAATATGAATCTTTGTTCCGGATCATTGTTCTCAAATAAAAATTCAAACCCGATCTGAACCGAAACCGATCTAAAATGAGCATTTGAAATCCGACAGGAACCGAACCCGCATCAAAATAACAAATCAAACCTGAGCCGAACCGAGCCCGATCCGAAAAAAAAATTCAAACCCGACCCGAACCCGACCTTTTTTTAAAAAGATTTCATTTTAAATGTTTTTTAAACTCAATTTTAAGACAGCAATTGAGTGAATTAGCTCTGATGCTGCACTGACATTTTGTAGCCAATAAATGGACATGGACATTACTTTGCCCGCATGTGTTCAATAAAAAGGAAATAAGTAGCGGCACAAAGTTGGCTATTTACAGCTCAATCTTCAGGCCAACGATTTTACTTTCTTCTAGGAATCTTCTGGTTATGTAGGAACGCTTTTGGCATAAACGGGTATCTTTCGCCACAGGCTAAAGAATGTCTGTACACAGCGATAGTCAGACCAATTCTCTGCCACGGAGGGACTGCTGATGATCAGAAGAAGCCAGAACTAATGCTGGACGACGAGTTTACGTGGTCTATACCGGACAGGGAAGAATGGCTCAACTCCACAGAGCCGACCCTACCAGGTAACAGCATTATATGCATGACTGACGGGTCTAAGAAAGACTGCCCAGCGGGAGCGGGCTACTACGGTGAAAACCTAGAGATCAGTGCCAGCCTACATTTGGGGACTCACGCGACTGTATAGCAGAAATATTTGCTGTCCCACAGTTATGCGAAGAAGAAGCGTTAAGAAAGCTTAGTGATGTGAGAGGCGATTCCGCACGGCTAAGTTAGACTTGTATAAAGAAAACGATTTTGTTAAAAACAATTAGAAGCAAAACAAGAGTATGAAGTGAGAGAGTATATGTTTTAATAAATTTGCGCCTTTTGGTCTTAAAAATTACGTCCTTTCTCTGAAAGTGTTCCAGTGTGAAAGTTGCTTACTTTAGGCTCTGCTCTCGCCGTATTAAATTCCTTACATAAGATAAAAGAAGAGTACCGGCGGCAGCGACTCGTCATTTTCATAGATCTCATTAACAAACTATATAACTGTCCCACAAAATCGCATAACCATTGCAGGGCGTATGGAGGAGTTTGGATGGAAAGTAGGACAGATAATCAATTAGCATGACCATGGAGCAGTATAAAACAAGTAGAGGGAGCCCAGCACTGTGGACTGGCCCAGCATTTAGCGCAGGTGGGTTCAATCTGACATTAGCCAAGAAAGAAGCCTTCGTGTTATGCCCTTGCTTCTCTTAATTACTTTTGGGAAACCGATTTCCCGAAAATTTCCCGAAAAGTTTTTCTGGAAATTCGGGTAATCGGTTCTCTAAAATTAGGCTCTGTCGTGAATGACGTGAAAAAGTTTCTCAGACTCTCGGTTTAGTTTTTATTTCGGGCACCAAAAATAATATTCTTCCATCTCGACATTTCGAATTAATTGACATCAGATTTATTAGATTTGATAAGAAAAAACACGAAAATGGATAATTGCGACGAATACAAATTTTGTAGGTCGAAGCAGATGATACAACCTTCAGTGAACTTTGAATCATATGTTAGATACCCAAGGAGGATTACTGTGGATTGGGTACAATGACCCACGTAAACCTAAAACGTTACGGTAATAAAGATCAACCAATGGAAGAAAAATTATTTGTTTTACTTAAAAGTCCCTGATTCAATGGAACTGGTCTAGGTTTCTCGTGCGCTGTTCGTAACCATTCTTTGTGCTTTTCCATGGACAAACTCCTTTTCGCTTCTTTTAATTTTTCTTTCAATTGAATCTGTTCTTCTTCTTGCCTCCTTTGAATCCTTTCTTTATCCAATTTCTTGGTTTTCCACGCATTGAAATTAAGTTTCATTTGATCGGCTTTCGTCTGTAAGGAAAACGTCGTCTTTTCGCCCTTTTCTTCCGGTTTCGATTTTTCGGCAAGTACCATCTCCCTCTCAAGCCTCTTTCGATTCAACCATTCGCATAATTTTTTCTCACGGGCTGACTGCAATCTCCGTTCTTCTTTTTCTCTTTCTTGTTTAAGCTCTCTTTCCGCTAAAAGCTTTTCTTTTTGCTGCTTCTTCCTCAAATTCCTAAAGTTTTATTTCAGATAAACGTTCGCTCTCATTGTATAAACTTCTTACAATTTTCCTTCTAGCCAATTGTTAAATGATTCTTTCTTTATTTGATCAAGTCGTTCCTTAAATTCTGAATTACTTTTATTTATATTGTAAGTCAAGCAGCCGACATCATCCGGAGAAGATGGGCGAGACGATGATATGTCTAAATGAAACATTGCGAATTCCATTGAACCGGACTCTTCCTTCATCGATCCCTTGTTACTGTCCTCGAAATAGAAACTGCGGGTTGCTGTCCTAAACGCAGTAAAACAAAATTGTAAAAATGTTCGCAAAAACGTGATTTACGAAAATACCCATCGGAACTGGAATCCGTTAAATTTTCCGATTCAGAGTTAAATCTGGCTGTAATTTCATCTCCTGAGGAAGAATCCATTTATTAAAAATTAAGAAATAGATATTACGTTCACGAGAACAAATTAAAAAAAAATTAGAAGAAAAAGTCTAACGGCGATGACTGCTGTGATTGTGGGTTCAGATGTGCTAGGTAGATTTTTCAAGTATCATGCCCGCAGCGGAGGGCATCACGCAGTTCTCACACGCCAAAAAAGAAGTCTACAAACTCAAAAAAAACGCCATACAAAAACCTTTGAAACAAGGAGTCAAAATACGCGAACTTTTGAGTTTTTTCCCGCTCTAAATTATTTTTAAAAAAACCATCGCAGAAGCTTTCCAACGAGCCCAGACGGACCAGACTCATCAAAATCGGTTGGAAATGAGCTGAGATGTAATGTCGAGGTTTGAAAATGAAATTTTTCTATGTATTTCAAGTTTTTCTATTGTTCTCATAAACTGTAAAATCTTTTTTCCTGATCTGTCGGGTAAAATCTGGGTTTTTCAGGTAATGCTCTGAGTTTTCGAATTTTAGCTCCGGAGAGTTGATTCCCTCGGGAAAGTTATATAGAGTTTGGTCAGGAGAATTTTTTGGAATCTTAGGAAAATGTCTGCCGGCTGCCAAAGTGGCGCCATCTTAGATTTTCGAAGAAATAAATTATTTTTTTTTCGGTTCTCGAATTTTAGCTCCGGAATAACAATAGCTAGGAAGTTGGTTTCTTCGGGAAAGTTATGAAGTTTGGTCAGAACAATTTTTTGGGTTCATAATAAGGTGGCTGCCAGATGTCAAATAGACGCCATTTGAGAAGGATTGGTGACACGAAGTGTTCCGAATACAGGTGAAGATGATACGAAGTGTTTTAAAGGTAGCCGAAGGTGACACGAAGTGTTCCGAAGGCAGCGGAAGATGACAGAAAGTGTTCCGAAAGTAGCCGAAGGTGACACGAAATGTTTCGAAGGTAGTCGAAGGTGACACGAAGCGTTTCGAAGGTAGTCGAAGGTGACTCTAAGCAGACATGAGTCGGCTACCCGAAAAATCGAAAACTTCGGTTCGGTCATGACCGAACCGAAAATTTTCGTTTTATCATAAAACAACATAAATAGTTATTTCCGTCACAAGGACACGTTTCTTCTTGGACTGAAAGTCTTTTCTCGTGTGACGTATTAAATTTTACATAGGGTTAAAAAATCAAAGTTAAGAAATCAAATCAAAATTGATCATCAACGAAAACAGCGTGATAATCACAAAAAAAAATCAATTGATAACGCTCTTTTCGTTGATAATCAATTTTGATTTGATTTCATAACTTTGATTTGATTTTTATTTTCGAACCCTGGTTTAACATGTTTCATGTTGAAAGTAAGAAGATGTCAATTTTGAGGTGCTCTAAACGGCCCAAAATCAAATTATTTTACATGCTTCGGGGGCGTGAATAAGGGAAATTACATTTTCATAGAAAAGCGCCTCCCGAGTGTAACTCTATTTTCGCTTTTTCGCTATTTTCGCTGTCGAAAGTCAACATTTACAGTAAACCAGTACAAATGTGTGATATATATTTGTACCTGAAATTCAAGTGATTGACTTACGCAAGTATAGATTGTGTTTTTCAGCTTGTTCGTACACTCACTACACTTAGCTGCGCGCCACACACACATTCATGGTAAGCTCAATATAAAATTTTACCGCTTTTGGAAGGAGCTGTTTACTTTCATCTTTCAATTCGTGCGTGGCGCCGCACACTAAAACACCGCATAAAACGAGGAACAATTTTGCTGAAGACTAAAAATGTCTACCTTAAACTCTTAAAGAGTTACATAATTTAAACCGCAACAAAATTGACCAGTGTGCGCCGCTTATTCGCAATCAGTTTTTTACTTATTGGCACGATAACCGCGAAATTTTCCAATTCTGTATAAATTTTCGCTGATGTGTGCCAGCGAGTAGCGCTACTGTCGAAAGTAAAGAGCTGGATTTATTGTAGGTGAAAGACGAATCTTACTTGACCCTAATGTCGAAGACAATTTACATGTACTTAAAATTATTTTTGATAAAAATGATTCTGGAAATGAAGACAACAAAACAAAACAAACTTCGGAAAATAATTTTGTTTTGAGTTTATTTTATGTTGTTTTATGTCATGAAATTTTCGGACCGGTCATGACCGAACCGAAATTTTCGGTTTTTCGGGTAACCGACTCATGTCTGACTCTAAGTGAATTCGAAGGTAGCCCAAGGTGACTAAAAGTGTTTCGAAGGTAGCCGAAGGTGACACGAAGTGTTCCGAAGGTATTCGAAGAATAGCCCAGATAGTTCTTCACCAGACTTTTTCTATCACACTAAAGCGCTGATATGGACGTTTACAAATTCGCATATTCGAAGAAAAACTGAAGTGTCTAGCACGGGCTAATCGATGATGAACTATCTCTTGTTGAGTTTTTTTTGTTGAAAAGCTCTCAAAAAATCTAAAATAATGAAAGAATTGCCAAAAAATTGCACACATCTTACGATTTTTTTTTTCGCACGAAACATAAACCATACTTCGCAACACAAACTTGTTGTATTGGTTTGTTTATATGGAATTTGTAAGAAAATTTTGTATCCGAATTTTCAGTTATGACAACAATAAACTTCTAAAACGACTGAATAACTAACAAAAATCTCTTAAATGGTAAAGAGTGTAATTTTGATAAGTTTCTCTACTAGATGGACCACCCATGTCATTTTCTGATCAATCATCACCCCTATGTATTTTACCGACGCGACTGGTACTATCTCGATCTTAAAGAGATTGAAGGCTCCCACCACAGAGTTTTCCTTTGAGCTTTTCCTGCTGAATAGTACTATGTTTGTCTTAATCGGATTTTCGGATAAGTTGTTGGATTTGCATCCACTTTCCGCAATTTTCAGTGCTCATAAGGTGTTCATAAGGTCCCTCAGCGCATATATATGTTATTTTAGGCTCAGGGCGAGTGTTTTGTCCGTCGCACCAACACACTCTCTCCTATTTCAGTAAAACATTCTTCATGCATACATACTTGATTTGTACTTCCCTAGAACTGCGTTATTGGTGTACGTACACATCTCGTACGTATGTGCTTATGTTGAAAACTACTATTCTACTCATCATAGCTAACGATGAACTTCCAGTTGCGATACGATTTTCAGAGTCAACGTTGTGCAAATGTGATATCCAAGAAAAACAATCATTTTTATTCTGTTTATTCATTCATTCATTTTCAATGATTTTTAATACATTATTTTAATGGAAATGTCTAACAATTTTTACGCTAGAGAAATCATGTAAACAATACAGAAGTTTACACAATTTTTAAATGAATAGATTCCACAACTGAATAACTGCAAATCTTCATTAATACGCACTGTGGTGTGGAGTTCGATTGATTCCGCCAAGAAAATAAACTTACGCAACCTTCGTTGTCGGTAGTGGATTTTGCTTGAGTTGCAAAATGATGGATCTCAATCTAGACACATCACGGCTGGACTTTGCTGATTTCGGATTAAAGTCGCATAGTTTTGCAATTCTTTCCCATTCAGTACCTGGTTCAATTTCATCCGGTAATTCGGCAACGAATTGTTTCTCGGCATTTCTGTAACGTAAGTTGGAAGTTAATTTTCCTTTGTTAATAACGCCAGCAGGTAGCGCCTTCGTCGCTCATTAAAATCTTAAGAACGCAAAATAAGAGTTTTAAATTTAGACCATTTAGACTTGTTTTTGGCACATGAAAAGCCCTTTGATATCGCCGTAATTAGAGATGAGCGAAACCCGACCCGGACCGAACCAGACACTCAAGTTTTTCGAAACTCACAACCCAAATTACTTCGAAACAAAACTTATTTCAACGACCGACGCGACGTCTTCATTCTTCACGGACCTTAAACTAAAACAAAATTCGTGTAATGTAAGATGATAAAATTTAGACGAATTTTGTAAAATATAAAAAGTCAATAAAGGATCGGGACCCGAATAAAATGATATAACAACCCGACCCGGACCGAACCCGACCCGATAAAATTTTTCGAAACCCGAAACCCATGAACCCGAAAAAAACTATTCGGGTTCGGGTTCGGGTTCGGGTCGGGTTTTTAGAAGTTTCGAGCAACCCGCTCATCTCTAGTCGTAATTCAAAAAGTTCTTTTTTTCACGAGGAATATTTCCTTTGTTACTTACTTAGCAGACTCCCTGAATTAATGGCAAGCATATAAATGTAAATATTTCATTTGAACAATTCATAGGCTTAGCATTTGTTGCAGTTACACGAAAACAACTCACCGATTCGACGATTTTGTTTTTGCAATCGCTTCCTCATGATGCTTGTACCAATCCTCCAATTCTTTTTTCGCTTGTTCGCGAAGCTCATCTTTTTTCTTCTCTTCTTCGCGATCCTTCTCTTCTAAACGGGTTTTTTGTTCCTCACGCCACAATTTGATGCGTTCTGGTTCTTCACGAACAACTGGGGAGGCTGTAGAATGGAGTTTTTTATATTTTCTTAAGAATCTTAAATTGCGGTCGGTGAAAAGTGCTAACAAATCATGAGTGATGAAGATTGAATGATCGTTAATGGGGCTGGTTTTCACATTTAGTAGCCTGCATGTGCAACTGTGCATGGTCTTAACTTGGACTTAAGCCGTCCGAAATACCACAAACACAATATAGGGCATCTCGGTCGAGAATATAGGACATAGCGACAGCCAGGCACAACATAACAAAAGCACATGACTCAAATCAGATTCCCTTAGTAGGACACTTAGCCTTCAGCCGGCTAAATTCTCAGAATGAGTCCAAACGTCATGATTTAAGTAACAGGTGAATGATTGGCGTGTTTGAGTTGTTAATGTCATGCACCGTCCTCGAAGGACTCAGCCCTTTGCTTTCGCTACAAGCGAGGGTCACTTTAATACAATTTTCAACATAATTCGTTTATTGTTAATGAAGAAACAATCCAATTGTAACCCGATTTGGCCGTGCAATATAAATATGTAACTCGATTCGGCCATGCAACATAAATTTGTCTATGTTGCCGAATCCTAAGCTAAGAATTAAAAACTGGTAGATATCTATAAAATGTAGACGAAATTCAAAAACACCAAAAAATCGGTGCAAGTAAATTTTTATAGTAAGTGACACCGGTTGATTGAACAGTTAGAGATGGCAGCTGGTGAGCCGAATGCGGGTGGTGCGGAATATCCACGAAATTACGTCATTTTGCGAGGTCATCACTTGACAAAATTACGCAAAAAAGCTGCCCTATTAAAAGAAATGACGACTTGCTAGAAGGACAATGATTGTCATTCCCGTTGGAAGACATCATTTCTTAATGCGAAAAGTGACAGATGCAAAATTTTTCGAATTCGGCAACCCCGAACTTCATTCATAAATCAAAAGTAAATCAATGAAATTTGGTGTTGCCATATTAGAAAAATTTCGCATCTATCACCTCCGCATTGCTTTAGGCACCTAGTAAGTGTCAACTCTCCAATCTAAAGCGTCGGTTCACCGATCACACGTTATTTGGGCTATCCACGCTTTCAGAGAGCAATCCAATTGAAAAAACGAAATTGTCGGTATCGCTCTACCTGGCAAATTTTGTATTTAAATTTCTTCTACTGACGATTCATTTGGGTCCCATTTTTTCTGTATATATATTACTCGTCAATTTTGCTCTAAAAGCCTGGATTTCGAATGGATTCATGAGGAAATCAATGGAACGTTAGACTTACCTTCTTCGTAACCAAAATCTTGTTCGAAATCATATTGATCTTTAAGTTAAATGTTTTTGTGAATTTAAACGGAAATAGAACGTTAAGTGGATTAACATGCAAATAGAGAAATTGAATCAAATTAAATTAGAGAGAAAAGTGGTAAATTGTGGTCATGCCATTTGAGAAATTAAAAAAAAAATTAATTTTAAAAATTACTTGATGTGTTGAAGCCAGCATATTCATTCTGCTCGTTCTCGTTGTTAATCATTTCAAAACTTCCAGACAGTTCCTGGTTGACATTGTCTAGTGATACCGAAACAAAAAATGCATTCCACATTTACATAAATTAAAAAGAAATTACAAATAAAATACAAAGCTTCATTTTTATTGAGTTGCATTTCTTCTAAATACTTTTTGCTTCAACATCGAATCACAATAAGCAAAAAAAAATCAATATTTTCTTCGCAAATAATTAATAAAATTAAATAATAATAATTTCTCCGTAAGTGAGAGATCATTTTAAATGCAACTGTACCCCGTTCATTGCCACTTTTTTGTTATCATTGTTTCGCACAATTAATACACGCCCAATTTTAAAAACAAAAAGAAATTATTCCATACCATCCAATCTGAGTTGAGTCACTGGTGCTGACAATACAGCTGGTTCGAGATCATCTTCCAAACCAGCTAGTTGATCTTTTTCTCGAGCAAGGAATTCAGCAGCTGGATCAACATCGTTTTGTTCGAAATTATCGTCAAATGCGTCCATGGTACGAATTAGGTTTTAACTTTTCACTTGATTTCTAAACTTAAAGTTCAATTCAATTGACAAAGTTGACAAAGCAGAAAGTGATGATATGTCACTGAAAATTTTGGAATGACGATAGCAACAAGTGCTGCGTTCTTCTGATCCCAATGGATAAAACAATTTAGATTTTACGATGGGTGGAAGAAGTGTAGTGGGTGGTAGGAAAAAAGCGTGCCAAAAAGCCCGATAAATTCCTTTTTATATTACGGACGAGAGGTAGAGAGGGTAGAGGTTTTGTGGAGTGGTGTGTGTGTGTGTGTGTGTCAAGCGTTTTTTTTTGTATTCTGATGCCCGACCCAAAATAAATTCGAACCTGACTCGAACCGCTCGAACCGAACAAGATCCAAAAATCCGACCCGCATAATTATTTCGGATTTTTCTCGGGTCTTCCTTTCTTTCAAAATGAAAATTTCGAAACGTAACTTTTTTGTCGGATTCCTTATGAAATGCTAGGAAGAAATAAGCTTTCCTACGGTTCAATGTATTGGGTGAATAGGTTCGAAAATTTTCTTTTATATTAAATTTCGACATAAAATGAAGAAATTTGTAATTTGTTCATTTATCCCTTTTTCAGTTCTTCTCTTTTTTAGATGTTTTGACAATGACAATGACAAAACAGCTGAAAGTGATGAAACGTGTGGATGTGTAGAATGTGCAAATTATTAATTTTTTCATTGAAGTTTCAAGTGATCGTTATGGTCCTATGGAATTCATTTACCGATAAACGGTAAAGGCGGTAAATTGAACAAAAATTACCGGTAAATTTTATTCGTTTTGAAATGTCTAGTGGGGTGACCTAAGGGGTCATACACAAATTACGTAACGCACTTTGGGGGGGGGAGGGGGTTTCAAAATTCGTACAGAAGCGTACGGTGGGGGGGGGGGGTGTCGAGCACGATTGTACGTACGCAGAAAAAAAAATAATTTTGATTAGTTTTATCGAATTCGAATTCACAAATCGTTCCGAAAGTGCGACCGAAACGTATCGCCGCTCTTCGAACCAACGAACTGTTGGCAATCATAGCTCGAGACGACGTAGAGGAAGCCGACTGGTTGAATATAGATGACGTGGAACATTCCAAGGAGTCGATTTCAGGAATTAAAAAGAAACAAAATGAAATGGAAAAAGAGCCTGTCATTTCTATAGAGAAACATATGACACAGGCATGGACGAACGAAAAATATATTCTTGTAATGACGGGGGAGGGGGGGGGGGGTATGGAAAATCGTACGTACACGACAGGGGGGTCTCAAAATTAGTACGGAAGCGTAAGAGGGGGGGAGGGGTCAAAAACATAAAAAAAACTGCGTACGTAATTTGTGCATGACCCCTAAGATAATACGTAAGTATAGATGAACAATGAGCAATGAAGTAACCAACATCTCGACGAGATTTTGACACTTCTGTTCCGAAAGAGAGAGCGATGAGCGTAACGACAAAAAAAGAGTATTCTAGTTACACATTACGATTGACAAAAAATGAGTGTAAACAAACAACTGACTCTCTTTTTTCATGGTTTGACTAATGAGAGAGCGTAAAATTGATGTGTAATGTAGCTCTCACTCTCGATTTGGAACACAAGTGTCAAACTTTTGCATGAGATGTTCGTCTCATTTTTTGAAGTGATTTGTTCGAATACTGTTCATCTCATCTACACTTATGTATTTTCTTAGGGGGTGACCGTAACTCTTTCCGCAGACGTGTATCGTATATCGTCGCCGAACATATCGCCGCAAGTTAATTCGATAACTCGACGGACGCTATAACTTTTCGCCGAACGATCATACAGCCGAGATTTTCGTCGCCGATTAATTCGCCAACAGTGCTTTTCGCCGTTTCAAATAAATCAAAAAATTTGTTCATTTCTTACTTTCAAAGATGTTTGTTCACATAATTGACGTTGTGTTGAAGGAACGTGGGTTCTGTTATATTCTCAAGAAATATTCAGCATGTAGCATGTAGTGGATTACGGAAATGGTTGACGAGCTTCACGGATGGTATCAGTATTGGACGTAGAGACGATTTCACGGACTGAACACCCATTTTTTACAAATGACACGTAGCCCTTCACTACTCAACCGGATGACTCCTTTAAGAAAATGACATAAAGACTACCTCAGATATTTCACTGAGTCCTTCCTTATACAAAATAATTTTAAACTGCAAGAAATTTCATTGATAGGCTACGTTTTTCTGAGTGTTTAATGTTACTTTAGAAAATGCAAATCTTTATTGGTTTTGTTTGAAGAATTTGAACTCGCCACACCCGCTGCCGCAAGATTTGTATAAGGCGGTGAAGTGATCGACGGCGAATTAGATGGAAACCGGCCTCCACTGCCTTCAATATACGCAAACTTATATTTTACCAAAAAAAATCGAAAATTGTCAAAGAAAATTAATTCGGTATCGTTCTACTCTGCTGTTTGAAGAAATGAAATGTGTTAAGATGTCTCATGCCTCGTTTTCTTTTTGTATAAAAGAGTACTTCAACAAACGTTTTATTTTGATACAGATTATTATCCTGAGCCACAAAATCTCACTAAATGTTATTCATCCAGGAACCAGGTACATTAGCCATCGATAGTAAGAAATAGGAAGAAGAAACATGACATTTCGAGTCGGATTTTCAAGAATTTTTATTGTATGACACATTATAAGGTTTCTCTAGCGTGTCTAGCGTGACAGTTTGTGACAGGGGGAGGGGGGCACGACAAAAGCGTTACGTAACGCAACATATTTCTTACAAAGATGTTGTAACAAAATTTTAGTCGATAAGAAATTAGTAAATCGTACTTTCCATTATGTGAAATCCGAACTTTGTCAGCACGGAGAAATTCCAATTTACAACGCACTCTGTAGCCCGGACCTAGGATGTGACATAAGTCTAATAGCCGACCAGAATTACCGAAGTTGCATTGCAAATGTAAACAAAACGAAATATCTGATGTTGGTTGTATTGGTTGTTCACCAAAGTCAAGTTTTAGTCCTCTATTTGACTTATGTCACATGTCACATCCTATGTCCGTTCTAGAGAGTGTGTTGCAATTTTAGAAGTAATAAAAAAAATTTTTTGACCAAAGTCTGAGCATTCATAAATTTATAAAAAAGATTAAAACTTCGGTATTGCTCAATATTTGTTAAATTTATTGCCAAATATTTCGGTCTACTTTTTAGACCATTATCAATGGCATTCTGAAACATTACAAAATTATTTTTATCACGTTACAATTTAAAACAAATAATTACAGATATAATGTTGCCACGACATCTTAAGTTCATTAATTAGCAACACCTTATTTAGAAAAATGGGGGGGTTTTTGATACCTTTAGAAAATTATTCTGTTAATTGTTCGTGTCAAGTCAAGTCAAGATGGCGGTGAGTGCGCACGTGGTTTGTTTTGCTCTGAGTAAGTTTTATTTATTTTTTGCCAGTTACGCGTTTCGATTCATAATTTCTAAGATGCAATATGAATTAAGGTATGTTGTTGCCATAATCTTTCGAGCTACACAGATTTGCTCAAGGAATATCTCAATTTTTCAATTCCACAAAATTCTCAGTTCCGATTGTTTTTGTTTCGTTTCTTTTAAACCTCTATTGGATATCATCGCTTATATTATGGTTACCATAGGGCTTCCCACTGCCCCAACAATATTTTATCAGGTTTGCATCTCAATTAAAGTTTTCATTCTCATTTTCAAACATCGTAATGGTGACATAACCTCAATGCTGCCG
>CM055403.1:73157481-73182575 GCA_029228625.1 Pseudolycoriella hygida
GACAGACAGACAGACTGACAGACAGACGGACATTGTTTTGTTCGCTGATTTGTCATCTGGAGGCAACAAAAAAAGTTTCCCCCTTACTCCCGGGTTCGAATTCGCAATGTAACAAACGTGGTAGTAAACGCATCAGACCTACGTACTTCGTGCGAGTCTAAAAATGTTTGTGCTTTTATCCCCACCTGACATTGCTTTTCGACAATTCTATATCCATTTGAGGTGTAAAAATAAATTAATGGCTATACAAGAAGAAATAATAGCTTTTGCGTAGTGGCAAAGTCTGCCAACGGTTGAAAATTGGGTGTTTTCATGGCTTTACTCAATCTAAAAACCCACTTTTTTCGTTTGAAAAAGTCAGGAATGGCGTCAAATACGTCGAAAACTATATTTCTAGTTGATATACCAATTTCTTGCACGTTCTCAATCGACTTGGAAGAGTTAGTTCCAAAATAGCATGAAAACCGACTTTTGCAGTCACACATAAAAGTGGACAAATGATGTAATAAGGATAAGTCTAATTTTTATCTAGCGACTCCTACTTGAATAGTTACAGTTACAGAGAAAACGCAAAGAAAAGAGTGACAGAGAGTTGGGAAGAATCAGGAACATCTAATGACTTACCATATTTCTTCATTCTACTTAAATATCCAGGGATGTAAAAAGTATACGAATTCGACGTTCGCGGGAAACGGGGCAAAATTTTTTGGTCGTGGGAAAATGAGTCTCTTTGAACGGGTGACTAATGGGCAGTCGGCGTGAAATTATTAAAAACTGGAAGTGTGTAGTCGGCTGGAAATTCATTAATAACTGGAAGTGCGCTATCGGTGGAAAATTATTACGAACGGTAAGTGGGCGGGAAATTATTAGGAACGGGAAGAGACTAGTCAACGGGAAATTACTAAGACGGGAATAAATGGGAAATGAAAATGTCTAGTAAGGGAAAATTATAAAACGGAAAATGTTAATGCAACGAGAAAATGTTGATTGACAAAGGAAAATTTTTCATGTTTTAATCAAATAAAACAAAAAGCCCAGCGTTAAAATCGGTAAAATTTCTCGCTCGCTCGCCGACTTTTACTTTCTTTTTAAGAAATATTCACTCAACTGAAATTAGACTGACAAAAAGATTTCGCTCGCTGCGCTCGCGGCTTTTTCCTTTCTCCTGCAACATCTTTGCTCTAGTAAAAACCGACTGATACGAGACTATTTCTTCATTCCGCTCGCGTTTTTACTTTCTTTCTAAGAAAAATTCATTCAGCTGAAATCAGACCCACAAAAATGTCGTATTAACGCGTTTAATGCGGCATTGGCTTCTGTTAAAGAATATCGAATTTCATAAAGCAGTTCACAGTTGATTGGTGTGGAGTTCACGCATTTCATCATTAAATTCTAATACTTTGAAAGAAGCCGAAGGCGTACTAAACGAGTAACATTTCCACTTCTGCAATTGCCGTACTTCGGGAGAGTTTTCGACATTATCTTGGGTAATTTATGTAGGTCGCTGGAATTCTGATAGTTTTAAAAACTTTGCAACAATTTGCAATTCTGATAAGTTCGGACCTGTTTGCAAAATCTGTTCGGCCTTGAATTTGAGCTTGAACTGGGTAAAAGAAAATAAGAACCAGCTAGATAAAGTGACCCGCTCACCTCTATGAAGAGTTTTGGAATGAATTAACAAAACAAACGAATCGAATAGGCAAAATGGGAATAATTTGAATGAAGTGCGGAGACACAATAACGAAAATAAGTTAAATAAACATCGCAACCGTTATTGTGGCGTACAAAGTTTTCGTTGTAACCACAAAGGATGGTTGGTGTGATGAAATGAAAGTATTTCCTTCATTCTTTATTAGTTCCAAATCAAATATTGTGCCCAATACTCACTTTGTATATTAATTCAGAATTTCGTCGAATCTTCGTACTTTATGTGATAAAGTTTTGTTAAAACGAACACATGCATAGTTTACAGAGGAAAAGCAGTCGAATGACAAAATTTTTCTAATGACGATGTCTGCACCAACAGTGTTATTGTTCGCAACGTCCATATTTTGATGGAATGAAGTAAAATTATTATGTAAAGGATAATTGCTGACAAGTCGTTTACAACATTCTATATTGACCAGCGACAAGGAAATTTCCATTTACTATAATATCGCATTTTCCAAAAATTGTTTTTACCCGATGCATCGAATCATTAAGTTGATTCAAATTGCTGTTCGATTCGCCAAGCTGTTAAGTGGAATGCTTCAATCGATTTGCATTTTTGTCGAAACTCTGGATCACATAATACAATATTGTTGATAACACACGAGCATACAACTGTCACAAACAACTTTCATTATAAAAACGAAAACTTATGCGTTAGGCACCGCTTTGAAGAATTCACTAATTCCGTCACAAAAGAAAAAAAAATCGAACCAACAGACAATGTTTACGAGTAAAGGCGTTCGAAACGCACAATTTTAAATTGTTTTTATTATGCTAATAATTCTGCTTACCTGTTCCGAGTTCGGGTTTCAGACAATGTTTCAAAATTTCTAATTCAGTTGAAAATTTTCCTTTCTTCCAAATTCTACCTATGCAGACATTTTCTTTTTGTTTAACATTTTTTTTCACAAGCGGAACATACTTTGACGTTTTTGACGTTTTTACAGAAAGCGCCATCATGCGTTCGAGTTTTTCAGTTCATCGCTGCTTCAAGCAGTAAAGCGTCCCCGAAGTTTTCACCTAAAATGACAAATAACTCCGGAGTGGGGGAAGGCTCCAAGGGGTCCAATGATGAAAAATATTTGTATCATTGGGGCCTACCATCCCATAAAATTTCATTTGGTTTTGCACGAGTTATACAGCCAAAAAACTATTTTTAATCGATGTTCCACCGAAAACTTGTCATTACATGTATATATGCACCCCACGGAAATCATTCATTACATGTATGTTAGGGAAACTTCTCATTACATGTATATCGGCATGTAATGACGCGTTTTCGGATGGGACACCGATTAAAATAGCATACAGTGGGGAGTGCTTAGTAAGTCATCCATTCAGGATCATTTCGTGACACTCGCAAACTCGTTCGTGTATTTTTAAGCAACTCGCTTTAAAAACTGTTTTTGACTCGTGCAGTTGTATACCTCGCCTTCGGCTCGGGATACAAACTCTACACTCGTCAAAAAACAGTTTTCAAAGCTTTTTGCTTAAAAACACCCTTTTGAGTTTGGCTCATTTCACAAAATTGATCCCTCATGTAATGACTTACTTCCGCACCCCCCACTGTAATCTACTATTACGAGATGTACAATTTTCTAAAAAACAGCAAGGGACCCATACGTATCAGAATAGATGTTACAAAAAGTCTCGAACGTATCTGAGTAACTATTGCCTTAAATCTAACTTACTTACTCACTTCTCTCTGATCGAAAAATCAAGTAAAATCCATTTGCTTCAATTTGTAATTCCACGATCAAGAAAAACCGAGTAAGATAAGCTATTCGCACTCATAACTTAAATCTTAAGTATGTGCAATTATGTCCTCATTAAATTGGATTGAAAATTGCCAAAAGGGCAATATTGAAAAGCCCGTCCGAAGCAACGGCGCAAAAATCTCTCCAAGCCCTTAAAAAAAGCCTAGAATTTAGAACCGTCTAAATCTATAAAAAAATTAAAATGAGTGTACTCACTGGTCTAATTAATGATGAGTTTATAAAAAAAGGCGAAATTGTGTACTTCTGAATTTTTTTTTCAAAAATTGAGACTGATTTGAGGATGTGAGTACACTCAATTTTAGGGTGGCGGGACATTTCTCCGCCGCAAATAACGCCCGCAAATAACTAGAAGAAGTTGACTAAGGGGAACATTTTCCTTATACAGAACGTCAATAGAAGGAGTTGAATAGAGGTAAATTTTAAAATGCGGTGAAGGTTTATTTTCCCACTTTTTGTGTAATAAGTTTTTTAAAAATGTTGATAGTTACAGCCTTATCCTTTTAGAGGTGTACAACGTGAAATATATAGATGACATTTGTACAATGATTTCTAACAGCTTCAAAAAACATGATGCAGTTTCAAAGGCCGAAAATTTCAAATAGAAAATGGTGACAGTTGGTGACTTTCCGAAAAGGGGAAAATAAACCTTGGTCGCACTTTACCTATACAGAATGTCACTAGAAAGAGTTGACTAAGGGGAAAATACAGAACGTTACTGGGAAAATCTTCCTTATGCAGAATGTCACGTAGAAGGAGTTGACTAGAGGAAAATCTTTTTTATACAGAATTTCACTACACTTAAAGAAAGAGGAGCGTGAATAAGTGTCATAGTCAAAGCAACAATTGAAAATTGTTAGATCAACAATTCGACCACACGTGAAAGTTGCATTTTCTACAATTGCGAAAAGTCAAATCAACTATTCGAAATTGCAGAAAACGCAATTTTTATGCATAGTCAAATTGTTCAGAAATCAAAAAATTACATGAAAACTTCATGAAAGTCATTGATGGGATATGCAAGTATATGCAATTCTTACAAATTTGTGTGTGACGGTGCAGTCCAAGTATTTGCAGAGCAGCGCAAGAAATTTGTTCAGCGCAATAGATTTATTCACCAGACTCAACAAAAATTTGACGAAGGATCAATGAACATTATTCAGTTCTTTGACGAAATTGTGGAATTTCCCAATCTAGAGCACTACGATTTTGAAATTTAAAAAATTGAGTAAAAGGGATCAATAAAAACAATACAAAACGAGATGTGTACATTGAAATGCCTTAAACTTCTGAATTTAAATAACTTCCAATTTATTCGTCAAGCTCAATAGTGAGCGTGTACCGAATTATATAGCTGGGCGTTATTAACACCCGGCGTGCGCCCGGAGTGCGGGCGTTATTAGCGCCCGGAGTGCGGGCACTATTAACGCCCCGGGCGTTATTTGCGGCGGAGAAATGTCACGTCATCCAATTTTAGTATACTCACTGAGACTGCCATTTTCGATCGGGTTTCCATTTTATTAAAAATAATATTCAAAGCGGGCTGCAAAATTTTTTTGGATTTTTTCCTACTCAACTCTAATCCAAACAATACCTCCAACTGACCTGACTGAGGTCATTAAGCACACTCACTTAGTCTATTTGCGAACGCTGAGTATGCTCATTTCAAGACTTTTTAAGGCTGTTGAGCATGCTCAATTGTGAAAAATATTTTTTTAACAATCTCAAAAGTCTCAATGCGATTGTGAAAAATATATTTGTCGAAAATGAGTACACTGAACAGTCTCATTGGCTAAAAAAATATTTTTCACAATTGAGCATACTCAACAGTCTCAAAAGCCTCAATAAAATTTTGAAAAATATTTTTGTCGAAAATGAGTACACTCAACAGTCTCATCATATCCATTCGTAACAACAACGGTTCAAAATAAGACTACAAAAACGCATGTGCAATTTAGCAACATGAGTTACGTCGGTAGCGGTCCACAAGCAAAGTGAAGCATCATTCGGCGCGGTTAGTACTTAAATGTATCTGATGTTTTGTCTGCAATGCGAATCGCATCGTTTAAGGTTTGTATGAAAATTCAACTTTTTAAAAAAAAAAGTTGTCAAGTTGCATTGTCATAAGGGATGTCCCAAACTAAATCCGGACGATTTTAAATGCATTAAAAAGGCGAGTTTTACTGATATTGAGAAATGTTTGTTACGTGTCTGAAGCCTCAATATATCAATTCATATTTAAAATAGGGACAGGGCTGAGGACAGTTCCAATTGCAAAAATTTTCGACTTTCAGTTCAAGACAAGCCTTTGAATTCTGCACAAAATAGTTTCTTACTTTATTCTCAATTACCTATGAGAGGAATGTCAGTTTATGCTAATTTTTCATTGTAGAATATTCGTTTACAAACATATTTAATGTTTCTGAACAGAAAAACCCCAAAAAACAAATTTCTGTTAACTTACGTGAACCTGATTGCTCGAATGCCTTTTTTGGCAAAGTAGCAATTCCACATCTCCCATAACAAAAACTTCTCGTGGAGTTCAATATTTTGCTAAACCGCCTTAAATTTAGAAAAACGGAAAATATTATTTTTATCAAAAAATATCAAAAGTTTGTTGTCAAGACACCCTTCGATCCAAATGTATCAGGGTGAAGTTGAAGGTTTCACGAAAGTGATGTTTTTTTGACACATCAGTACATTCCCTGCCAAAAGCAGTGAGTTTCGCTGAGTAACCCAACTTTATGGATGAGTGGTCATCAGACACATTCATACCTCTCATACTGATAAAGAATTTTCCACTGAAACCCCGCTAAGAATTTACTTTTGCAGCATCCTTTTTACCCAATGCTCCAGGCGCTAAGAATTTAGTCAGCTGAAATTACAGATATTCTTGTTTCAATTTTTAGAAGAGGTATGTTGTCCCTCGTTAAGCTCTTCAGTTTTTAAGGCAACATTAGACCCTAAACTAACATTTTAGTGTCACTGTGAAATGTTCCCATGTCAAGGAGCGTAGCTAGGAGCTTTTAGTCTGAAGGCTTGCGCGGTGGTTTTCTCTACTGATCATGTTACTTATGCTGACAGTTTCACAAACTGTTACAGCAAATTTTTGCTCCCTTTTCTTTTATTTCATTACTAATAGAAGCAATATCAGAAATGATTCCTCTTCCGACGATAAAATTCGGAAATTTCGTCAATTTCACAGGAGTCAAATGTGAGATTGCTGAAAATTTTGTATTTTTGTGCAGAATTTTTTTGCACTAGTTTCGCTCCATCGCAAATATTTCAGCGAGCAAAAAGTTTTATGTCTTCATATTTACAGCACTTAATTGTAACATATCAGACTTCACAAGATGAAAATTTCAGCTAATTTCGAGCAAAATTAAGAAAGTTATTCATTATTGAAATCGTCCGGATTTAGTTTAGGACATCCCTTATTCACCTGACGTGATGCGATTCCAAAAGGTTTAAACCTATTACATATTATCGAAGGGACTAACAGCAGTCAACTGCGAATAGTCAATATCGGTGCTATTCGCAGTCAACTGCCGGTAGTCAATATAGGTGCTATTCGCAGTCAACTGCCCTTAGTATGGATGCTATTCGCAGTACTTAAATCTGAGGGAATGACAGATTCGTTACTGCAAATTCGGCGGAATTCCCAAGAAAAACATCAAAATGTGACAAGACTTCAAAAAATTATCAACAAAATGTGCCGATCTGCCGATGCGACAAAGTTTGAAGCTTTTACCAATATACGGCATTTTGTTGAATCCTACCACCGCAAGGCGTTCACTTCAATCTAAGTTTCTGCTAATTGTTCAAAATGCCAAGGAAATTTTTTTTGATAAACCCTAGGGATTTTTCATTTTACAAAATGTCACAGAAGGCGTTGCCTTAAATCTTAGCGATGATTCCTTTTACGAGGTTATGTCCTAGTATTTGACATGCAACTACACGGCCGATGTAGCTTGGCAATTCCATGCAATGAACTTTGTATATGACCTGGGAACCGTGTCAATCTCCTGAAGTGTACAAAGGTACTAGAGTCGTGATGTATGAAACAATTTTCAGGAAAAATCCTTATCTATAAGTCTTTCATACAAAAAAAGATTGAACAGCTTAACCGGAAAACGTGGTTCCCAGGTCATGAACTTTTTTATTTTTAACTTTTGAGTGGAATGGTCAAGCTCCCGAAGATCGACAAAATATGAAGAATCGAAGAAACATTTAAATCTTTTTGTGTTTTCTCATATTTTAGAAATACCTCTATGATATTAGCTTCTATAGTGACAATAGAAATTTGCACCAGGTGCGCTGTGCGAAATCACATTTCACTAAATTGACGAACCATTGATCTGCGAATAGCACATTGCTATTTTATGGAGTTGATGAAAATAAAAGTCGATTTCAAGAAGAAATTCAGCTATGAATAGATAAAAATGAAAATATTCAATACAAGTGCTATTCGCAGATTAATGATGCCATCATCGGTTTGATGAGAAAAGATTTTGATGATGATGATGATTGACTAACGATGGTAGACTGCGAATAGTATACCTATATTAATTGACTATTCGCAGTTGACTAGTAATGATGCTCACCAATTTTGCAAGGTAAAATCGGTAAAATTCGGGGAAAAAAAAAGAAACATAAGAAACTGTCAACACTAGCATCGGCAAAACCAGGAGTGCGTTACAGCGGTTACAGCAATATTCGTGTGTGTGATTTGACAGCCCATAATGGAGAAACCTATCAAAATGTTCACCAGGAGAGAGAGAGAGAGAGAGAGAGAGAGAAAGCAATTGCTGACACGCACTCCAGAACATACCATTGGTAATCTGTCAATATTATGGACGTATCGGACGTACACAACATTGACATAAAATCGTTGTCGTTTCCAAGGCTTAATACATTCGGATTTGTTGTTTTTAGTAAAATCTTGTTTAGCTGTACGGATTGTACTTCAATTAGCAATTATTGTCTGCGGAGAAATTGTACGATACGAAACCACATTGCTGAAGTCCAATTTATAGAATCAGATAGCTAGATTGCTGTGATTGCAATTCCCTTATCAAAAACGTTTCAAAGGAAAAAGTAAGTCTTAGCTGGTAAATAATTCTTTGTTATAAAAAGTTCGAGATTACGACACAAACAAAAAAAAGTAGAATTTTGTAAAAGCTTCTAAAACAAAAGATTTTTTTGGTTTGAATAGCGAATGTAGCATTGATTCGTTCGGTTGAATTAATATTTTCAAACGTTTGAAACGCTCAATAAACAAAACTAAAAGTTCTAGTGACCATTGATGATAATTTCTTCCGAGTTAAAAAGTGTTCATTGAAACGAAAAACATCAACAAACAATCAAAGACTATTGCATAACATTACAAAATGAACGCTAAGTGGTCCTGTTATCAGGTTTATTGTGGAAACTTGTTAGATTGTTCTGGATCCACGAGGGGTCACTTACTATAAAAATTTACAGCGATTTTTTGGAGTTTTTGAATTTCGTTTTGCCGTTTTTTAATTTTCAGTTTGTTATAGGATTCGGCAACATCGACAAATTTACGTTGCATGGCCGAATCGAGATTTCAAGTCGATTGTTTCTTCTTCGACAATAGTGAATTTTGATGAACATTGGATGAATAAGTGACAATAAAGTAATGTGACTGTGAAATTGTTAAAGTGCGGTGTTCTACTATTAGTTCTCTCAATCTGCGAGGCTATGAGTGAAAAAGAAAACATCTGGGACTTTTGAACGTTCATATGAGAACCCCAGTATAATTTAGGCAAGGAAGTTTCATCAACAAAAGAACACCGAACACATATCAGCTATGTAAAGTGACTACGAGAAAAAGTGGATGGTGGAAGCAACATACGGCCGTACTTTATTAAAAAGCTTTTGGAAAGTTTTTCTCAATTCTCTTTCTATTAGTGCGGCGACGTTAACTTATTCAAATCATACAAAATTTCGTCACAAAATTCGTTACGAAAAATTGTGTACTTGTCAGCCGATGCACTCGTTATTTCATGTAATTTGACATTAGTCGGCGTCGCACTAGATGCGTGCATCCATCGTATCATTAGCAAAAAAATCAATTCAATCATAGCGTCTATTTGTCGTCAATTTGCTTACTTACTGTGCCGCAACAATTCTTTTGCGATATCCACATCGTGTGATGTCCCCATTGAGGCTTGTACTTCCGGTGCGGTTCGGCCGTCCATCTGTTCTTGTACTTTTCGGTAAAAACGGTCAGAAACGGTCTCGGCTCGTGCTGACAACGACCACCACGTGACAGAGTAGGTACTCCATCGTTGACGATGAAGCAATGTAATGAGGTTGAAGGTTTGTTTATTATTGGAAGTCTAAATGTTAACGGGGGTCTTCGGGGTCGCAAGGATGAATTGGCTAAGGATTATGGTGCAGATATATTAGCGTTGAGCGACATTGAAACTAGGGGTTAGCGCGAGGAGCTAGTGGGTGGCTATAAAATGTTTTCGTCGTTGGCGTGGAAGGTGGCGATTCTGTAGATCTCAACGCCTTTTTCGAACAGTTAGGGGATGTTGTGGGTAATGTGTGATTTAACTAGGAGATTTTAATGCAAGAATACGGAACAGCGAAACTGATTTGGGATATGATTCGCTTATTAGATTTCTGTGATTTTAATGGGTTGGCAGTAACTAATTCTTTCCTTAAGGATCCACCGATACACTTACGTCAATGATGCTCAGATGATAAGTCAATAATTGATTACATGATTATAAAACAGGACCGGAGGCACGAAGTTAGGGACACACGTGTTTTGAGGGGTTTCACTTTCGGCTCGGACCTTTACCTTTTGGGTGCCAATCTGTCAATTCCGTGTAGGAAAATTTAGGGACGAGGAAGTAAGGGCTCGATTCATAGCAAAATTCACTGAAGATTTTGAAAGGCTTCTTCCAAACTGCGGGGCTGAGGCTGAGTGGGCAAATTTTAAGAAATTTGTTTTGGAAGTAGATGTGGAATGTCTGGGCGGAGGTGGAAACACAAAAACGCGTTGGTGGAACGCCGATATCGAAAAAGCTGTGCTAGAGAAAAGAAAGCTGTATTTGACCTGGTTACAGGATAAGCTAGATGACAAGAAAGCGGCATACATGCCGTAGTTAAGGAAGCCAGGGATCGGGGGTGGAGGAAGTTCGGCGATGAATTGGAAGAAGCAGGTCAAGTAAGGGTAAGATGAAGGAGGTATTCGCTATTGAGCGTGGTGGGAAAAGTTTACGCGAGTGTTATAGTAAATCGGGCTAGGGTTATAGTGGAAGAGGTTCTTGATGAGGTTCAGAGTTGTTTCAGAACTCTAAGAGGTTTTCAGAATGAGATCTTTTGTCTCAGGCCAGCTACACTTAAAAAATATGGGTGTCTGCAAATGTCATAAAACAACAATCGAGATTTGTAAAACACACAGTTTGACTTGTGTGAAAATTGCGTAAACCAACTATTCGAAATTGTTGAAATCGAAATTTTCACATAAGTCAAATCGTTGATTTCACAAATTTCTATTGTTGCTTTGATATTGAGACTTGCTCACGTCCTTTTTTTTAAGTATATAGAAAACCTCTTTGAGAGGAATATTGATCTTTATTTATGATCGGGTACCAAGGTTCGAGGTGCTATTAAAAGCAGGGCTGCGGTAAGAATAGATAGGTGAAATTAGCGACGCTTTCGAGGTTAATGAGGGCGTTCGTCAGGGTTGTTGTCTCTCTCCTCTTCTGTTAATAATTTTCATGGACAAAATCATCAAGCAGGCCAATTTGCAGGGGAAAGTGGAAGTGTGGGTAGTAACCATGAGAATCCTGGCCTATGCGGATGACTTAACTCTGTTAGCGGATAATGCCAATGATTTGGAGGAGGGGATTGACTGCCTGAATGTCGCATATGAGGACTACGGGATGAAGATAAGTGTAAACAATACGAAGGATATCCATGTCGGCAAATCTCGGAAAGAGGTGTCTTGGGAAGCAGTTGGAACTGGTTTCGGAGTTAAAATATTTAGGATGTATTTTCTCAGAGGATGGCAAGTTAGTTAGGGAATTTGAAGAAAGGAGGAAAATGGGAAACGCAGTGGCCAGTCAGTTGAGGGCGCATGTGTTCAACAAAAAGGAATTAAGTAGCGGCACAAAGTTGGCTATTCACAGCTCAATCTTCAGGCCAACGATTTCATATGGTAGAGAAAGTTAGGTGGACTGGGGTTACCTGGTGCATGACATGGAGATTCCTGATCAAAAGCCATGCTCCGATTCGGGCCTTATCAAACTTAGGGCCGATTGGCGTTCGGGACATAAGTCCGGCCCTGCACAGATGGAAGTCACAGCAGCGATTAAGTTAAAAATAGTGTCGTGCTACAGCGCGGAAAGCGCAATTTGTGAAGGATATAATTCCAAAGTGATAATAATGCAACTTGTAACTTGTAAGATAGGAGTATGCCAGACCCAACCAATAGCACCGATTTGGACTTCTTTTGTGCTAATTTAATTGGAAAACACAATAGAAGAATCTTCTCTTCTAGGCAGTCGGCAAAGAACTGATGAAAAAACATAGTGAAGAGCAAAAATTGGAATTGAGACTGCAGAAAACGAAAAGGAAGCATTGTGTCAAGAAAAACCGCAATAAAAGTGGAAAAATTGAAATCAATCAGAAAATATGCAGTGAGTCATACCTTGAAGAGTTCAATTGGATATTTTCCAAATTACAAGAAATTCTTAAGAAGTCGCGTTCAGTGAGATGTGACATCGACTTGTGAAGTGCACCATTTTTCTTTGCTTGACACATTATGAATTTCGTTTTGAAATTTTGTATACTTTGACATAAGCCGAAGCCGTACTAGAAACGTGAATTATTTTCGTCCAAAATTGTTCTCAAAAATTTTACAACCTCAAGGTTTTTGTTGTATATCGACCAGCATTTCGATCCGCCCCATGTCGACATACTAACACTTGAACATTGAGTAGAACAAGTAGTAGATTATAATGTGTCGTCGTAAACAAACTTATTTATATCAGAGATACTTTTCACAGAGCATAAGAGCTAATTAAGCAATGTCTGACATGAGAATTTTCTCTGTACCCTGTGAGGGGTCAATTTGAGGTTATTTTGACGATACACTGTAATCTACTTTACAGATAAAAGCTCCTTTTGACGGATGAATTATTTATAGCACGTTAGCAATACAATTGGAAGCAAAAAATGTTGCCACGAGGCAAAGGTAAATTTTTCGAAAATAACGTTAAATCATTTCACCTCACAAAGTTTTCTTTAATAAAAATCACAATAAAGATGTTACGTCATTTGATGAAAACAAGGAGTCTGTCAAACAGTCACCACTACAATGTCAAGTGAACGAAATAAAGAATGAGGCGATTATTGGGCTTGAGTATATTATTGAAGTGCACTTTTCTTCTTTCGAATGTGTTTACGATTGTGTTTTGTGTGATCGAAGACTCGATTCCACTTCAATACTACAGCATTTAATGGACTTTGATCATCGCTCCACTTATTTGGTGAGTTAATTATTTTTTACATAAGTAGAAATAGTTCAAGGTAAGTATAGTTGAGGATGAAGGCCTGTGAATGTTTATTTGTTTTGCGTCTCTACTCGACTCTAAGAAGCTGAAAGATAACAATTACTTACATGCTAAAGTTTGCTGAACGAAAATAATAACTTTGACTGAGACTTTCACGAAAATAAAATCCTTTTTACTTAATGATCCCTCAGACTCCGACTTTACATCACAAGAGTGGGGCTAGATCACAGAACCAGACGATTCCCAACAGACGATTACATACACGTAAATGCTCTGTAACATCCCGCCGCGAACAGCGCTGGACTGCTACTTGCGATACGTTGCACTTATATACTACTGTATTCCTACAGTAGTAACTAGCAACAACTGCCGTAGTTCGAGCATGCAGTTGGACTATCTATACTAAATAAATGTGAATCATTCTCAGTCATTGACTTACCTTACATGCAGCCACACACCCAACACCCATTATGCTCACCATACTCACCGCGTTCTCCATCCTGAACCCCCATGCATTCTTACCGTATATTTGCTTCATATTCGCACCTCTCTACTGCACATTCGCACACAACATACGTCACATTTGTCTCTCCTGCCTACCGAGCAGTCTGCATACATTCATTTCATCACGTCCACGTGTGAATCCGATTGATTTAAAATCCTGCACGACGACAGAACGCATTATTCCATGCCCACGGGGACCTCCAACAATCTCTCCACAAATAAATCAGCAACAGTGTTTCATATTAGACACTCTAGTTTCCCAACATTCCCAACCATAAATTCGATTTGATAAATATCCATACGGCGAGCGAAAGGCAAAAATTCGATAAAGGCTCCGTCGATAAATTCTTGTACTCAAACTTATTATTTTCACACTTTCGTCCCGATCAATTTGTGGAAACAGTAACACACACTCAAAGGTCTTATGTTCGAAATAAACCAAACAATAACAATAAACAATAAAACAATAAACCATCGCTACTTTTCTACCCACATGCGAATGGCTTATTTAGGAAAAGCATTTTCCAACGGCTTTCAAAGAATTGTCGCTTTTGGAATCATCTGAAAAACAAGAAATTAAGCTACATTTAACCAAAAAAGTTTGCGAAGCAATTGACTCTCAATTCGGAAGGTCAACATTGGTAGCTGTTACGAATTCCGAGTTCTCAAAAGACCGAATGCAATTTACAGAAAGGTGCCGAAACGCTAAACACATTCACGAGAAGAGGGGACATACATTTGTTCAAATAATACGGAACGGTATGAGAAAAGGTTAGTTGCATCATTATGGCACGCACTAAGCATTAATTTCCTAATTTATCAGAGCAAACGTATTCGGATTTCTCAGACTTTGAGGACGAAGAACTAACTAGCCAAAAAGCAAGTCTCGATAACATATCCACAGAAAGTGAACATACCAGGTAAGGTACTAGATGATATGAATCAGGCACGATTCAAAAATGGCGTCACGCTGTCATACATTTTTATTCCCTTGACGTAAGTCAAGGTCTTACGGCAGAATTGATGTTGAATTTTGTCCGGATGTCATGTTGTTATTGTGTCTTCAGCTGTTTTTAGTGTCTATGGATTACTTGAATTTGTCTGAATGAAGTGAGTTGTCCGCCTCGCAACCTGTTAGTGTGTATCATATTTCCTTGACGTAAGTCAGGGTCTTACAGCAAAATGGAATTTTTTCTGGGTGTCCGGAATATAAAAGATGGCTCCCAAGTCCACAAACACCCAGGAAAGATCGCTATGCTGTTTCTGAAACTCGGGATCAGAGCGCTTCACACCGCATATTCGATACTTAAGGCCCCCGATGTTGGCGACCTCTGGAGGTTGGAGGAAAAAGGTAATTTTTTCAACTTTGGAGGGGTCAAACCCTCACTTCAAGTAACTTTTTGCGGTGTTTTCAATTTCAAACGGTGCGGTCCTATAATGTATACAATTGGTGCGAATTTCACTGAAATACAGAGGTATCTTTGAGGCTTTATGTTGTCCATAAAATATTTTTTCGAAAAAAAATATATTCCACGATTTTCTCGCAAAGATTGATACCAAATTTTGGGGGCTATGAGAGGGCATGTATTTGACTCTATAATTTGGTCGAAAAATTCGCGAATTCACTCTTAAAAAGTCTTAAATCTAGTGATGCTCTAAAAGCCAAATTTCCAGATTGAGATGAAGTAAAGTTTTGATTGTGACGGTTTCCCCTGTCAAATCATGAAGTTGTGCTATTTGGGCGTGGCATCGAAAACGTAGAAGGAAGTTTCGCCGAAAACTTGAACTTATCAAGTTTCCATCTCTATATTTTTGCTTTTGACGAGAACATTTCCGGTCTAGCACAGGGAAGTAGAAGGATGTAAAGTGTTAACTTATTTGGCAGAGTCAATGATGAATCATTCTTTTGTTCTTTTTTATTGAAATCTTGTACTTCAATAGTACACAGCGGCTATAGCGGCATAGACTTCTATACCACTTTGAGAGGTACATACCACCATGAAACTTCTAACTTTTTAACAAATCTCACCTGTTATGGTCAAGTTGTCGCAAAAAATCTCGCCGCAATAAGCCTAACTTCAAGTGTTTAGTCACCAATAGCATACATTTTACTCTGTGATTCTTGTCCTAGAACCTCTTGTTTCTGTTACTCACTTCCTCACTGTAGCCCAATACTTTAAAACATTGATTTCCATGAACTTTCGGTGACTCTTGCAGTGAAAAGTACAATACAAAACTACCGTAATTTGCATAAAAAACTTAGCTTCCGACTGAGTTATGCGTATTTTAGAATGAAACTCCGAAATATAATTTTGGAGCTAAGTTTCTAATGCAAGTTACGGCAGAAAACAGGTATTTCATTCAATACGAAAAACGACCTTGTGTCAAAGTTGGCTCGTGTACTTTATGCATCGTCGGCAATGATCGTACGAAAGGAAATCAAAAAAAAATCTTTTGAAAGTAACGAATACGTATAATAATAGATCAGCTACGACTCATATTTGTCCTATTTTCGTCCCCTTTTTTGTTCAAAAAGTGTACTCTTTTTCATGTCAAATGTCCTCTTCTTCAATTTTCAAAAATGGGAACCCCAACATTAATACGCGTGTTTCGAATCGGCAAATCATCGTTTTTTTCATTCGTTGTAATTTCGGTCAATCGGTACATACGACGCTGTGTGACGCCATTGTTGGATGAAGATTTAAACTCAATTATTTCTTTGAAAGACGTCAACTACAAATTTTCCTGTAATCTCACATTTTTTTCAGAGACAGATCTTTGAGTGTGATTACCTTAAGTTCTAAGTCAAGTTCCATTGATTCGATCTCATCAACTACAAAGAAACTCAAAACCAGTGAGAATGCGATGTTTCGGTAAGCGATGAAAATTTGTCTTTTTTGTTAGAGTTGGAGGAGAAATCCAGAAATTGCATTCTATATAATAGACAGCGGATGAAGGAAGCTAAAATGGAACTTGAAAGAAAGTATGACGAATACAGACAAAAACCGATGACTCATTCCAACTACACATATGAATGGAACAAGTTTTGGCGAAGGCGATACAAGGAGCTGAAAGCTGGTAACGTTTGATGAATTTAGAAAAATGTTTTGACAATTTCAAGATATTTTTCTTAAAATTCAAAATTGCGGTATTACATTTATTGCCGTCTTTAAAATTTTGTTATGCAGCAAACCAACCGACGGACACGCATAATTTCAAGGCAGAATGGGTGGTCGAATGGAAACGACTACTCGATGAACAGCTGAACAGAGACATTGAATCCAGATCGTTAGAATTAAAACGAGATTTGTGTGTTTCAAGTCCATCAGCAAAAGTTGAACCAAAAAAATCCCACAAAAAGCGATCCAATGATGATAAAGCTCAGTTGAGAAAGAGTCGGTCTTCAGACTACAGCGAACGTCCAAAAACAATGAGCCAGCGTTTCTCAGTCGGAATATCGTCTAATAAGCCAAAGAAAACATGTCATCGTCACTCGAAATCATCTGAAAGAAATCGTTCACTTCTCAGACCACGTTCACATCGAGGGCTACGCTCACCAAGAAAATCACACTCACTACGAAGATCACACTCGCCACGAAGGTCACAGTCACCACGAAGATCACACTCACCACGAAGATCACACTTACCACGAAGATCACACTCGCCACGAAGGTCACACTCGCCACGAAGATCACATTCACCACGAAGATCACACTTTCCACGAAGATCGCACTCACCACGAAGATCACACTCACCAAGAAGATCACACTCACCTAGAAGATCACGTTCACCTCGACCATATCATCGTTACTTTCAAACTTCTCATTCTTTTCGAAAGCGTCGCCACTCTCGTTCCAGGTCCCATTCGCCACAACGATTACGGTCATTACCTTCACCACAAAGATCTCAAAAGTTACGTAAAATCAAAACTCAACATTCACCGAGCCCACCAAACCTGCGTTCCTTGCGAAAGTCAATAACCCCAACAAAAAGTCTCTGGCCAAGAAAACATGAATCAAGTGTGAATTCCCACAAAGCACTTATTTTGTCTTCGCATGGAACAACAACAATAGGAAAACCGTTGGCAGAAAGAGTTTCCTCAGCATTTTTCCCTAGTAATCGACTGTCAACAGATTTGGACCGTACAATAGCTCCACCAACACCAGCTACATATTTTTCTCCCAGCAAAGGGCTCACAAATATGCGGAACGAAAGTTGTCCTGATGAGCCGTCGACAACAATTTCTGTTTTGAGTTTATTATGTGCATTAGAAGATATCCTCGGAAGCTTGGGACCGAAAGTAATCGGATTAATGCATCAAGCAAAGGCAATGGACAAAACCCAAGCAGGTTCATCGAATCAATTACTAGACAACGATGAGAACTATATTTTGTTCGAGACTGTTAAAGAAAAGCTAAAAGGTCTCATTGTTGCCTCGTTGGTTGAAGCAAACAAGCAAAATGCAGTGAAGAGAGCTATCAAAGATATGACTGCCTTAATACATGAAGCGAATGCAAGAAATAAAGCTTGTGAAAGTTTGGATGGAGTCGGAATGAAAAAATCAGTACCCCAACAAACAATAGGAGAATCGACGATACGGAAATCAACTCCTATGAATACAATTATTAATAACAAACAATTGCCAGAGAAGAAGACAATGACGTCTACTGCAAGTGATGAAGAGAGAAAAGTTATTAAAGCAAAACTGACAGCAGCGTTACTCGATCAAGGTAAAACTGATGTTAACGACGAGCAAATGGAATTTTTAGTCGAAGCTTATTTCAAAGAGGTGGAGGAAAAGAGAAAGCAATCCCTGCAAGAAGAAAAAAAGAAATTGCTAAAGGATTTGGATGAAAGTACAAGGAAATCAATGGAACTAGAGAAAACCCGGATATTAGAAAATGAAAAGATGAAGTCGTTACAAAAACACCAAAGTAAATCATCATCAGAGCCCATACACCCAGGAACTTCTTTCCGCAATCAACCTGCAACACACTCCTCCCGTGTTGCCTTTTCCATCAACCGCTCAGTTTCATCCCAATCATCCCGACCACCTGAACCTAAAGTTTCAGGAAGATACTCGCCACCGGTTTCTGATAAAGGCGTCGTGGTTTTGAGTGATTCGGATTTACTGACTTTAAAGAGAAAATTCGAAGTTTTGTCCCAATATGAAAAGGACAACTATTCGAATTTTATGAAGAATTTGAAGTCACAGGATCCGGCACGTTACAAGCGACTTACCGATGACAACAAACCTAAGAAAGTCATTTCGTCATCGAAAGAAAGCCGTGTACAAATCGTAAAGCCGTTAATTGCCGACGTAGGATTAACACAAGTTACTGTTGATAGTGATTCAGACAAAAGCAACGACGTTGAACTTTTAGTGCAATCTATAGCTAATTCACAGCAACAAATCGCCAGAGTTTCCAGAGGTCTGAGTCCAGTAGAAAAGGGAATGAAAATACCGGTAATAGATTCTGTGCAAATATCGGCTCCAGTACATTTCCAAGTAGAGTCCCACCAACAACAAACAATTTTTCAGTCGCACCAACATCAACGAGTTTTTCAGTTGCACCAATTGCAACCAATTTTTCCACCGTACATGCAGCAACAAAACATGCAGCAACAAAACATGCAGCAACAAAGCATGCAGCAACAAAACATGCAGCAACAAAACATGCAGCAACAAAACATGCAGCAACAAAGGCCATCACACTTCCAATCGCTGCCACAGCCACAACAACCCGTTTATCAGTCATACTTTCAACCATATCCGTACGATCTTGCAGTACGACAACCACACGCATCTAATTCATCTAATTTTCACAATCAAAATCATCAGTCCGGCTATTATCCTAGATTTTAGCATTAATTCTTTGAATGATAAGTACAATGGCTGTTAAAAAATTACGTAAATTTGTAATATTAACATATTAAGTTAGTTAACTTGTTAACTTGTAAATAATGTTGAAACAAAACAAATGAATTGTATGAAAACTTGTTATGTAATTTATAATTCTACAAGATTTTTGAAATAATTTTATAAATCCGGTCATAAATTCGTAAACACTCCTTAGAAGAGAATACTATAAAGTGTTAATTAAACACTGTAACTTGGTCTCAATGATAGAAAATTGCAACTGTTCCTGCAAATGTTTCCACCGAAAAGAATTAACATTGTTGGAGTTGGATTAAACGGATATCACTTGTAAATATTGTGATCTTTTATTTGAATCAACATTAGTGATTTCAAACCGGTTAATTTTTGTATGAGAAACCCCGGTTTGCCATACAAAAAATAACCAACATTTTCATCGACAAACTCGTTTAAATTGTATCGGAAAAGTGGAAAGTTCAATAACATCCGCAGTCCATTTTTATCCTGTTCAACAACATCCACAGCGAGGTCTGCCAACCATTTTCATCCAATAATATCAATACATCTCAGGGACGTTTTCCTTATGCAAAATGCATCTTCCTTCGACAAAATTAATGGATTTTAATGGACTGGATGAAAATGTACAATGGATGTTATCCAACCGGCCACATTTTCATGTCAGCTTGTCAACATATTACTTTTAAAAGAAACTGGCCACTTTATATGATTCTCTCAGTCATAGGTTGTCTGTATACCTTTTTTCCTCTCTCTTACCACTGAAAAATGGAAGCGAATTCAGACATAACCAAAAATTTATCCCAATAGAGCGTGGTTCGCATCACTTTTCATCAGACGTCGGTGGCGTCATCCGCTTATTTTCACAGCTGAATACGGATCAATATAAAACTAGAGTACCCCTGTCGGTGGCGCCATCCTTTTTTTTCGTAGCTGAATAGGATTCGACACACAACTGAATCCTCACTCTATTTATGAGACGCATGGAAACGAAGATTCGATAATTAAAACTAGATAGGCCCGAGAATTTGGCGGATACAATGTGGTTGCTGCTATAGAGTCACTAGGTAACAAATGAAAACCAAAATCATGTAGCTGCCCTACAGACAAAAAAAAATCTCTTTTTTAGTTTGGCTCTATAACCTCTCTAATTTTTTGACTTTTCTATGGAGACCAAATCGCGCCCATACAAAGTTAAAAAATTTTTAGGGGTGCCAGAGCCAAACTGCATAGAAAAATGACTTTTTTCGTCAAAAAAAAGCCAATTTTTTTGTCGGTAGATCAGCTACAAAAACTTTGTTGGCTAGTGTTATATTTTGGAATGATAGAAAGGCTTTCATCAGTGTCAATGAGCATCTAAAGTTAGCAGGATGTAAGACAAACAAAACAAAAAACAAAAAATTCACATCTAGTCAAAGAAGTTCGCGACCACTGGAAGATCGCATGTTATGAAGCGGTGGATATTAACCACTTACTTTACTTTTTCGGCGCTACAGCCACTTGTGTACCTTGGACTGCTCGAGGATTCTGATCCAACGCTGCCTATCCCTTGCCGTGTTTCGCCAATTCTTTACTCCGAGCGTCCGAAGATATTGTTTGACACCATCAATCCATCTAATTTTTGGGCGACCAACTCCTCTTCGCCCATTTGGATCGTTACGGAATAATTTTGAGCGGGCTCTGTTTTCATTCATGAGCGTTTAATGTGTTAAATTTTTAGGGAAGTTCAGTTTCGGTACCAAATGGAAAATTCAGCGGGTGGCTACCCCAAAAAAAATCTTGGAACTGTAAAACATTTTTTGAAAAAATTTATTCTGGAATTATTTTTTTTTAATTTTTTTTCAAATTTTTTTTTCAAAATTTTTTTGAAATTTTTTTGAAAAATTTTTTTACAAAAATTTTTTTTTGAGTTTTTGAATTTTTTTTTTGAAATTTTTTGTGAAAAAAAATTTTTTGAAATTTTTTTTTTTATATTTTTTTGAAATTATTTTTTGAAAAATCTATTGTAAAAACCTCTTTTTAAAAAAAAACTTTTTTTTTCAATTTTTTCCAAATTACTTCCAAAAGAATTGATATCCCAACAAAAACCTCTTAAAGGTAAAGTGTGACGCAGTCTCTACGTCCACTTCCAAAATAAATTATATCGCTTACGTTGGTCGAACGCAAAAAAATTAAATGGAAATAACTTTATCTCGTGTTCAAAAAATGCGTCACAGATGCCAAAGTAATAATTTTTCTACACTTTCAGACTTCACACCCAAAAATTTTTTTCCATAAAAAATTTCTCCAGGCGGAGACAAATTTTTCCAGTTTGAAAGCTGAAAGAACGGAAAAATTATGAGTTGGTGGGTCTGGCATCTGTGACGCATTTTTTGAACACGAGATAAAGTTATTTTCATTTAATTTTTTTTTGCGTTCGACCAGCGTAAGCGTCACCTCCATCGATATCATTTATTTTGGAAGTGGACATAGGGACTACGTCACACCTTACCTTTAAGAGGTTTTTGTTGGGATTAACTTTAAGAGTAAATGTTTAACTAGACAATAATAGCATCTTCTTGCCGCCACGATACGTCTGTGAATTTCAGGTGTATTGTCATTGTTTGACCGTATCAGCGCTCCAAGATGAATGAACTCAGTACTTAGAGCGCGTACAGCAGTTGCTGGTGAAGTTACTGTGGTGAACATTTTGACAGGTCTACCCATGTAATTTATACGGGTAGACCTGTCAAAGTTAACTTAACGATACGCACTCCTAAAACAAGATGATCATACCATGTGTCTTGTGTATTGGGCGCTTTTTTTGGATTGAGTTAGTGAGTAGAAGTTGGCAGGATTCTAGCAACTAAGCTTGTTGTGGTCTATTTCATAATTCATATAATTCAGGTAATCCAGTTAAGGCGTAGAAAAGTGCATGCTCCAAATCGTACGCATACGATTTTTTTCTGTCGTTTAAACCTTCCCGCATTCATTAGAGTAAAGATTTAAAGTAAGCCGCATTGGGAGGAGGTGTGTATTAGTAGTAAAAGTGAACTAGAGAATTGCTAAACATGGACAGGGGACGTATCAAGAGGGTGATGGGTGCGATCACTGGGCACTGTGGAAAGGGACTAATGATCTAATGACTAATGAATGATCTAATGATACCAACTACACCTGCGGCTTTGGTGAGGAGACGGGCGTTCATGTGAATGCCCGAAGTTCTTCTCATTCAGGCTTAGGACTCTAGGAAGTCATGTGGTCCGAGCCGCAGTCTGCGCCACCGTAGTTCGAGAACATATTGCACGATGCGCTCAGAAAAAGAAGGGAAAGGTTTTTAATTTCAAAAAATTCTCTGACTCAAGAGACATTTTGGGACTTAAGGAAAAGAACTTCCATCCACGAAACCGCAAACCGAAGGTAAGTACTAACTTAATTCTCTATTGAGCCTACGGTCCGTCGCAAGGAATGCCAACTGTAGTACCATTTTGTTAAATTAGTAATTAGGGAGCTTTTATGTATGACGTCTGCATTATTTGACAGTTTTTGGACCCCCCCTCCCTTGTCTACAATGTTCCATTCTGTTTTCCTTCCCCCAATCGCATTTATGAAGGCTCCCTTAATTACTTTTGAAATTACATTTGAAATCTCTCTAAAGTAAAAGGCAATATTGAAACACCAGACCAATACTTAAAATACTTGCAAAAAAGTTCCGCTCATTTTTCCCTACAACACAGCAGAAAAAATTTGTTTAGGACATTAGGCTCTCTGCCCACGTTGTTCCCTAAAGACGGGCCACTCAATTATAAAAAGAATCCGGAAAATCAAATAAAATTTAGTCGATTTAGAAAACACTTAGGGCATTAGACTAACGTTAGATAGTCAAAAAAATTTCTTCCATAAATTGTTAGGCTTTCATAGACTTATCGAGTTAGAAACTATTTATGGCAATCGGAAAACCACTAAGCTTGTCAGTGGGCCAGGCGACAGGGAATTGCTCTACACTGGTCTTTCATGTTAAAGGAATAAGCGATGACAGGCTGCCAGAAAGGTTCTTAAATGCACAGGTTCTGGGTGTTTGGTCGAGGGTTAGACAAAAGAGAAGGTTCATAGATTATATCAAGTTAGATTTGGAAGTTAGTAGACTTCGAGCAAACCGTTTTCTTTGTTGGTTAGTGGGGTGGCGTGGTTGAGCTCTCTGGGTTCAGCCTTCAAACCGATCCGAAAGGTAACAAAGGATTTGTAAAGCATGATGATGATTGCCCGGACTGCCTTGGGGCAAAATTAAGACAATACCGTCCCTCATTGAGCGGATGTACTTTGTGAATAGCCTCAATCAATCATGTGATTTTCCTTGGATGCTTCAATGAATGGTCCATAGCAGAGTTTTTTTTTTTTGAAAAAAAATCTGTGTTAATATTCAACGCTGACAACGCAAAGATAATGCGCAATTTATAATAGAGCCGGAACCAAAAATCTTCACGTGCTGAATGGTTTCCTCTATCATTTAATTTAGATCTGTTTGAACATACGTTAAATATTAGTATAGCGACAATAATCGGTTAAGCCGGATCCAAATTGATTTATTATTTTCTATGAAGAATATATTCTTGTAATTCAAATGTTTATCCGCTAAATTATATTAATCGATCATTCTCGTGCATAGCATTGATTGAAAGATTCAGATTAACGTTTTTTTTTCACTAATACCGAGTGCCAAGGACATTCATATTCATTTGTCAAGTATCTGTACTTGTTTCGTTCATTTGATGATCGAAAAAATTATTGTCTCCTTAATCTCCAATAGCTGAAACAATTTTTCTTTTCATTCGTAATTGGCATAAGTTACAAACAGAAATCATGTGATAAAATCCATTATTCTGTTTTTTTTTTTTGTTGATTTTCTTAACATTTAATGCACTTCAAACAAAGAGAACGTTGTTATGTGGTTGAATGACTTCTGATCGCGAAATTTTATATTTAGCCATGATTTTGTACTTTTTTGTTAAGTCTATGCACCTTGATCTAGTTATGCATAATTAATTGTAAATGATATTTACTTCTTACATGATATATAACTCAATTTTTTTCAATTCACAGAGTTCAATGTCTACATACGAGTATCAAGTCATTAGATTTGAGTATCATGCCCGCAGCGGTAGTGGAGGGCGTGACGCAGTCCCCACACCCCAAAAAAACGTCCACAAACCCAAAAACTCCATACAACAATCTTTGGGACAAGGAGTTTTTTCCCCTCGCCCCCTCCTCCTTTAAATTATTCAACAACTACGTCACGGCAGCTTTCAAACGAGCCCTCACTCATCAAAATCGGTTGAAAATTGGCTGAGATATCGAGGTTTGTATAGAATTGGATTTTTCTATTATTTTCATCATTATGAAAACTTTTTTTCTGATCTGTCGGTTTCTATCTAAGTATGTTCTATGTTCTATCTATCTATCTATTAATAATTTTCGATCTCGAGAACTGGACAGCCGATCTTCCTGAAATTTTCGGGGAACGTCAGTCTCGGCCCCAAACGAAAAATTTCATATGACTCTTTTTTGGGAAAATTCTGGAAAAGCCGTGGCATGTGTATAAGTGGTCAATTTCGAGGGTTTTTTAGGTAATGCTCGGAGTTTTCGAATTTTAGCTCCGGAGTCACAATAGCTAGAGAG
>CM055403.1:73183075-73243042 GCA_029228625.1 Pseudolycoriella hygida
GAGTTTGATCAGGAAAATTTTTTGGGATTTTCAGAAATCTGCCAAAGTGACGCCATCTTGGATTTTTGTTAGGTATAAATTATGCTTCTTTGGGCTTTCGAATTTTAGCTCAATGATAACACTTAGAGAGTTGGTTTCTTCTAGAAAGTTATAAAGTTTGGTCAGGAGAATTTTTTTGTATCTAAAGAAAATGGCTGCCAGCTGTCATAGCAGCGCCATCTTGGATTTTCGTTTATGCTTTTACGTTTTTCGAATTTTAGCTCCGGAGTGACACTACTTAGAGAGATGGTTTCTGCTAGAAAAATATAGAGTTTCATCAGGAGAATTTTTTGGGATCATAAGAAAATGCCTGCCAGCTGTCATAGCAGCGCCATCTTGGATTTTTGTTAATGCTTTTACGTTTTTCGAATTTTAGCTCCGGAGTGACACTACTTAGAGAGATGGTTTCATCTAGAAAAATATAGAGTTTTCATCAGGAGAATTTTTCGGTATCATTAGAAAATAGCTGCCACCTGTCATAGCGGCGCCATCTTGGATTTTCGTTTATGCTTTTTTGGTTTTCGAATTTTAGCTCCGGAATGACACTACTTAGAGAGATGGTTTTCTCTAGAAAGTTATAGAGTTTGGTCAGGAGAATTTGTTAGCATTTTAAGAAAATGGCTGCCAACTGTCAAAGTGACATCATCTTGGATTTTTTGATAAATTCCGAATAAAAATACCTAGACAGTTGGTTTCTTCAGAAAGATGAACGAAGTTTTATAAAAGCAGGCTAAGCCACAACTGTCAAAATTATCTTGCATCTCTTTTTTTCATTAGATTCAAGAATTACGAAAAATGAGATGCAAGATAATTTTGACAGTTGCGGCTGTGTTCCGAAGGCAGCCGAAGGTGACACAAAGTACTCCGAAGGTAGCCGAAGGTGATGCGAAGTGTTTCGATGGTAGCTGAAGGTGTTGGAGAAAAATTTTTTTCAGAGAAAATTTTTTTTGGAGAAAAATTTTTTTTGCAGAAAAATTTTTTTTTGGAAAAAATTTTTTTCGAGAAAATTTTTTTTTAGAGAAAAAGGTTTTAGAACAATATTTTTAGGAGAAAAATTTTTTCGAAGCAATTTTTTTTTCGGAGAAATTTTTTTTCTAAGAAAATTTTCTTTTCTGAGAAAAGTTTTTTTCGGAGAAAATTTTTTTCAAAAAATAGAATATTTTTCAACAACTGAAAACTTCCAAAACGACTGATATCACAACAAAAACCTCTTTAAAGATAGAGTGTGACGCAGTCCGTAAGTCCGCTTCCAAAATTAATGATATCGCTTGAGGTGACGCTATTGCAGATAATACGCAGAAATTTGTTTGAATGGAACCTTGTGTTCAAAGTTTTGATTTCCTGAAAAAATTAGAGCGCTTTCTTTGAAACAAAATAACGTTGTGTTAAAAAAGTTGCGTCACAAATGCCGGACCCAACGACGAAATAATTTTTCTGTACTTTCAGTTTTTGCGCTGCAAAAATTTGACTTTTGTTTCTCATTGCGTAGATTGTTTAAGGTAAATTTAAATTTTTGCGTATAAAAACTGAAAGTGTTGAAAAATTATTCCGCTGGTAGGTCCGACATTTGTGACGCAATTTTTTTTTAACACAGCGTAATTTTGTTTTAAAAAAAAGCGCTGTAATTTTTCAGGAAATTGAAACTTTTAACACAAGGTTCCATTCAAACAAACTTCTGCGTATTATCTGCGATAGCGTCACCTCAAGCGATATCATTAATTTTGAAAGCGGACTTACGGACCTTTAAAGAGGTTTTTCAGTCGTTTTGGAAGTTTTCAGTTGTTGAAAAGTATTCTATTTTTTGAAAAAAATTAATTTTCTCCGAAAAAAACTTTTCACAGAAAAGAAAATTTTCTTAGAAAAAAAATTTCTCCGAAAAAAAATTGTCTTCGAAATAAATTTTCTCCTAAAAATAGATAGACTTAAGGACTGCGTCACACTCTACCTTTAAAGAGGTTTCAGTTGTGATCCGGGTATAGCTACGAGTGTAATGTAAACTCTAAACAGATCAAATATTGTGAACAGTTCGGTTACGCTTCCGAATGCAAAGTTGTTCCTTTAACCTTTAGGTCGCTTGAGATTCAGTTAATTTCCAGGGACTATGATTGTTGTTTCTTGTTACTTTATATGTTTTTTTTTTGTAAATGTTTTTTTGTTTTTTAACGAGGACTATGTAGTCATAGTTACTCTTTTTTTTCATTATGTCGGCTATTTAGTGGACAATAAAATTATTATCATCACTAAGAAACTGATTTTCGTGAACATAGGTTAGGTATTCGATTATCAATCGCGCCCCAGTCTCGGAAAAAAAATGTAGAATTCATTTTTCAAGAAAGGAGGATTTTAAGACATGAAAGGAGAAACATTGGTAGGAAAGTAATTCGACATATGGAGCCGGTCATAAATTACGTAACGCAAAAATTATGATTATCAGATCCCTCTCCTCCTGTAACGCGAAAGGAGCCGATTGTTTCTCATTTTTGTTAGAAGAGTTGCCTCATACCCTCCTCTCCTCTCGTGTGTTACGTAATTTATTAACGACTCCTATCCACTAGTATCAACAATCAACATGTCCTTTTTCTCCAAGATGGTTAGTAGTTTGCAGCAAATTTAATGTTTCTTTCAGCAAATTTGTTAGTCTTCTTGTTTACATCCGTACACTGAGGAAAATACCTACAAGCGACGCAAAGTAGGAATTGGTCCAATTAACCTTGTCTTAGGACCATGTGCATATCAGCACAACTGGTCAAAGAATGTTCAACCATTGGTCACCCATTGAACACTTGTAAATGGGCAGTGCCTGTAAGTTTGTATCAATAAATAAATAAATAAATACTTCCGCGGAAATTCGTTCGGACAAAGAACTATGAAGGCTTTTAAAAGCTGCTTTTGTTCAATGTCCGAACGACTTTTCTCGGAAGAATTCGGTTAATTAATATAATATACGCCGCCGACGTATTTTATCCACAGTGCACGTATTACGAACGCCGTGCACGTATTGTGTAAGCTCATGTAACACGTTCGTTACGTACGGCATACTACACAATACTAGTAACAGAACATAATCCCAACAAAATTTTTCTCCGAAAAAAAATTTACCTAAAAAAAAAAGTTTTACTGAAAAAAATTTATCAAAAAAAAATTTCTCCAAAGAGACTTCGTGTCACCTTCTACTACCTGATAGCTGGCAACCATTTTATTAAGATCCCAGGCTATTCTTCCTATTGAACTCTATAACTTTCTATAAGAAACCTACTCTCTAGGAATTGTCACTTCGGAGCTAAAATTCGAAAACTCCGAGCATTACCTGAAAAACCTGCATTATTGACCACTTTTCGGTAAAAACTTGATGCCTACCAAACTAAATTCAAAATACAGAGAACAGAATATAAGTTTGTCACATTCCATTGAATTCCATTCTTATATACGTAGTTATTGCATGCAAGTGTTAAACTTAAATTCTCGTAACTGTACTGCAAACGGTACAGTTCGACGAAGTAAGAGGGAACAACGTAAGGAGTGAAAGGAAGGTCGGTAGGACGGTAAAGAAAATTTAACCTAACAACAGAACAACAAAGTTCAGAGGGGAGCCCCAGAAATCCTTAAAAAAGTGTATATCTTCTGTGCCCATCTTCTGTGAACTTTTGCCTAGAGGGAATCTCCATATTGCATAGTTGAGCAAATATAGACTAAAAACCATCTGCTTTCGTATAAGAAACTCAATTTCGTCCATTCCATTGGTCGCCCAAACCACCGACCCGATTTGCACAAAAAATATTGTCTTAGTTTTCTGAGATCAAATGAACAATTTCCGTGCTATACTTGAGGAGATATTTGTGAAAAAGTTTCACCGACGACGGACGCTCGAAAAAAACAAGTTCGACTTCCACTTTTTCGACCGTATCTTCAGAACTATTTTACTGATTTTACTCATATTCGAACTTGAATCATGTGCCTTTTAGGGAAGTTAAGGGTGATCAGTTGAGCCGTTTGGAAAAAAAAAATAGAGACGGACGGCCGGACGGACAGTCTTTTATTGGTGATTTGTTATCACTAGACGATAATTAATGTATCCCCGCAACTCCCACCTCGATCTACCTCATGTTACGCTAAAGTTGTTTGTAGTAAACGTATGGGACCTTTACTTCTACGGGTCCAATAAATTCATTTCCAAATAAAAAACACGAGCTAGGATCAATAAAAATCGAAAAATAAGACAACTAGTTCTTTGGATCGACCGGGAAACCCTTCTGAATTTTAAATAAACACAGCGATCAACGAAATTCAATAAATGACGCGCTGACTTGTTATTTTTCCGCACTATGACGCTTCAAACTAATTTATTAGTCATCATAAAATCAATCAGTGAAAGAAGTGTGTGATCGAATTTGGATATGGGTAACTACCGTATTTATCAATTCTTGTTCGGTTCATTCATGATTTCACATGAGAGTGAGTCTTTATGCTTTATGTAAATCACGTGGTCAGGTTAAACGATGATAGTAGTGTAAGTTTTAGTGACATGCAAAGTTTTGAATGAATGACAAATGAGTAAGTCGTGTATCAAGTTATTCCAGAAGTACTGGTTCGAAATTAGTCAAAATTTTTTGGGACCACAAAATAAAGCCTTTTGTAACGTAATACTTACATTATACTTTGACTGTTGTCATGGATGGAAAAACCACTGATTGTTTCGTGCAACAAATATTTACTTCAGTGGTTAAGAATGGTTTATTATTTATAATGAATCACAACGCGTTATTTGTCATTAATTGCTTCGGAGTAACTGTAATATAACAGTAATAGCAGCATTGGTCGAATGTATTATGATCAGGCCATTAAGTACGTTTTTTGGTACGCATGTCAAAGAAACCTGGTTAAAAAACACAACACTATAAAGCTCACTGCAAATAATACATAAAATCATTGACATGAATCTCCTTTTAATTTTTAAGGAGTTTAAGGCCTCCGAACTGATCTGGTTCTCGATCATATTTCTTTTCCAATTGCTCGCCTTCGGCTCAAGCTACAAACTCCACCATTGTTAAAATAAAAATCTCGTCTCCGAACGAACAGTTTATTATTACCCGGAAACGAGCTTTTAACGCTAATGTCTGAAAGAAACTGTCACTGACGGAAATGCATCCACTGAAAGGTCCGGGCCATGTCTAAGTGTTTTCTGGTAAAGTTGAGTATCCTGATGAAGAAAAATTAGGGTGCCAGGTTGAAATGTTGGGCAGTTACGTGCCGCGGCGGCTCAAACTCAAAAAACCGTGTTTTTCCGCACATATCATAGAATACACCGTGTCTTATCGGAGTCTTGTCCCCGAACCTCATGTGGTGACATCTATGTTTTTTCATAGCTGAATTAACATCTCAACATAGAACTACCCCCTTTTCTCAAGTGGCGTCATCCATGCTTTCATAGCTGAATACGGACAAACATAAAACAAGGCGCCTAATCCATATCATGAGATCGTGAAGAAATAAAAAGCTAGTTTTTCCGGAGAAAATGTAAAGAATTAAATTCTGAACAAGCCGAATACAAAAAGTTTGTACAATATATAGGATGGCTTGTAAAAATGTGTCGAAGTTAAGATTACATGATTTTGAAGAAAATTTCAAGCCATTTTCTTCATTTTTCAGGTATTCTTCGTATCAATTTCAACTGAAAAATGTAGAAATTTGAATTCTGATCACATAATGAGAAAAACATAACTGCGTAACGTGCGTACCATTTTGATTTAGGCCGAATGTTAATTTCATGCATCCTGAAGACTTTCAGAATTTCCCAAATAATATGACAATTTTCATGGCAAATGAGTTAAAAATAATTCTCAATCAATTGTTTTATCATCTTCAAAAAAGACATTTCATCATTAACTCATTAACAAAAATTGAATACTTAACACAATTCCATTAGTCGAAGAAGACCTTCCTGGGTGGTTATAAGTTTCTTACACTCATTTTCAACGGATTTAATCTGGTGTTTTCGACAGCGAATTTAATTTCCTAACAATTTTCCGAAATTTTAATTTTAATTGTAAATTGGAACTGAACAATTTTGAGTTCGAAAATAAAAGCTTGAAGTTTCGAACTGGGCAAAAATTGAAAAGCAACGAAAAATTCGTCAAACGTCAAATTTTATATGAAATACAATGACTACTAAATATAGACTGGCAGTCTTTAACAAAAAACTAACGCAAATCGAAGCAAACATGAAATGCGAAATGTTTGGCAGCTTTCAATATAAGAACCATAGAAATATCAGAAATATCCTAACTTATTTTTTACAAAAAAAGGCCATTTTCTATCACCTTAAGGAATGAATTTTTTAGGTTTATTTTCCTTTCTGGCTATACTGAAAAACACTCCTGCTCGCAAAAGTTAAGTTGACTGAGATATAGTTATAAAAAGTACCGTAAAATGGGGTGACCAGGCACGCAGGGGTGATTTGGAACGAAAAGTCGGAGAGTTCGTCGTTCATATTTTATACTCTCGCAAAGTAATATACTATATTCAGAAAATATTTCCACTGGGACTATGTACATTTCTTTCGTCAGGTTGGCAACATTTTCAGATTGTCAACACTCTTGCCATGACTTTTCGTCATGTCTTTGTTTAATGTTGAAGTATCAAAATAAATTACCGTGCCAAACTTTGCTAACAGAGCATAGAAATTTTACAACAAGTTGATCGAGGACCTTTTTTTTGTTTATTTATTAGTTTGTGGAAGTCTTATATCAAAAGATTACATAAGGTTAAATTAAAACAAACAAAAATTGATCCGCTGTCATAAATATTTCTTTTTCGGGGTGATTAGAAACAAAAGAAATAATGCCGTGAGTCTATAAAAGAAAACTGGACGGAAAAGTTTACAAAAAAAAACACGCCAGATATACTTCAGGCAGCCATATCTGACGATGAGAGAGCGATGACATGTAGAAAAGCAGCGCGAAAACACAACATCATCCCTTCCATAATTTTTCGCCGCAAAAAAAAAAAATACGTAAAGAAAATCGGTGGTCAGGCCGTTTTTATTGAAGTTGAGGAGTCGGAAATCTTGCTGCGACTTGTTCACTGTAGTGAATGGGGTTATTATTGAAAAAATTAACGTTTAACCATTGTCCGAATTTCGTGTTTCTATTCACCCCGAATTTTAGGATCAAAGTTTTTTCAAGAATTTCGAAGAAAAGACGAATATTACATCCCAAAATTCAGTAGGAAATTTTACTTATCACAAATGCACCCACGAACTCATGTTTTTAAAGAAGCCAATTAGCAAAAAAGTGAAAAATATATTCTTATTGTGATTTATGAAGATCAAAAGTGTGCCTATTCACCCCATTTTACGGTACACAAAATTATATCGAAAACATAACCAATACGTATCAGAGCGGCAAACAGAATAGATGTAACAAACCGAACAGATTTTGTAAATAGGTCCGAACTTATCATAATTGCAAATTGTTGCATAGTTTCTAAAACCATACGAATACCTACAGAAATTATCCAAAGACCCTACCGAAGTACATCAATTGTAGAAGTGGATATATTTCAGGATGGTGTCATTTTTCCTTAAAACCCTGAAACACGTGTTCTCTAAAATTTAATTCTCTATAACTTTTCTTTTGGAAGCATCTTTCTAACTGTCATAGTTCTAGAGATATGAGTCATCCCTCCTGATTCAGACGAAAAAGCATCTGCTTTCGTATATGGCCAAGAGTAGTTAATTATGCACCGCTGTCCAGGATGCTCTATTTTGACGATTTGGAGGTTATTTCCCGAGCCGAAGGGGTGGGAAATAATCCAAATCGTCAAAATAAACCATCCTGGACAGCGGCGCATATGCTATTTTATCTGCCGAGAAAAGATATATCGAGAAAAACAATTTTACCCTAGGGAAAAAAATACGAGATTATCGTACGATTGGGCAGATAAACTCAATTTCCATTGGTCCCAGTGCGCAGACAAAATTTTTTTTCCAGTTTTGTGAGATCAAATGCTTTCATTTGACACCAAAATGAACAATTTCCGTGCTATACTTGCTGAGATATTTGTGGAAAAGTTTCACCGACCCTCGGTCACTTTTTCGCCATATCTCCGGAACCACTTAGTCGATTTTGCTCATCTTTGAACTTGAATCATAGGACATATGTACCTTTCAGGGAAAAAAAGTTTAGTGTGCACTTCCTTTGCTTTAAAAATCAACTGAGCAGTTGGTCTGAGGATCAGAAATTTTCGAAGATTAAACTCATTATGATGTAAGAAAGCGATTGTATTTTCTTCCACCAGTTGCCGATCTTGGGCGAATGGTAACGATGAACTGGTTTTAACGTAAAGGAAAAGATTACAGTTCTATAAAACCTTTGTAAAACAATAAAGTGCAACACTTTCGCAATTAACTTCATAAATAATTTTAAATTAAAATAAAAAATGTGTATTTTCAACAAACAATGGTTTTTTAACCATTTTTGTGATTAACTTAAGTTGTACTGTGCGATGTATATCTATGATATATAAAAGTGAAAAAAAAAACTTAATACAGTTTCCTGTAGTCCTCTAAACTGTAATTGTATATAAGAAGGTTACATTTATTGCGCGACTATCTAGTTCATAGAAAATGACGGAGGTGTAAACACACGCTTTTAAAGAATATTTTTTTATTTTTATATTTATTGAAGCTGAAAAAAAAAAAATTCCTTTTCGTGGTGATAAACAGCACAAAATTGTCAATATTTATTTAATTATTTATTTTAACTTAGCCAGTATCTATGTATGTGATATTTAAAAAAACAATTCGCTCATTTTAAGTAAAAGTGCGGTGAAACATTCAATATACACATAATTTATTAAAATTACAATTTTTACGAATTACAAACAAGTTTTGTTTACTTGGTTTATAATATTCACATCAAGCAGAACATCAAAACCAAAATCTGAAGAATAAATTATTAATCAAAAGTAGAGTGATCGGTTAAAACAATCATAAGAATATGAAGGAAATACAAGGAAAACCACAAAATGGATTGCAATTGGTGTCAACGAATGGCAGTCATCAAGTGAATGGTCAAAGTAAAAAATGTGTCTGTAGCGTTAAAGGTAAGCATAAGAACTTTATTTATCTTTTCATTGTTTTTTGTGTTAATATTATGAAGAACTTATTATGCGAGTTATTTAACGTTCTTCAACGTTTTTCGCGCGTGTAAAAGTAGACACATACAGAATATTCGGTCTAATGAATCTTAATTCATTTTCGATATATATGGAACAAATGGGTTTGTGATTATGTAATTTCTGCTGAAGTGCTTCTTTCATTCGGATGAATTGTCAAAAATGTACGTAACAAGTTCCCTTTTTCGGTTTTCTTTATTTCACAACGATGTCCTTAACACCACAATATTAAAAGCTTTCCATTTATTAACGACTTCGGTTATTTACTTACACGAGCTGGAGATCAAAAGTAAAAGTTTCGGCAAAGTGAAAACAGAAACGATCGCTTTGCTTGCCTTCGTGGGGTTCGCTTTCGCTCGTATACCACAATTTTCACAAGTATACGTAACATCTATGAATATAACACTTGATTGCTGAAAACAAACAGAGTGAATGAATCAGTGTTACTAAATTATCGCACTTTTTTACACCGATATGGGGAAAAGTGGAATTTAATGTAATATGCGTACCTGTAATACGTAACCTGTTTTGCATGGTTGATTTTAGGCAATTTTGGGAGTTGTAGCCCAAACGGAATAAGCCTAAGTGAGAAGTACCTTGAGTCAACCGTCCAAAACAACAGAGACATGTTATGGCGGCTGGGAGTTAATATGGAAAAATTTGATAAGTTAGTTATGAGGGCCAGTCCCAGCCAATCAAACTGATTTTGTTATAGGTACTGTCAAACTTTCGTATGGAAATTTTGACATTGCTGGTTTTTTTCCAGGTAAACTAGTCAGGCTGAATAGTCATTTTTACATTTGAATAGCTAAATGCAGAAAGGGGCCATCCACCAAATCAAAATATCTGAGAAAGAAGTGGACTCTGGAATTCTGGAAGTGGCTACTCTCCTCTCCCACTCCCAGGTTAGATTGCTCACTTCGCCATTCTGAAAAAGTTTGTCTTTGGACCGAAAGTTCCATGTGTCATAGTTTCTGAGATATTTTGATTTGGTGGATGACCCCTTTCTGCATTTAGCTATTCATTTGGTACCCAGCCTCATATGTATCTGCAAATTATGTATTGTTTTATTAACTAAATCAGTTATAAAAGCCAGTCCCAGCAAAAAATCTGATTTTGTTGAAGGCGCTGTCAAACTTTATCTGGGAATTTTTACATTGCCTGTAATGGTCGAGTTAAATTAAACTGATCAGTTAAACAGTCAATACGCATGCTTTACATGCATAGGAACGGAAATCCGAGAAAAATATTGCTTTCTACATAATATTATGATGAAGCGGACATTTACAGTTCGAGTGTCTTACACTGTGAAATCGGTCAATGGGTGTTCCGATAAGCCCCAACGGCACGCGAATCTTAGCTGTAAATGTCCGTTTACAGGGTTTACAGTTATTAAGGAAAGACAGAACTACAATTTTTAATACCTTCAAAAACTCAATAGTTATTCACGTAACTAGGAAAAATGTAATAAATTTGACGAGTGTGAGCTTTGCAGCCAGCGTTGAAGCCAAGGGCTGCAATCACACTAGCTTCCAGTCAGGTTTCCGCTCTAACCACGGAACGGTAACGGCTTTGTTGAAGATTACGCACGACGTTAGGATGAACTTTGATAGCGGGCTGAGTACGGTTTTGTTGCTGCTAGATTTCTCAAAGGCCTTCGATACAGATAGACATAATTTGCTCCTTGGTAAGCTAGCATCATATTTTCGCTTTTCGACGCCCGCCATTAAGATTATGAGGAGCTATTTGACTGGTAGAAGTCAGAAAGTAGTAGCTAGTGGATCTCATTCGGGTTTTCGCAATGTTGTGGCTGGGATTCCACAAGGTTCGGTTCTTGGACCCCTATTGTTTTCGGTCTTCATAAACGATCTGCCGCAGGTTGTGAGGCATTCTCAGATCCATCTTTTCGCAGACGATGTCAATTGTATATGGGCATTCGAAAGGACCGTTTTCGGGAAGACATGGAGAGGATGTCTCAAGACCACTTGTTCGATTTCCTTCTGGGCTGGACCAAATGGTCTCATGCTCAATACACAGAAGACAATGGCGGTTAGGTTCTCGACTTTAGCTACTGCTCGCAGGTCTTAGGCAGGCTTCAATCATCAACGAAAGAGATTTTGCTGAAATCGTTTAAAGCCTGCGTTAGATTCGTGTACGGTCTTGGCCGCTATGAATCCACGTGGGATAATATTGACGTCTTGCTAGGGTGTGACCTTTTCAGTTATTTTGACTACCTATCTAGCGTGATGTTGCACAAAACAGTTTTGACAAAAGAACCTGAGTACTTGTACGAGCTTTTAACCCCTGCTTCCAATCGGAGGACTTTCAATATGCTTCTGCCGAAAGTCGGCCCCGATGTTTTGTCTAGATAGTTTTTTGTCAGCGAAGTCTCGATTTAACCTCCTCAGATTAAGAGGAAACCGACGTTAACTGGCTTTAAAATTACGTGTAGGGACTACTTCAGTGCCTAAGGGCTCCTCTGACTAATTTATCGCCTCATTACATCAACGCTGATTAATAGACAAACGTGTTACCTGTGGTTCCGATCCCTAAGCTGTCATTATTTGCATCTCAACGTTCTCAGTTTGACCCAATTTTTATTGATACAAATTTTTTGAACGGTATTGTATGTAACTTAAAAGGCCGAAAGGCCTTACAAATATAATGAAATAAATACTTGATTGATTGATTAGTCAAAAACATATATTTTTCCGAGTTTCGTATAATATTTTTCATTCCGAGGGTTCAGAAAACTGCTTTTCTGTTTTAAAATAGGACGGAAAACAGCAAGTTTCCGTCCTAGGATTGAAAAATATTAGTATTGCTATCCAAAAAGGAAATGCAGCGAGTGTATTAGGAACTTTTCCACCTGATGAGGACTTCATTTATAAAGCCTTTTTACATTTGTAAAGAAGTATACACTAATATATTGATTATGTATTTTTACAAGACAATATTTCCCGTATTCCCAAAGCAATTCATGGAGAACATCTATGAAACGAAACGCCAAAAAAATTCAAAAATCAACTCCTTTCATCAAACAAATATTTCCTCTCGAAAAATTGATTTAAATTGTAATCAATGAAAATAATATTTTAAGATTTTTCGTAATTACGAATCACAATATCTCATCGACTACGTCATTACGATTCTCAATCACAAAGACACATCACAACAGTGACGAAGCAGAAAATCCGAAAAGATAACTTTTGCATGGAAATCAAACTTACCCAAAACCACCACCCATTCAGTACTGGCATATTCTCATGTATACGTATACATCATATATCTAAGCTGTCACTCGCACGTTTCATATATACGCGCGATAATAGGAGCATATAGAGAACGTATACCCTCGCATATATAGCCAAGTCGTATAAACTTTTATATACAGACACTCTTCAGGTTGTCGTTACCAGAAGAATGGTTAAAGTTTTCAGTTGCTTGTTAGATCGAAACGACCGTGGACGTGCTTTCAAACTTTTCTGATAAAATCATTTTTCATCTCGTTTTCGATAGTTACAAATATTTATTAAGATTCATAACATCAAATTGGAATCGTTTTTAATAAAAAAAGAATTAAAATTGTGTAAAAAAAACAGTGGAATTTGTTTTTAGTGTTTTTCTAATTAGAATTTTACAACCTTGATTTAAATTCTAAGTAATTGGTTTTGAAACTTTCGATTTTGCTTTTTCACATCATTGACAATTTAATAATACCAAATAACTAAGCGAACGTGTGTCTTAATTCAATAATCGTTTTTGTGTCACGCAATTAAAACACATCAAATACGACAATGAATATTGCATTAGGCGATTTATCAGCTAGTGAACTTAATGCAGCCATTGATGATACCAATTTTCCTAAAAATATCAACGTGAAAAATGGCAGCAGGAGTGATGGTGTGATCAAAACCTATAAGAATGGCTCATTCAAGCGAGACGCCCCGCAACCATTGACGGGAGTTGTGTTCAATGACAATTATTCGGATGTTCCTAACACACCCAAGACTCCTAGAACCATAACAACCCCTGGTAAAGCGAAATAATATTTTATTTTTATCATTGATCATTTTCACAGCAAGTGTGAGGAAATGGATTTCCCCAAAAATAATGTATTCCTAGGGAGGAAAATTGTATCGGGAAAATTCTCTTCCACTCGAAACTACATAGACGTCATTTTTCAGGCTCGTTACACTAGTCAGACAATTGCTTACTCTCTAGTTGCTTAAATAACAACTTGATAAATTCTGTTTAGTTATTATTGAACGCAATAAGTATCTGTGAAAAACCTAAAAGTGAATTTGATTTTATAAAATTCTATTGTTTTTTCTGGTTGCCGAAACAAATCTTGATCTCAATTTACTTTCACAATACGCTCGAAAATGATTGATAGTTCCGTTGAACTGAAAATGAAAAAAAAAATTTGGCATGTCGCGAATATTCTTCAATTTATCAATAATTCTGTAAAGCAGCAGATAGACGGTCTGTACAATGACCAACATCATTATTTTGTGATATAACATGATAACTTTTTGACCGCCAAAGACACATAAGTTCAACTGTATAACTGGACATATGAAGCTTTGTAAATATGAACATTGTATTGTAAAGACAATTAATTGTATAATTATCTATACCTTGCCTTGTATTTTTTTACAGAAAATTGACAAATTAATATAATCGCAATTTAACAACATCATATTATGTTTAATGTTTTCGTTCAAAAAGCAATTACTGTTTAATTTATTGGTCTGCCACGATACGTCATTGATAGCGCCAAAGAAAGTTATAGTCTGTGTCTTTCTTTGGCTAATGGTCCATCCCGTGGCAACTCATGTCACTTTGAGTCTAGTAAACAGAGACCAATTCGAAGAATCGAACAATGGTGTAGAGAGTGATTACAAAATGTTTATGATCTCTGTTTTCTCAAATTACAAGTTATGTTCTGCTGACTCAATATGAAATATGCATAGAACTTGCCTTAGAAAGAAGAAGATTTTACGGTCACAATTTTAAGAAATTCGTTTCGTTAAAATAGATAAGAAATTATACAAAAATACACTTTTTTGATGAAGACGATTTTGTTGTTTATGACTTCAAAAATGTTGTTAATATTCAATTGTTTGCGTCATAAGACATAACACACTCTGCAATTCTTTAACAAACAAGCCCTTTGAGTTTGTTAAAGAATTGCAGAGTGTGCGTCTAAATAAATAAAATAATATTTGTGCAACCGCGAGTGTCACAATACGACAAATTTGCTAACTCTTTTGCGAGGTGCACATAAACGTAGAACATCCTTTTGCACTCAAAAGAAAATCATTTGTAAAGAAAATCCTCAAATTCATTAAATACGTATCCACAAAAAAATCGTTTGGATTGCAAGTAAATCCTTGGAAATCAAAGGAAATCCTTGAAAATCAAAGAAAATCCTTGAAAATGAAAGAAAATTTTTGAAAATCAAAAGAAATCTCTAAAAATCGTGTAAAAATGCTAGAAAATCCTCAGAAATTGACAAAGAAAATCCTTGAAAATTAAAGAAAACGATAGAAAATCATTGTAAATCAAAAAATTCTTTTGAAATTTTCTTTAAGAAAATTCTTTTGTGCTCAAAATACACGATTATCTGAACCTCGCTCATCGGAGGTGTGGTGAATTGTTTCCGCACTTCTTTTTCTTTTTCACATTCAAATTACTTGAAAAGTATATCGAATTAGAATATTTTTTTAAATAAAAATCTTTCGGCTTACACTGGATTTGAAACCAAGAACTGGAGCGTATGAAGCTCGAATGCTAGGGCATCAAACATTCAGTACAACTACTAGAATGAATTAATTGAACGTACAACACAACATGAGTAAATTGCTGGATCAAATTTTTATTACGTTGATTTTTTGTAATAGAAGTGGTAGTAGTAGTAGAAGAATATTTAGACCCGTACGAAGAACGAAGTTCTCCGAAAAGGGATCTATTGCGTTTACCATGACGTTTGTAATCAGTCGAAAAATTTTACCCTGAAAGGTAATCGAAAAGTCTTTTATTGGATTTTGGTACACACATAAATCAAATGTGCATTGAAAACAAATCAATTTATTTTATATCGAGTTACCTTTGAATCTGCTAAATAAGCAATACATTTTGTAGAGCATTCAGCATTCAAATATATGGTATCAAACTGATAACATGAATTTGTTTTGATCAGTTCCCATATAATTGGTGACCCCGACAGGGGGACGTATGTGGTACACACATAAATCAAATGTGCATTGAAAACAAATCAATTTATTGCAATTTATTACACGGGCCGCTGAGTTAGGGTCGTTTAAGTGGTTTTTGGTCTTTTGTACATAACTCAAGTAAACCTTTTCCGATTTTCATAATTTTTTTTTGAAAGATCTGGGCATGGCCGACAATTTATGGAAGAAACGTTTTTGGATTTGAGTCTTTGGACTTAGCTAGGACATTAAAAACGAGTCTCTGCTAGGGCCCTAAGTGGTTTTTGTACATAACTCGAGTAAATCTCTTCCGATTTTCAATTTTTTTTATCGATAGGCAGAATGTCTCACATTTTATAAAATAAAATTTTTTATTAGAGGCCAGATATCAAAACTAAGTTTATACTAGGGCTCAACGTGTTTGTTTACAAAAATCGTGTAAATACTAACCGATTTTGTTTATTTTTTTCTATTTGAGAGGTAATCGAGTACCAAATTATATTCGTAAACAAATTTGGGTGCCTTTGCTTAGGGCTCTAGTGGGCCTCAGGTCGGACCTAACCAAATTTGCAGAGCAAATTGAGGGAAACATTTTTGTGTAAGGAGGTATGTGTCCGGGGCACTTCCTTATGGCCCTAGGTCGGTCCTAAAGTCGGCCCTAGACAAAAAAGTTATTTTTTGCTATGTTGTGGAGAAAAATGAGAGAAATTTTTTGTCTATGGAAGTATTTGTCCGAGACCTCTCCTGAGGGCCCTAGGTCGGGAGTCAATTTTTTGCTTTCGGGAAGGTTTCTTTACACCGTTGTTTCGGACGGGCTTTTCAAGATTGACCTATCGACAATTTCCAATATAATTTAAGGCAATATTTACTTAACTACGTTCGAGTTTGCCGCGTCTATTCTGATACGTACGGGTCCCTTGCATTGTTTTTTATTGATTTTTGTCTATTGTGACATTCGGTATGCACAAAGCACCGTGTACACACGTCCTAAAACGTACGACTAATGTTGAAAAAATCAACATTTCAAAACTAGTTGCACAATGTACTATTTTTTCTGTAAATCTAAGTTACATTCGCTCGCTTGACATAGTTCCATAATATGATTTTAAATTCACTGCGCTCATGTCGAGCTGTAACCTACTACTCATCCAAATTTTGGAAGCACATTACGTAATGCAGTATAAAGCTTTGTTTTCTTTTGAATGAAATATAATCGAAGCTTTAGGCGCCTAGACGTGAATCCAACGTTTTTTGCATGGTCTCTCCAGAATTCTTTTCAAATGTGAGTGTGAGAAACAAAATAGTTCTCTGCTACCTGTTTCACTCATATGCAAATTAACGCACACTACCACTAAATGTACCACTAAAATGTACTATTCCTATGACACGTTCTCTTCGTCGTAGATGTGCAAAACGTTCTTCAAGTTCTCATTAATTTAAATAATTAGTGCTGAAATAGTTAACTTTTCATTACTTGGTGCACAAGGTACTATTTCGATTATTCTATTTCCGTAAACAAATTACAATTTCGCGTAAAAAGAAAGATTTGTCGTCGCAAAAGTCCTTCTTGAATTTGAATTGTAAAATTACGTTTTACGCTTGATTACTGTGAACGGCATTTAGCAAATACTTGACCGTTTTGCGTTGATTTTAAAATAAGGAAAGTCAGTGTTTGAGTCATTTTCTTTATGTAAAATCACTGTAATGTTCGGTTAGAATGTAAAATGATTTTATAATTTTATTTGTTTCAAATAATATGAGAACAACACGGAACTAAAAATATTCCAAATATAAACAAATAGTAGAAACACTAAGCAAAGCAAAAAGTGTATACCTAATTATTTCGCTTCTTTACATAAATCGTAAATGCATTATTAACGCTACATGTTTCGACTTCACCTGTTTGTACTACAAGCGAACTTACATCAGCATATTTAAATTATCAAACAATCAATAAAATATATGAATTACTCCACGACACAAGTATTAATGACATTTAAATTAAATCAATCAACCAATTTACATTCGATTCAATTATTGTTTGACTGTTTGACTTCGAACGATCCTTTTTGTTCAGTTGATTTTAAAATATTTGTTTATTGTGAAATTTCAGGTCATGAAAACTGTACTTTTCATCATGATTTGGAATTGGACCATAAACCACCTACAAGGGAGGCATTACTTCCTGAAATGGCCAAATCTTATCGATCTCTACTAAGTGGTTTGGGTGAAGATCCCGATCGTCAAGGACTACTCAAAACGCCCGAACGTGCAGCAAAGGCCATGTTGTTCTTCACAAAAGGCTATGATCAAAGTCTTGAAGGTAATAATTCAGTTGATAAATATTCTCCGTACGAAATTATTTCGAAAATAACTGACATCATTAGTAAGCAGCACGTTCTGTAAAATATACGCAAATACATGAGTTCTCCGCCAATAAGAACTCGGTTATTCTCGTTTTTTTTTTTAAATGAAACTTTGCAGAAATGAAAACTTTCGTTTCGTATTTGAACTTTTTGTGTATCGAACTTACGTGAAAGATTAACTTTCATAGAAAATGTATTTTACTCCCCTCACCCATCGGAAACGCATTTTCCTTCACGCGTACTATTCACAATCGTTTTCTGAGTTTTCGCGAGTAAACCAAATCACATACTGACTTGGAAATTGTTCTTCTGACTCGTGTGGATGTGGATTCTATTCTTCTATCCGAGCTGTAAACACTACACGTATTAGCGTAAAGTCTAAAGCAGTGTGTAATGTACTATTTTGTGTATTAAGCTGCTACTCTATGCAGAGAATGCAATTCAACTTAATTTTTTAACATTTCTCTCTACTCAAAGTATCAAATATAATCTTGAGATTTTGAACATCCTTGACGAAATATCTCAGCTTATACAGCCAACGCAAGTATGTATAGTAGAGGGTAGCTTAAATACATCATTGTAGCCAAGAAGTATTGAACAATGTTGTACATAAAAGAAAAGAAATTCGTTTCGTTAAAAGCAAATGGTTGTTACGAGTAGGTGGCATAAAGGATTTTGGAATCAATAGTAAATGGATGTGCAAATGAAACTCTAATATTCTTGGCATGGTCAATGATTCTGCAAATGCTTTAGAAAAGTTAAGGAAATTCAACAGACAGATTTTTTGTCAACTGTTTAATCGAATCTTTTTGAGTTACTTTGTAGTTCAATGTTATTATACATACCTGTTGACCCGTAAAACGTGTCTCTACTCCCACGACAAGACTAAAGAAAAAGAAGTTACAGAAAAAATAAGAATTCTTTCCAGCCAATTAACACAGCCACCACTTTATCTGATTTTATTTGTGTATTCAGTTGCCATTCGGAAAATGAATAAAACATTTTCCTTGACTTTCCCATTCCGATTGAAATCGTATATAATAAAAGAAAAGCTAACCCTCTTCCCATACTTTTTTCAGATAAATATTGATAGCATTCAGTATAATTTACAGATTTATTGTACTCTCCTTACGTCTGCTATAACGGAGATTTTGATTTTATTTTGGGTCCGTGCGGTTAAAGCCTTTACTATCTAAATGGAAGGCTTTAAAATGTTATAATTTTTTATGTATGAGGACATCAGAAAGATGTACTGTTACCATGCAGTTTTTGTGGTGTTTATTTTATCATGTTGTCTTGGACCACGAAACTCACGTAAGGGCTCGTCCATAAATGACGTCCAGTTTTTTCAGTGCTGCCAGCACATTTAAATCGTTAATAACTCGATAAATATCCATTCTGGCGAGTCAAACATGTGTCCTACCCCCCAATTAGAGGGGGTATTTAGGGGGTAGAACACATATTTGACTCGCCAGAATGGATATTTATCGAGTTATTAACGATTTAAATGTGCTGGCAACACTAAAAAAACTGGACGTCATTTATGGACGAGCCCTAAATATGCAGACCTCCTGGTGCCTGCTTCTCTTTAGGTAGCGAACTCTCATACCCTATTCAGTCCTTCAGCGTTACATGATCATTATTATTGGCTGGCAGATAGTAAAACATATACAAGGGACCCGTACGTATCAGAGTAGATGTGGCAAACTTAGATGATGGTGCGAAAAGACTCGAACGTATTTAAGTAAATATGGCCTTACGTCCACATTAAATTGTGCCTATGGGGCAATATTGAAAAACCTGTCTGAAGAAACGGTGTAAAAAAAACCCTTCCGAAAGCACAAAATTTACGCCCAAATAGACAAAAAATTTCACCTCAATTTACTCTACAACATAGCAAAAAAGGAGTTTTTGGGCTAGGGCAGAACTTAGGACCGACCTAGGGCCCAAAGGAGAGGCCTCGGAAAAATACTGCCATAGACAAATATGTTTCTCTCAAGTTGCTCTGCAACATAGCAAAAAAAAGTTTTTTTTCGTTAGGGCCGACCTGAGCCCACTTGAGCCTTATGCAGAGGCACCGGGTAAAAATTTGTTTTTAATGTAATTCGGTACTTGGTTACCTCTCAAATAGAAAAAACATCAACATAGACGGTTAGGAATTACCCTAGTAGAAACTCAGTTTTAGGATCCTGGCTGAGACCAAGGGCAAATAATCAAAAAATTTTCTTCCATAAAATGTGAGACATTCCTAGACCTTCGATTAAAATTTTTTTTTTTGAAAATCAGAAGAGATTTTACTCGAGAAATGCACAAAAAACACGTAGGGCTCTAGCAGAGACTCGTTTCTAGTACCGTAGCTATGACTAGAATCCAAAAAGGTTTCTTCCATAAATTCTCGGCCCTGTCCAGATCTTTCAAACAAAAAAAATTATGAAAATGGGAAAAGAGGTGCTCGAGCCTCGTTTTTAGTGCCCTAGCTAAGTCCCAGGACATAAATCCAAAAGCATTTCTTGCATAAATTGTCGGCGATGCCCAGATGTTCCAAACAAAAAAAAATTATGAAAGTCGGAAAAGATTTACTTGAGTTATGTACAGAAGACCAAAAACCACTTAAAGGGCCCTAGCTCGGCGGCCCTCTAGCCGACAGTGCCCAGATTCAATCCCATCAAAGATTTTTCGATTACCTTTCCCCTCTTTTCCCCTCTAAAAATAATTTTCCATCAGTGTGCTACATAAAATCGCCTTGTAAATTTTACTTACAATAATTGAAACTTCCACAAGAAATTGGCCTGTAGAATATGTAAAGTAATAGATTAAACGATGTCCCATCGAAAACTTGTCATTTCATGCATATGTCCACCCCCCGGAAATTATTCATTACATGTATAGGGCTCAGCCGAAAATACTTCTCATTACATGCATATCTACATGCAATGACGCGTTTTCGGATAGGACACCGATTAAAACGGTATACAGTGGGGGGGGGGGGGGTGCATTTGTCACACTCGCAAACTCAATCGTGTATTTTTAAGAAACTCGCCTTAAAAACTATTGCAGTTGCATATCTCGCCTTCGGTTCGGGATACAAACTCTACACTCGTTTTACAACAGTAACAACATTTTTCAAAGCTTTTTGCTTAAAGTAATGACTTGCTTCCGCACCACCCACTGTAGTGTACTATTTTCCTAGTTCCCATTGTAACTTACTACTTCTGCTTAAATGAAGAGTTCTTCTCCATGCTAGTGATGCTAGTTGTAAATTAATTTCAGATAAAACGAGACTTGTGCGCGTTGTGTATCGCGAAAATGATGATACGAGAAAATTGCTTTACTAATTTGATTAATTTCCTTTTTGATATGCTCTTATACATGGGATAATAAAATTGTAGAGGTTGCATTTTGTGAGTAATCAAATTTTCACGAGAGAACTCACCGAAGAGAACGGAGAAATAAATGGCATTTTATGTAAAATAATTGCAGCAACGAGAAACAAAATACATTTTGTTGCAGTATTTATATGCAAATAACATTACGAATGCAAATTAGACTCGTATACATGTGCTTAGTTTTCTAGGATATTCCACTGCAACGTCGATAATTAACGATGAAAAATGCTTTTCCCCAAAGTGATACTTTGTAACCCCAAAATTTTTACTCCTGGTATACGAACTTATCTGGTCTGAAAATCCCATGAAAGGAAAATTTAAACATTAAAAAAAAACCTTTAACTATTTGAGAAGTAACTGTTATCAAAGTACAATGCTTTCCAAGAATTTGCTCTGCCAGCGATTTTTTATTCGCCAGCGATTATTTATTCATAGGCGTGGCAAGTGGCAAGAGTTTTTACCTTTCGGTTCCTAAGGATCCGAGAATATTCTGACCTAAGGCTACACATATCAATTAACGAGTCTTTAAATTTTCGATAACTATGTATCGATGTATCCTTCAAGACATTCATTTTTGAACCTGTGAAGAGAGTTTGTGAATCACAAATTATTTATGGTAAACAACTTCCACATCAGAGTTTTCCAATTGAATTATATTTTCTGAATTGCTGTAATAATAATTTGGTTATCGTTTGTATGTACATCATTGTTGGATATTCAAAGAGAAATTTAGTGAAAAAGAACTTGGCTTTTTCTGGTTTCGTTGTTGCAAGATACCTACTTATTTAGGTCCGTACAAAACAATCGAGGCTTATGCAATTATCATGGTGTTCCTTACCCCGGAGTAGGATAGAAGTCAAAAGATTCCTTAGTCTATGAAGAAAGTTTTACTACAATTTTTTTCAAGTTAAGACTTGCGTCACCGCGTCTCACTACCATGACTGATCGGAGATGCCGAATCTACAAAAAAAAAAAAAAATCCGTCCCTCTATTAACACAACAGACGACAGATTTTAAAATCTTTTTTTTAGATTAAGTACTTTTTGGGGAAGTTATCAGACGGGGAATCGCAAGTGGGTTATGTAGGTGTCGGTGTTTTTCCAAATTCCCTTCTAGGCGATTTGAAATGCAATTTATTTATCAGTAATCTAACAAAATTTCATTATATTCTTGCGACGGACGTAGGCTTTATAGGGAATCGTATGGGTATGCGTAAGCATAACTTTTAATATGTATTTACACTGTGAATGCTTTATTTTCCTTTCAGAGGCTATAAATGGTGCTATTTTTGACGAAGATCATGACGAAATGGTAGTCGTTAAGGACATTGAAATGTTTTCCATGTGTGAGGTTCGTGTGACTCAACAAATGCAAAATGTAATAACTTTAAAATAGCAATTTCTTTTATGTAGCATCACTTGGTACCATTTTTTGGAAAAATTTCTATCGGTTACTTGCCATCAAAGAAAATTCTTGGTTTAAGCAAACTTGCAAGGTAATTTTATGAACATTTTTACTGTTGCAAAAATAACTGAAAATCCACGCGCTTAGTGCGACAAAGGCTTATGTCAAAGTATACGAAATTTCATGATGAAGTGCTTACAGGTGTTTACACCGTCGCCACTTGGTGTTTTTGTGTACTTTTGACCACTTTGACATAATCCGACGTTATACTAAAAGCGTGATTAGAAAATGTAAGAAATTATCGAAAAACAAACACTATTTTTTGGAGAAGGATCTTCAATTTGTGTTTCTTTTGAAAAAGTCTGAGTGAAACTGAACTTGGTATAGATTGAGCTAGGGATCATTGTCCATCTTTTTATTGATGACGTGTTCAATATTGCTCAAAAATTTCTTATAGTATTTTATTGCCATTTGAGGGGAATAATCGAGGCTTGCCGAGATTTCCCCTCAAATGGCAATATTGAAGTAGTAGACTATATGACCCACAGCTAGATGAGCGGAAGATAACGAATGCGAATATATCGTACGATTACGAAAATAATTTACGTTACAAACATTTCAGAATTGTCGAGATATATTCGAGACGACTTCAAGTGCAGGAGCGGTTGACCAAGCAAATAGCCGTGGCGGTCACTCAAGCTGTGCAACCCGCAGGTTTTTATCTACTTTTTTCTCACTAAATCAGATATTTGCTTTTAACCTCAATTATTGGCTTTTAAATAATTTTTTCATCAGAACGAGGTTCTCAACGCCATCTCGTTATCATTTCTCTGCATACATACGAACGTAAATAAAGTTTGAATAATATTTTTTATCAAACAGGCGTAGCCGTTGTGGTTGAAGCCAGTCACATGTGCATGGTGATGCGGGGTGTTCAAAAAATCAACAGTAAAACTGTCACATCGACCATGCTCGGAGTATTTCGAGATGATCAGAAAACTCGAGAGGAATTTTTGAACTTAGTCAACACCAAGTAATTTAAGTGGAATGACGTTATGTGCTTATGAAGACAAACAAGTTGGGACCAACAGACGAATATTTCCTTATATTTTTGAAATATGAAAGCTTTACGTGAAAAAACTCTCTATTTTTTGAAATAAACATATTTTTATACAAACATGTTTTCGACAATGTGTTCATTGTAGTGAGGATGGTGCAGGAAAGTTATTTATTAAAAATTGTTCTTTTGCTTCACTTTATTAAGTTTTATATTTAGAGTTTATTCAAATGTCTAAATGATTTATATATCGGAAAACTACGAAAATGAGTAAACGAAAATTAAAATGATATTCAACTTACACAATAACAAAAAACTGTTGCCAAGAAATATACGTATAAATATTCATTGTCACGTAATTTATCTAAAGCTCAAAAATTTTATTCGATGTAAATTTTAAAGTAAAATTAGAGTAAAATAAGAAGAGATTCCTTTATTTTAGCAGAATTTACTAAGAAACTATTTATCAGCAACGAACGAGAGGACCAAAATATATCTAAAAAATTAAATGTTAAAAATAAAATATAAATGTATACATATTCTGTGACAATAAAATAGCAACAATAAATATATTCGTCTTTTAAAACTCCCTGGCTTGAACGACCAAACTGAAAATGCAATGACAATTATTATTATTATGGTTTTTAGCGCCACGGTCTATTGAAATTTTCAGCGCCACATATGAAACCAAATACATCAAAAATACTACTTTTAATAACAAGATTTTGTAGCTTCTTAATAGTATATGATAACACTAGGGGTATAATCGCGTAATTATAGTCGAGGTTGGTAAAATTTCGAGAAGCGTGAGTCCCGTGAAATTTTACCTACCGAGACTCTAATTGCGCGATATAACCCTTGTGTTATACGATATTTTATCACATCGAGTCCTATAATTGCACAAAACATAAAATTCCACTGTACATCCAAATCAATACAAAAGCGATCGTTACAATCTAGGAACCAGTTGTCATTGCAAAATGAACGGTCAGTCAAATAATTTTTTTCACAAGAATACCAAAATCACAACAAAAACCCTTTTAAAAGGGAAATGTGACGCAAGTCCTTGTCCCTTCTTTCAAAACAATTGATATCAATTTGGGTGACGCTTAACGCTTCTAAACGCAAAAAAAAATTTCAAAATATTTTCACATTTGATTAAAAAAATGCGTCACAAATGCCGGACACTGGTGTAATAGTTTTTTCATGCTTCGGTGACGAATTTGTGGGGATTTTTGGATTTTTTTTTTCAAATTCGCCACCGAAGCATGAAAAATTATGTGTGTATCTGCAGCAGATACACAAATAACTATTCTGTTCTTTCAGCTTTCACACCGCAAAAATTTGACTTGCATGAATGTAGGAATGTATGTAGTATTTTTGTACAGGAAGTCCAATCTTTGCGTATAAAACTGAAAGAACAAAAAAACTATAACACCAGTGTCCGGCATTTGTGACGCATTTTTTTAATCAAATGTGAAAATATTTTGAAAGTTTTTTTTTGAGTTTCGAAGCGTTCAGCGTCACCCAAATTGATATCAGTTGTTTTGGAAGAAGGGACAACGGCTTGCGTCACATTTCCCTTTTAAAAGGGTTTTTGTTGTGATATCAGTAGTTTTGGAAGCAATTGAAAGCGATTAACCCAAAAATATCAAAAAAACCTGATGGAAGTGGAAAAGTGCTAGATAAATCCACAAAAATCCTTAAGAATCCCATAAACCTATTAAGCCCCATTGGATGACCTCACTCATGTAGAGAATAACCGAAAAATATCAAAAACTCTAATGGAAGTTGAATACCTCACTTACCCAACCGTGACACTCACCACACACATTATTTTATATGGGATTTGTATGGGAGCTTCCAGAAGCCCTAGCGCCCAAACGAAGCCGGTGACCCCATTTTTTAAAATCTTAGATGGCGTAGAATGCCCATCCGAAGGTCCCTGCAAAATTTAAAGAAGATCTGACCGCCAGTTTTCGAGAAATCGCCAAAAAAGTCGTTTTTCATACAAATGGCAATGCCACAACTAACTAACTAACGTAGGATAACGTAGGACATTTTCTTTGGCTTCTATGAAACAGCACATTTTGTATGGAAAATGAATATTTTCTAAAGGTCATATCTTCGGATCCACTGGACCGATTTTAATGAGTGAAAGGTCGATTTCAATCAAAATTTTACGTAGAATCCGAAAAACTAGATCTCAGCTGGTTACGACGCAAGAGAAAAAAGTCAAAACTTAGCTATATATATGGTTCCGCAGTCTGCGAAAAAAAATTTCTGGTTTTTTTGATCGTATGGGGACTTGCGTCACGGGCGCAATGCTACCGCGCGCCCATGATAAAACGCGATTTGATTCCAATTTGAATTAAATTCGTATCTATGTTACCACTATGTTATTTTAATAAAATATGTTACTGAAACAAGTAAGCGCTTCTGGTGTGGAAGGTGATTCGAAAAAAGGTGATATGATATTTTTCTACTATTTTTATCAATATGAAAAACATTGGAGAGGACTATGATGACTTCATTATACCCTTCTTTAAATACAAGAAACTCGACTATAATAAATCGATTATAGTCCTACTTTCAGAACCATAATTGGCATATTATAGGCCCCGATGTGATAAAATTGTTTACAACACTGTTTTACCTTCTACCGAATAAAAACGAAACGAAAAAAAAGATTTGATTTCATTCGGGCATATAATTAGCCATTTATGTATCTGAAAGTAGGGGTATAATGACCATATTATAGTCGAGTTTCATGCAAACTGTGGGGTATATAATAGGCATATTATGATAGACTCAACTATAATTTTCATTACAGTCCGACTATAATATCATGACGTCAAATCTCAAGGGAAATAAAAAAAAACACGAGTCAAATGGCGAATTATGCCCAAATGATATAAACTATCGTATTAACCAAGGGATAAATAGCTTGATTATAGTCTCGGTACGTGAATATTCCTCGGGGCATAACCCCTCGGACATTCACTTCACCTCGACTATAATCGCGTCATTATATCCCTTGGTTAAGAATATACTATTAATATCCAGTAGACAGTTCTGTGGTTTGTACAGCAATAGGTTTATTCGAAAATGTGGACTTTGCAAAATTATATACAAAGTTGGAGTCTACACGTTTCTTTAAGATGAAACAGTATGGGTTTTTGAAGAAGTCTGTTGTTTAGATTTGTGCTCTGAAGTAGGTAGTGACATGGATAAGCGGCTCAAAGCTTGTGACTCCGTGAATCATCTGATTCTATTGGATAAACTACGAAATCTTGGCCTCGGTGGAGCCGCTTTTGAGCTGATCAGGGGTTATATGGGCGGTAGGAAGCAATTTGTTAGTGTGACTGGAGCAATTAGCTCTTTAAGGGAAGTCGTTTGCAAAGTTCCACAAGGATCAACTCTATCGTCTCTTTTGTTTGTTATATTCTCCCCTGATTTGTATGCGATGGGCTTTAAGGGTAAACTATATTTGTACGCAGATGATACTGCGTTCAAATACTCGGCGGGTACAATGACGGATCTGAAATGCGCTATGCAACGTGACTTGAATCTTTTAAGTTAGTGGTCAACTGAGAATATGATGTCGGTGAACAACTCGAAGACGAACTACATAATATTTAAAGAGGATGGGTTGGAAGGTTTTGTTTTGAATGTGGGAGAAGAAGTAGTTAAAAGAGTTAATGAAGTGAAATATCTGGGCCTGAAAATGAATCGATATTTAATGTGGAACGATCAAGTGAATGGAATTAGCAAGAAAGTTTCGCCGTTAATTGACGTCTGGCGACGCCTCAAGCACTTTGTTCCCAGGACTGTTCTGTTCAATCTGTACTCGTTTGAGTTACCTCAACCCTGTTTGGAACAGTGCTCCCCGTTACGCGCTGAACAAATTGCTTCTCCTGCAAGAAAAGCACTGCACAATATTTATGGACTGAAAGGCAGAGGATCTGCTAGGCTATGTTTCAATGCCACGATCTTGCCAATTGAATATTACAATGCGATGCAGACTGCAACGTTGGTGTATATGTTGAAGAATGATCTTATTAAAAACGACTTTGCTATTCGAGTAGGTTCAGACATTCATGATCTCTATACTCGAGGAAGTGACCTTCTTTACCCTTCCTTTTTTCGATCTCGCTCCGGTCAATGTACCGTAGTAAACCGTATCTTTCGTTTCTTTAACAACCTTCCACAAAATATACGAGATATTAAAGGACTGGCGACGTTTAATTACCGTTTGAAGTTATTTCTATTGAACCTGTTCAGGTCTTCAGATGAATATAGTCTTACCTGATGAGGCGTGTGTACACGTTATTGCTGCTCTACGTCTGTCAAATTTATTTTTTATTTTAATTTGTTTAATGTTTCTTTTTTTATACATTTTGATTTATTGATTAAATATATTTACTATTATAGATTGATCTTAAGAAAATACGCAGGCTAAAAGCCTATAATGTTATTTTTTCTAGTTAAAAAAAATATGATTTAGTAAAATTAGTATAACAACATCTCGCTTAATTTAAAACTTCCAACAATTTGTGAAACAATTTGGCTAAAAACTGCATTACCACACCATATTTATACAATTACATTTTCACCATTTACAATGAAACAAAGCAAATTGAAAGCTTGGAGCTTCCACTCGACTTTTACGTGAAATCCAGAGCTTTCAGCTCAGCACTTAATATCCAATGCAGTGGAGGCTGGGCACCGGGCTCGGCTAAGGGTTACATGGCAATTATAAACCTAATAAAAGACGAAACTCTTCTGATGAGGATTGAACAGATCTCGACCAGCTTGATGCTAATTTTAGGTGTGTCATACAGAGTAGGGATAAATGGTTCAGGGACGAAAAGTCTATTCTCCTGTGTATTGCCTAGTGAATTACACGGGCGGATCCAAGAAAGAAGGACTGTCTGGGGTCAATGATGAAGCCGGGATCGAGTGCTCCTTACCGATGGGATACCATAACGCTGTAATGCAAGCGAGCTGCTAGCTATATCCGAACTTGTTAAAACCGAGACTTTCAAGAATCTTCAGCACAGAAGACTCTAATTTTGCTCGAACAGCCAAGCCCTATGATCAGTTCGGCTACGGTGCTTCAATGCAACGAAGCTCTCAATGAGCAAGAATAATGAGGTCATTATTTTGTGGTTGCCACGTCATTCTGGTATCCAAGGGAATGAGAGAGCCGATGAATGGAGCAAATGAGAACAGATCCATTCTGCGGTATAACAAAAAATGAAAGAAGACGCAGCAATTAGAACTGGCTGGATGAAAAGCATAGGAGGGTTTGGGTTTGATATGAAGGGGGAAACACAGAAATTTTCTGCAAGGCTCCTCTAAAGAAGTTCAGCGACTGTTTACTGAGCCCTGATAGATCTAACATTAAGAGAGCAGTTGAAGTTCTGACAGTACACTGCAGGCTCAACAAATATCTCAATGTTAAAGGATGCGCCAGCGGCTATGGTGAAGAAACTGGCTTTCACGTCATCAGTGATTGCAAAAGATACAGAAGCATCAGAAAACGGTTTTTGGGTGAACCAGAACTAAGCCTACCTGACCTCACAATACGTAAATGAGGTTCCAGGATACACACAACACGAAGTACTCTCACAAGGCACAAAATCACATGACACTCACACAACTTTTCTTATTATGACATATATTTTTCGTAAAGTATTTATTTCAATATTTTTGTTTATCAATAAACGAAGAAAGGAGGGGGAAAGGGAACAAGGACAATCTGTCTAGGTTCCCTTCAAACTCAATAATTTCACCCCCCTCACACCTCTAACGTGTTCAATAATATCTGAAATTCGAATACCGCGGTAAAATTTCAAATAAATCATGGAACGCCATTGTGTCGACTTTCGAAATTGGAATGTTGTGCTGGTGTTGCAGTGTGGCGGCTATGGCTCGCGTATGTGAACATTGGAGAACTGTCATACCTATGTCAAACAGTCGGACATATTTTTTTAATCATTAAATTTCAAGCGGCATCTTATCCGTACCAGCAGAAGTTTTTATTTTTATTTAAAACTTTGATGAAAATCGACTATTAGCAACTGAATGTTGGAAGATCATGGATCCGGCGAAGTTAAAAGTTGTTGAGCTTAGGCAAGAGCTCGCTAGTCGTGGACTCGATCAAAAAGGTGTTAAGGCAGTTTTAGTGGCACGATTAAAGGAAGCTTTAGACGCAGAGAATGCCTCAAGTAAGTAGTGCGGTGTGAATTCTACGTGCTTTGTTCGACGATGAAAATTATCGTATGTTCCAATTCGAGTTTTTGTGCTAGTGATTTTGCAATTTGTTCAATCACCTTTCAAGTTTCCGCCATTTTGATTGACCCAAAAATCAATTCGAAAACCGGTTTCGCACATTATTATTATTGTGTGTATACAAATTTAACGGAGGAAACACATGTGATGTGTCTGGTCTTATTATAACTATTGTTATTGTTGATGATGACTCAAGAAAATTAGTTTTTCATTGCTTGTGGAGATGAAGGCTATAATTTTTGTTTATATCATGACTAGCAATGTTTATTTGTAAACATTAACGGGATACAGTGGATTAAAATTGGTTGATGGTTTTTCAGATGCTGCTGATCAGAACGTTGTTGAAGCTTCGTCTAGCCAAAAAGAAGAAGAAGAACAAACTCCAATGGACGTAGAACCAGAAAAAGTAGCAGAAGATCAAAAACAATCTTCAGTTGAAACGTCTGATGTGGTTGAGGACGTACCGTCAGAAACAGTGGATTCTGTACCAGTCCACCAAGATCCAGTGGATTCTGTACCAGTCCACCAAGATCCAGTGGATTCTGTACCAGTCCACCAAGATCCAGAAGTGTTGCCCGAACAGTCAACGCAAGAGCAAAACGAACAATCTGAAGCGAAAGAAGTAGAACCGATGGACACCAACGATGATGCTAATATTGAAGTCAAAAACGATTCAGTGATTTCTGAAGATATTCCGTTGAAAGCAGACGATGTAAAGGAACCCATTGAGCAAGCAATAGAAAATCGTTCCGAGCCCATTGACCATTCAGTTGAACCTAGAGAAACGCCAGCAGAATCTGCAGTCGGTGAAGAAGGTGCAGAAACACAGAAGCAAGAAGTTGACGATGATATGAGAAGTACAACGCAATCTGAAGACACGAAACGTGATGGTGAGAGTGACACCGATCGTAAGGACCGCAAACGTAAACGGTCAAGGTCTCGTTCAAAGTCATCGACACCGGTAGTTAAACGATCCCGAAGGGCGTCGCCAGTTCAAAATACAGATGATTTTACGAATACTGAAGACGAACCGGAAATAAATGCCAACGCAGTTTTGTTGAGCTGGTTTGATTCAGACTTGAATTTGAAGGTAAATTCATGCGAATTTCTGTCAGCTCGTCCGATTTCAGAAGGACCACTGCATATGGCTTGGGCTGGTGTTCGAGCAACTCATGGTGTGACAAGTGGAAAAGTATCTTACGAAGTTGTTATCGATGACTTCAACCGCGTTCGTGGTGATTTGGACCGAAATGCTTACGAAGTTCGCTGCGGATGGTCAGTGAAAACAACGAGTCTACAGCTCGGGGAATCGCCACTATCGTTCGGTTATGGTGGATCTGGTAAGAAATGCTTGAACAGCGAGTTCACCGATTACGGTTGCAAATTTAAAAACCGTGGTGATGTGATTGGCGTTTACTTGGATCTGGAAAGTGAACCGTGCAAAATCGAATATACGGTCAACGGTGAGTCGCAAGGCGTTGCTTTCGAATTTGACAAAAGCGATTTGGGTGACGAAGCTTTGTATCCGCACATATTGTCGAAAAATATGGGATTTAAAGTTAACTTTGGTGAAATGGAGAAACCGTTCGTGAGCAAAATAAAACCAAAATCAAAAGACGATGACCGTCGCGATAGTAGGCGAGATAGACGAAGTGATCGGGATTCCAGAAGGGACAGATCTAGAGATAGATCTAGGGATAGAAGCCGTTCGAGGTCTCGTTCAAGATCAAGATCAAGATCAAGATCAAGAAGCAATCGAAGGGACCGATCTGAAGAAAAGGGAAAGTCTTCGCCGAAGAAAGAAAAATCGGAGGAAGACGAAAATCCTACAAATAAAGATGAAGCAGCGACAACGAGAAAAGACATCCCTGAGGAAGAAGCTTCGACGTCTGCAGAGGAAAAAGTAGAAGAGAAGTCCACGGATCCGGTGCAAGTTGAACAAAAGGCAACAGAAGTTTCAGAAGCCAACGGTGAGGGCCAAGTAAAAAATGCTTCAGAAGAACCGAGTACTGAAAAAGTAATGTTACCCGGCTACGAATTCATTGCAAAAATACCGTTTGAGCAATTAGTTCCAGGTTACAGGTACGCAAAATATTCCATTTTTTTTTCTTTCATTTATTTGATTTTGTTTTTATGCAGCCGGCCAGAGTCACGTAAAGAATGTGAGATTATCTTACTGATCGGACTGCCTGGTTCGGGCAAAAGTTATTGGGCTAAAAATTTTGTAAGTGAAAATGCCGAAAAGCGCTACAATGTTTTGGGTGTTCAGCCCTTGCTGTCAAAAATGACGGTGAGTAATATTTAAAATTAATTAATTCGAATATCGCCTGGCCTCGATTTTCATGATTTTCGTAACTTGAGGAATTCGTAACTTGCTTAGTGTGGTATTCGTAACTTTTGCTCTGACAACTGTCAAGTTATGAAAATCATGAGAATCGAGGCCCTGGGCCTTTATTATGAGAATTTCCATCTCGGAAGTTGCGATTTCTAAGGGACTATGGCAATGTGGCTACTCCCAATTTGTCCTCGGTATTCTTCTAGACCTTCCTTGTATCTATTTGACTCTCCATTTTCACTCATTCTTTTGATCTGATAAAACTTTGTTCATATTTCTCTGAAGACGAGTTCGCCAATCACCTACCAAGGAATTAAAATTCGAAACTTTTTTGGGACCTGGACGAAGTAAAAAGGTCCTATACGTTTACTACAGACATTTTATTGTAACATGGATGGGGTAGATCGAGGCGGGAGTGAGGATGATGCATTTAATATCATCTAGAGATGACGAATCAGCAAAAAAAAATGTCCGTTTGTTCGCCTTGTTGCTTTTTTTTCTAAACGGCTGCACCGATCACCCTAAACTTTTTTCCCTTAAAGGCACGTATGTCTCATCCAATCGGCCAAGTGGTTCCGGAGATATGGTCGAAAAAGTGACCAAAAACATGGTTTTTCAAGGGTCGGTGAAATTTTTTCGCAAATATCTCAGCAAGTACAGCACGGAAATTGTTCACATTGGTGTCAAATGAAAGCATTTGATCTCAAAAAAACTAGTAAACTTTTTTTTGTGGAAATTGGGCCAGTGTTCTGGGCACTGAGACCAATGGAATGGTCGAAATTGAGTTTCTTGGGCATATACGAAAGCAGATGGTTCGTCTATATTTGCTCAACTCTATGGAATATGGAGATTTACTGTCTAAGGGGAAGTTGTAGAGAATACAATTTTAGAGGACACGTTTTTCAGCTTTTTAGGGAAAGATGACCCAATCTTGGGATATGACCACTTTTAGAATTGGGCGGGATCATCCATATCTCTAAAACTGTGGCACATAGGAAGTTGCTTTTAAAGGCAAAGTTGAAGAGAATATAATTTTAGAGAACACGTGTTTCAGGGTTTTTGGGAAAAATTATCAAGTCCCGGGATATATTTTTTAGATTTATCAGTTTGGGACGATCACCCAGGCGATCTTGAAACAGAGATCCTAGGATCCTTTGTTTCCTTCCCGGTCATCATTTAAATCTTCCTGTCGCTACCAAAAATCTGTCAAGTGTGGCAGGTCCCAGGTTAGCGATTTGGGATGGTCCCACGAAAAATTCTCCGAAGATCTTGCGCCTCAGCTGAAGGTACTTGGGGCACTCACAAATTAAGTGTATGCCCAATCCACAAGAGCATTCGGTGGTTCCCGAGAGCCTCAACTTGTACATGTGCCGATTCAACCCGCAATGTCCAGTGATCGCTCCCACAACACCTCCCAATGCGACACCGGTCCATCACCAGCAAGTCATTAGCCCATTTTTCGTCAGGCCTCCGAAAGAAGCGCTTCGTGTGAGCACCTCCGTCATATTCCTCCCATCGCTCCACGTGTCCTCGCCGCACCCAGTTATTTAGCGCTTGCGCGCACAACGACTTGGGTATTGGCAGGTAGGGTTCGGCTCCCATTGATGTAGTCGTGGACCCAATTCTTGCAAGTTCATCCGTTCAAGTTCATCGTTCCCCTCTACACCAAAGTGCCCAGGTACCCAAACCAGCGTAATCCGATTTCTCGATCCCACATCGTTCAGATACTCCTTGCACTCTTTGATCAGTCTAGAGGTCACGACGGGCGATATAAATGCCCTGATCACTTCCTTACTATCCGACAGGATGAGGACGTTCTCTCCCTGCGTCCCCGTTGGCGGTGCTTCTCGAGCTTCCATTAGTAGCGCGAAAGCTTCTGTCTGGAGAACACTGGTGGTTCCCCCTAAGTGGAACCAGTTACCCTGCACAGCATTCGGATCATATGTTCCAGCCCCTGCCCCTTCAACTGCCTTGGATCCGTCTGTAAATCTAACTTTTGCCCTTCCACTCAGATAGGCCGGCCATCTTTCCAGCCACTTCTCTCTGCTTGAAAATACTGTTTCGAACCGCCTTGTGAAGTCAATCACCGGCGTCATTTGGTCCCTAGGCATGCTGAAGACTGGATCTCAACGATTTTGCCATGTCCAACCCCGAAACGGGCAGCCCACATACCATTCTGTACCAACCTTTCCGCTGTAGCAAAAGCTCTAGCCTTGATAACCAAGTCCAGTGGTGGTACAGCCAACAGTCGCCGTGGTCTTCATAGCTTCAGTGATGCAAAGGCATACCAGCTTCTGAATCTCACTCAACTCCTTCCTTGCACATTCACACTCAACGTTGAGCCTTGGCCACCATACCACAGAGCCATGTCTCATCATTGGCCTGATCACAGCCTCGTACAACCAAAGAATAGCTTTAGACGGTAGACTCCAGTTTCTCCCGAAAGACTTCCTGCAGATCCAAAAAGCCGTCAAGGCCTTCCTTGCCTTGTCCGTGACGTGGTCAATCCAGTTCAGCTTGCTAGCAAGCGTTACCCCTAGGTACTTTACTCCTGGAGCCAGTTCTAGGTCCATGTTGAAGAAACTGATTTTCCCCACCAGGTCTTATTCTGTATTTCTTCTACGGAACAGCACAAGCTCTGTCTTAGTGGAATTAACAGTCAAGCCCCTTTCGTGACACCATTTCTCGACTACTCTTAGTGCATTGCTGACTAGGTCGCCCAGCGTACTTTCGTAAGTCCCGGGATAAATCAACTCCTAGAATTGTGAGCGATTTTCAAATTTCTATAGAGTGATCTGGAGGACTATAATTATTCATTTCCAATAGTTTTTCTGGGAAGCAACAAAAAAATCCGTTAATTTTTTAAAATGTCGCTTCTTGTACAACCGCCAATTATACTTTAATTGACAGATTTCCGGAGAGCCTCGAAAGAAACATGTTGAAATGAAATGGGATCGTTTCATCGATTCCTGCATTCGTGGTGTGAACATCATTCAAGACATTGCATCGAAACGTCGAAGAAACTACATAATTGATCAGGTAAGCGTTTTGCTGCCAATTTCACAACTATTCAGCTTAGTAAGTTAGGTAGAAAATAAAATAGTTTGCAACAAAATGCTCTGTCGAACGATGGGTTGATTTTAAATAATTGACTTTGAGATTGGAGTTAACGGAAATTTTGTGGAATTAAGGGCATACAACATTTCAACAATGTTATGCTAATAATCTGATGAAATTGATTTTTGGAGCTCTGTTTCATAATTGCTTACGCAACAACTGGGAGTCTTCGATAATAAAAAAGATACGACTGAATGACAGCACAATGTGCGGTTGATCAGATGAGAAAATGATTTCTTCGATGGTGATTCTGCGATTTCTTTATGGTCAGGATAAATTTAAGATTTTTTTTTATTTTCTTGCATTTCCTTTAGAAATTGACTGTTGGTTCTGTGTTTTAATATTTTTCCTTTTTCCACATATGAAAAAGTCAATCGTCAATTTCTAATGCGAAAGAAAGTATTCAATTATTATTCTGGTGCACTGCCGCATATTTCGTGATTCAAATAAAATTTGAAACGATAGGTAAAGTGACCTTCAAGTGCCATATTTCAGACACGCATCTGACGTGTTACATGTGACAAGCATGTTATACAAGTGACACGTATACGCATACACGTCCCAAATATTAGCATTCCAAGGCCATTTTTACACTTGTCTGTAATGAGAAGTTTCATTCTTTCATTGAATCGTCATCAATGCTGCACCATAACAATAATTCTTTTTTTTAGTTTTAATTTTCTAAAATCCTATATAAGTAAGTACAAATTTGTTTTTGTATACATCTGGGGTGTTCCAGAATCGTGACTTGGCTGCAATTTGATAATACAAGGTAAATATGAAAACATCGATCCAAGTGGCAAGTGAAAAATATTGCAAACCCATGTCCCTATTGGACTAGGTAGTTTAGATAAACAAAATGTCCAAAGGTTTGTATGAAAATTGTTTCCTTAATGCTAAGTTCATTTAAATGGTTAAGTCATAGTCATTGGAACCGTTGATTTATCGAAGGGTACAAACAAATTATATCTTTGAATTAGCGCGAAAAATATTTCTGTTCTCATTTGAAGACATAATTTGCCTCCCTAACGTAAGTACAGTACTTTTAGTATAACGTTAAGAATACGCTATCCACTAAACATCAGTTCAAAATCGTGGGTTGGATTATCGAAGAATTATGAAACGTTAAAGAGCGAAACACAGCGAAAATAAAAATCCAAATTAAAATCCATTGATTGTAAATATTATGAGACGACTCCATTCCCTATCCCAGAAAGAAGCGACAGAACTTTAATTCATATTCACAAAATCAATTCCTCCGTTTTTTGCGACCACAGAACGAGTAAGGTATTGTTAGCGTTTAAGTTTAGTTCATAAGTTACGAAAAAATCACTCAAAAATAAGCAGACGGCTTGAAACATTTGTAACCATCGATTCGTTTTGATTTTGAATTTATTTTTTTGACGTCAACCACCAGCCGAATGTTATCTCGCAAAATCAACGGCGTAAAATTAGAGGATTTGGTGACTTCAAGCGAAAGGCTATTGTCTTTATACCCGATGATGAGGAGTACAAGCAACGTCTTGAGAAAAAACTTGAAAATGAGGGAAAAGAGGTATCTGAATATTCGAGCGATGACATGAAAGGTAAGTTTTTTCTTTTATGAACCATTAAACGTGCGTTATGCCTCGTAAAAACCATCCACATTGCACGCTAACAACCGCATCGTGACATAAAAGTAACTTAGTTAAATGATACAAATATTTGACAGCCAATTTCTCAATACCGAATGCTGGATGCTGGTTTGATGATGTAGAATTTATTGGCTTGGAGGGTGAAGAGGCTAAGAAAAAAGTAGCCGAGTACAACGAACAAGGTAAAAAGGCGTTGAGTTCTCATCCTTCTTCGTATAATCGTGGATCACGTGACCACCATCGACAAAGGCGTGACGGTATGTTTGAACAATCGAAAGATTCAGTGAATGCCAATGTAAATGTCTGATGATGCATAGATTTTCGTGACAACCGAGATCGTGATCGACGTTGGGGTGGCGACAGACGTTCGGATGGACGATCTGACTATCGCTCTCAGAGCTGGCGAGGTGGCGGAGGTGGGTTCGATCGTCGGGATCGTTGGCACGGAGGTGGTGGTGGTGGAAGCTGGAATCATCGACCATATGACAGCTACCGTGGAAATAGTCGATATGATGACCGAGGATATCGCGGAGGCGGTGGTAGTGGAGGCGGCGGCGGCTACGGCAGACGGTAAGTAACGCAAATTTATTATGACAGTCGCATCTCATACACACTTACTTCTAATATCAAATTTGTTTAGAATGGAACCGTTTTTCTATTTGAGTCTGTTGGAATCAAAAGTAGGTCTATTCCATCTGTCAAAGTGACGTTTTAAACGTCAAACGAAAATTTTTTTCAAATAGTCAGATAATCTTTTATTTTTCCTCAATCCTACTATTTCAAAAAAAAAAAAAAAAACATTTCGTTTGACGTTAAAAACGTCACATTGGCAGATTGAAAAGAACTACTTTTGATCCCAACAGTCTCATTTATCTGTCATGTCATTGGGCTCCAGTTTCGAGAAAATTGTTGCAGTGCGACTCTTGTTTGACAAAGTATACGAAATTTCGTTATGAAGTGCTCAGATCATGAATTACGTCCTTAAATTTTATATACTTTGACGTAAGCCGACGCCGCACTAAAAGCGTAAATTTGATTTTTGTGCCTCCCCACCGATATGATAAAGAGATCGAACGGCCCTAACTAAAACATACTTTTGCAGAGATTTCGGTCATGATCGGAAACGTCGTGATGATAGGGGAAGAAGTCGAAGTGATCATCGGGATTTTCGGGATGGCAACCGCGAAGATAAACGACGTCACGATCGCGGGGTGCCACAAAGAGAAAAGGATGAAAAACAACACAACAAAACACAACAAAATCAAGTAATTAAATTTTTCGTATTATTTTTCTCAATCTCCTCCTTATACAAAGACCGATTAAGTTTCAGAATTATAAAAGTACAAAATCGGAGCCGCCAGCACAAGGACATTGGAATCCGAACGTTGTCGGATCGCAAGCAAATAACTGGAATAATTATTATCAACAACAACAACAGCAGCAGCAGCCACAGAGTAGGACATAGTTTTGTGTTTTTTTTATACTTAAATGTAATTTGTAGATTGGACAGATTATAGTCAACAACAGAATTGGCAACAATGGAGCCAGCAACAAGCACAGCAGCCAAGTAATTATTCTTCTCAACAGCCACAACAAGACTGGTCGAGCTGGCAACAACAAACACAACAACCGCCTCCTCCACCGCAACAACCACAACCACAGCAACAGCAGGTATGTTACAGGGCATATTTTTGAAGAGGAGACGTTAATGATCTTTACTTTTTAGCAAGATGCTGTTCAGGGCGGCTGGCAAAATTGGGCCCAGCAAGCCCAAATATATGCAAATGCTGGCGATCAACCAGTTCCAGTGAACAAGTAAATGTTGCATTTACCACAATCACCGCATTACGAAATGATGGTTTTTCGTCATTTATACTTTCCATTGGAAAATATCAGTTGTAATTTCGACATGTCTTCGTGTCACAACAATTTCTTTTAACAATTTTTGTGAGTACACAGCAATTTCACAAGTTAAATCAATAAACCAAATAAAAAAAAATATATTGGACTATCAATGGACTGGACACATATCCTATGTTAAAAATTCGTGGTTGACAAACCCAACCTCAGTCGACGAATGGGTGAATTGGGTTTCGCAGAGCTTCAGATCCCTACGAGGTATTCGCGCGGAGTATCAAGGCAGATCTTTCATAAAAATGATTTTTTTATTAGAATTTACAAATGTTTTCCAAAATTCAAAAGTTTTGTTTTCGTCAGAAAAATGGATGGCGCCACCGACGGGGTACTTAAGTTTTATATTGATCTGTATTCAGCTATGAAAATAATCAGATGACGACACCGACATGACGTGCGGCTTCTATTGTCTGATGAAAAGTATTAGGGCCAGTCTGAAAACCGACGTAGAGCACTAAGAGAGACCACTGGCCCATACTTCATGGACAAAAAAAATTGTTTCGATGTGAGGCCGACTTTAGCACCGACCTATGGCCCTAAGGAGAGGCCTCGGACCCATACTACTCTTTTTTCTCCACGCCACACCTCACCATTAAAGGAATACTCACGAAAGACACCAAATATCGTCTAGGGTCGCGTTGCCCACACTGATGAACCACAGCCCGAACCACTCAACCGATTTTCACTACATCTATCTTCGTGATTTTCTGAGGTCTATTCAAAACCTTGAAGAGTGATTTCTGTTCTAATTTCGCATAGATATAAGTCGGAAAGTTTTTGACCACTTTTTCGACCACAACTTCGAAAGCTCTGAACCGATTTTGTCCAAATAATAACCCGTAATCAATTTTTTGACTATCTTTCCTAAAATAAGGTAAAATTCACCAGATTGATGTAGAAAAAGCCCGTTAGACCCTAGTAGCGATTCAGTTTTAGGGTCTTCAAGTTACACACACAGCGATCACCAGGCATTGAGGTACACTGTGAAAAAGTGTACAGAGGCAACAAGACAGATGACTCATAGAAGAGAGCGAAGATGGAGAACCGGAAATTTCGATCAAGAAGTTTTTAAGGAATATCTCCAATCAAAAGACGATAACGAAGAGAAATCTGCAGAAGAATTGACGAAAGAAATGGTGAATGCATGTGACGCGGCGATGCCAAGAAGGATGGAACCGAGGAATGGGCGAAAACCGGCATTTTGGTGGAACGACGTAATAAGACTTTTGCGAACAACTTGTTTTAAGACAAGAAGGAGGATGCAAAGGGCCAGAAACGAGAATGTTAGAATAGAGAGGTCCGAAGAACATCGTAATGCAAAACTAGCACTGAAGCGAGCAATCCGGGCGAGTAAGAGGGATTGTTGGAAGAAACTGCGCCAAGAGGCAGACACGAACCCGTGGGGCAAAGTGTTCAGAACAGTAATGACGATGATGAAAGGTACATTGGGGCCAAAAGAAAAGTGCCCGGATAGGCTAGGTGTCATAGTGAGAGAGCTCTTCCCACAGCACGAACAGATCACATGGCCGCAAACTCCTTATGACGATGAAGCGGAAGACAGACTTGAACGGTCGATCACTGTAGAAGAGATCCAGATGGCTGCACAAAAGCCAAAAAATAACAAAGCGCCAGGACCAGATGGAATCCCCAATATAGCTCTGAAGACAGCAGCATGCGCAAAGCCTAACATGCTCAGATTGACAATGCAGAAGTGCCTCGACGACGGATATTTTCCTCAAATATGGAAGAAACAGAAGCTGGTCTTAATACCAAAACCAGGGAAACCGCCAGACAAGCCATCATCATATAGACCTATATGCTTGTTGGATGGGTTGGGAAAAATGCTGGAAACCGCGATCCTGAATAGACTAAGAAAACACACGGAGGGCGAGCACGGACTGTCGGACGAACAATTCGGATTTCGAAAAGGGAGATCGGCGATTGAGGCCATTAAAAAAGTCATAGAGACCACCGACAAGGCGCGGAAGCAAAAAATACGGGGTAACCGCTTCTGTGCTATAACGACGATAGACGTTAGAAATGCCTGTAATAGCGCAAGCTGGATAGAGATAGCCAAGGCGCTACATGTCATGAGAGTCCCCGATTACCTCTGTAGGATACTGAAAAGCTATTTCGAGCGACGAGTACTAACGTACGATACTAATGAAGGGAAAAAGACTGTCGACATCACAGCTGGAGTACCACAGGGATCCATATTAGGACCAACGCTGTGGAATGTTATGTATGACACAGCGCTGAGGCTGAAACTTCCAAGATGTGCTAGGACGATTGCTTTTGCCGACGACTTGATCCTCACGGTATCCGGAACGTCGAAGATGGAGGTGGAGGTGGTTACGATGGAGACGCTAGAAACTGTCGAAGACTGGATGACAAGCGGGGCTGAGGCTGGCCCACCAAAAAACTGAGATCATGCTAGTAAGTAACTGCAGAAAAACCGAACGAATCATTTTGAACATTGACGGGGAAGAAATCACATCCACTCGCCAATTAAAATACCTTGGAGTTGTGCTGGACGACCGCAGAAATTTTAATAGCCATGTGGACTACACGTGCGAAAAGGCAATGAAAGCCACCGCAGCATTGGCCAGAATAATGCCAAACGGCTTTGGACCGCGCAGCAGCAAAAGGAGGCTCCTTGCAAGTGTCACCCTATCGTTATTGCGCTACGGGGCACCAGCGTGGATACAGGCGCTAGATACGAAGAGGAATCGGAGGAGGCTTAATAGAGCGCATATCGAACAATATCCTTAGAAGCGGTATGTGTTATAGCCGGGACGATGCCCATATGTATAACAGACACTGACAGAAGACAGTGAATGTCATAGAAAGAAGAGAATGGAGGGTCAAACTACCAAAACAGTTAGGACGAAATTAAGAGCCGAATCACTGAGACAGTGGCAGCAAGAGTGGGACTCCTTGGACAAGGGAAGGTGGACCCATAGACTCATACCAAAAATAACGACATGGGTACAGCGAAAACATGGAGAGGTTAATTTCCACCTGACACAGTTTCTGTCTGGTCACGGATGCTTCAGGAAGTACCTGCACAGGTTTGGATTCACGGAGTCACCTTTCTGTACGACATGCGATAGGCAGGAAGAGACTGCGGAGCACGTGTTATTCGTCTGCCCCCGCTTCAAACAAGAACGAGGAGAGCTGTTGACTGTGAGTAGGCCAGATGTAAGTGCCGAAAACATAATATCGGAGATGTGCCGCGATGAGGAGGTGTGGATAGTGGCGGAAAATGTAGTTGCGAAAATAATGACGAAGCTGCAAATTGCATGGAGAGACGATCAAAGAAGACTGGCAGTTGATCTAAAAGAGTAGGTGCGAAAGCACAGCTCCTCCCCGAAGTAATGCTGTGGGGCGGTTCCGGGGAGAAGAGAGCACGAAGACTAAGGAAGGAGGTTTTAGTTGGTAGGTCATTAAAGAATGGAATCCAACACTACCTTGGTTCAGAAAGACCGGGTGTCTATGAAGATTTCCTCACCCTTATAAAAAAAAGAAAAAGAAAGGGTCTTCTTCCATAAATTGTCGGGCATGCCTAGACCTTTTGAACAAAATTTTTTTTTGAAAATCGAAAGTTATGTACAAAAGACCAAAAACCACTAGGTCGTCGGTACTTGGCCTGACAATGCCCAGATTGAAGATTTTTCGATTGCCTGATGATTGGCACGATATGCCGAAATGTTGATCTCTTCTAATAATCTCCATAACGCAACTGTTCTAGACGTGTTAATGTCTGAGCGTCATGTCAATGACAAAATAATTCATAACATTATCAAGTAACGAAAATGGTTTTACGCTTAAGATGAGAAGCGGACTCTATTCTCCGCAAGTTTAATTCCTATGTAGTAGTTTCAATAAGTAAATAATTCTTCGATTTTTCGATTACCTTTCAGGGAAAAAAGATTTTGAAAATAGGTTGAGTTTTACTCGAATTATTGTGTTGGGGCCGTTCATAAATTACGTAACGCAAAATTTGGCTTTTTGGACCCCCCTTCTCATTTTAGATTTATCAGGTTGGGGCGGTCCATTTCTGGTCCATGAAACACAGATCTAGTGATCCTTTGTTTCGTCACCCGTTCATCATGTAAATCTCCTAAATCCTCCCCGTCCCAACCAAGAACCTATCTAGAGCGGCAGGCCCTATGCTGGGTACTGTTGCGGGTTGGACCACATAACTACCTAGAGTCCTAAGCCTCAGTGAGGAAAACTTCGGACATTCACATATCACGTGAACGGCCGTCTCCTCGCCGAAGCCACGGGTTCAATTGGGATCATTGGTGAGTCCCATTTTAGCCAGATGCTTGCTTAGTTTACAGTGCCCGGTGATCGCACCAACCACTCGCTTGATGCGACACCTGTCCATGTTTAGCAATTCTCTAGTCCACTTCCTATCGGCCACCGGGAAGAAGCGCTTTGTGTGCACTCCTCCCTCATAGGTGCTCCAATGGTTAACGAATTCCGACTTAACCCAACACTCTATTGCTTTTACACATTCCGAGTGTGGTATGGGTATGAAAGGCTCTTGCCCACAACTTAAAGTTGCCGAACCTTTCCTCGCCAGCTCATCCGCTCTCTCGTTTCCCTCCACGCTAGAGTGTCCGGGGACCCAGACCAGTTTTACCTGATTTCTCAGTCCAACACGGTTCAGGGTTTCCTTTAACTCTTTCACCAGCTTGTATGTCACGACAGGCGACATGAGCGCCCCAAGCAAAGCCTCACTGTCGGAACAGACTGTGACTTTTCTTCCACATGCCTCTGTTGGGATTGCCTCCTGCACTCCCATCAGTGCCGCGAACGTCTCAGCCTGAGTCACGTTGGCTAACCTTCCTAGGTGATACCACCTTTCAACAACCTGCCCTGGAGAAAATACCCCGGTTCCCGCGCTTTCCGAAGTTTTAGAGCCGTCAGTGAAGCTCACAACTTCTTCACCCGAGATGTGACTTGGCCAGCCTTCCAGCCATTTCGACCTGCTAGGCACGACAGTCTCAAACCGCCTCACGAAGTCTGTCTCCGGTCTCATTCGGTCCCTAGGCATCTCAAAGACCTCATTAGTGATGACCTTCTTGATTTTCCTATGGCTCGAAGTGAAATTCGGAGTCCAAAGATCATTCTGTGATAACCTATCTGCTGTAGCAAAGGCTTTCGTCTTTAACTCCACGTAGAGCGGTGGCAGGTTAATCAACGTCTCAATGGCCGCCGTAGCTGTCGACCTCATAGCACCGGTAACACAAATGCACACCAGCCTTTGAATCTCGTTCAGCTCTTTCCTCGCACTCCCTATGTCGAGTCTCGGCCACCACACAACGCAGCCGTGACTCATCATAGGCCTTATGAATGCTTCGTAAATCCACAGTATAGCCTTGGACGGTAGACCCCATTTCCTCCCAAAGGAGTTCCTGCAAATCCAGAAAGCTGCTATAGCCTTCTGTGCCTTGTCCTTGACATGCTTGTGGTCGAGAATATCTCCCAGATATCTCACCTTCTTTCCAAGGAAGATGTCTTTATCGAACAGCTTCAGTTCACCTACAAGTTCTTGACCCGACGTTCTCTTGCTAAAGAGAACTATGTCCGTCTTGTCCGGGTTAACTCTAAGGCCGTTGTTTCGACACCATTCCTCAACTACTTTCAGCGAGTACCTCATCCTATCGCCCAGCGTGCTCTCGATCTTACCTCTGATCAGAATTGTCAAATCGCCCGAGTAACCTAGGGCGAAAATCCTCTCGTCATACAGCCTCCTGATGAGGGAGTCCACGATCATGCACCACAGCAAAGGAAATAATATTTCCCCCCGAGGGTAGCCCTTCCCTTTACGCTGGTGTCACGAAATCTCCAAATCGACCAAGCGCAGAAAAATTATTACGTTGAGAGGGTCCGGCATCTGTGACGCATTTTTTTAATCGAAAATATTTCAAAAGAATTGTTGGCGATCCGAAGCTGTAAGCGTCACCTAAATTAAAATCAGTTGCTTTGGAAGAAGGAATGAGGACTTGCGTCACATTTTCCTTTTAAAAAGAGTTTTTTTGTTGTGATATCGGTACTTTTGGATGTAGGAAACTTATTTTTGGCGAATTGTATGTAGAATTTTTTTCGAGCCGCTGTCGCCAAACCGAAGCGCGGCGGCTACTACTTTTATGGGCGAAAATGATCCAAAACACTCCCTCTACAACATTTCCAAAGTTTTTTTTTGAGTCTCCGCCTATTGTCCGCCATTTTGGCGGTCACCCCGATAAACTACACACCCAACCCAACAACTTTCTCTTTGACACCAAACCTCTATCTCAAAGACCCAACCTTGTCTCATACAAAATGTGCTACCATACACATTACACACACAAACACATACATACGGGCCTAATATGGCGCTTTCTAAGAGTCCTGGCGCCCAAACGAGTCGAGCCGTTTTCGAGCACGAGCAAAAAGTCGTTTTTCATACAAGGGCCAGCGGAAAATGTACGGAAAAACATAGTTTTTATTAATTTTTTTTTAAATTTATCTGCCGTAAGTCCCACAACTAAAACAAAAGAATTCTGTTGTTTTATTTGTAGGATTTGTTTCTTATGAGAAAGAATTCTTTTGTTTTATTTGCAGGACTTGTTACTTATGAGAATTACGGCAGTTATGAAGTGCCAGAACAAAAAAGTTTAATTTTGACCTCAAAAACAATTTTCCGAAAAGAAGTCTCAAATGCAAAAACTTTTCATTTAAATCTGACTCAAGCACACCGTGTTGACAGTTTTTTTTTGATTTACTGTCAAGTAAACGGAGTACTTTTTCAAGTGAAATCACACGAGGGTGTCACTTACTATAAAAATTTACATAGAATTTACAACATTTTTTGGAGTTGGAATTTCGTCTACATTTTGATGCCGTTTTTTAATTTTCAGTTTGTTATAGGATTCGGCAACATCGACAAATTTGCGTTGTATGGCCGAATCGAGTTACAAATCGATTGTTTCTTCTTCGGCAATAATGAATTGTGAATGAATATTGGGTGAATAAGTGACATCCGCCGTAGTGCGAGAAGCTGTCATCAGCGTCATCAGACGTCGACGTGACGCCATCTTCTTTACACCGCACACATAAAGAAAAACGGTAACTCACTTCTCACGAAGAGGGGAATAAAAATTTTCTCTCATTTTTAATCTAAAATTATTTCCCCGCCATTTTTCTGTAGACTCCAAGAAGTTGAGCGACTATATGGGACTTTTACTCTGTACGAATTGGTCGAAACAAAGAAGAATGGAAATTCAATATTAAATGGCGGTGTGTCCCGGTGTTGTATACGTGTTGACACAAAAATATTTGATTTGCTAATTTGCAAAACATTTCGCCTGAATATTACCAAAAAGTTTATTGCAAATTGTTGTTATGTGCTGCGATTCGGTGAAAGTCTAAATTTAATGTAAGTAACAAACCGTTCAAAACTCATTTAAAAAAGAAACAAAAAAAAAAGAAGAAAAGATTGTAAAGGAGGATATTGTCTGGATTGCGTCGTCGGTGGGTGTCCAACAAAAAATTTTATTTGACTTTCTGCCGTATGTTGCAATTTCATTCCATGCAATCGGTTTATTTACACTTATTTGTTGATGTTAATTGATTAAATCAATAAATAAAAACGGTCCAACTGGTTAAACATCTGAAATACAAAAAAAAATTATGAAACGTTTCGTGGCATATTTTATTCCGTCTCATGTATGGATTGTATGTGTGTCGGTCGTTGATCAAGTGTATGTTTCCACTCAATTTTCTCGATAAAACAAAAATGATTTGCTTATTGTTTACACCCTGAAATTTTAATTACCGCATCTCTACCATACGAATCGTTTGATTCAGTTTCTGGTTATTTCAAAATTTCATTTACAAAAAAAAATTGCAGTCGAACCGTAGATCCATCCTTTGCAATGATAGAATGTAATGTATTCAGTGTTGGTCGCGACGCAATTGGAATAATGCGGTCCATTGAAAAAGAGTGTGTGTTGTGTTCATTGATCTGAATATTGCCTGCGGGGCATTAAAACTACAAAAAAAAAGAGTTCAATTTACAGTTCATCTAAGAGATTAATACAGAAAATATGAAATGGAATTTAGTTTTGGTGATTGACCTTAATTAATTTCATGATTTTTATGTTGAGATTGAGAGAGACTTTTGCTTTGACGATAAAAAAAATCATACAAAAAGCTCCACGAAGTCAAGACCATTTTTGTGTAATGGTAGAGGCAATATAAATTTTATGTTTCGTTTTGCTTTCTTTTGCTTTTTATTACAAATTTTTTTTATTTCTGTATTTACTTATGTGTTGCTCTTATGTACAACAAAGCGATTGCATAGCTCTGCAGTTAGTTATTCTTTGTTCTTCTTAACGAATACTCGTGAGGTACTTATAATGGAATGTTTTATAAGGTGTAGCAACAAATAAGAAATACACAAAAACGAATATTACTGGAGATAATATGAAAATAACTCTTCAGTATTGTAATGTTGTATAGCTGGTTGAAATCGTGTATTGAGAATAAAATGCTTTACATTTACCTATCGTATACCCATTTGAAATGCTCTTACAATGTGGAACTATCAGTTTGAATTATTATTTTCGAATTTAAATGCATTGGTTAGTTTGAATTCAGTGACGAAAATGTAAGTGCTCCGACGAAAAAAGTGAATTTGTGACTTATTTTTGAACCAAATTGATTGTTCGGAACATCAATACTTTGCGAAAATATTGCAAGAGATTCAGAAAATATGTTGTCGGATCACATTCCAAAACATCCACATTCGTGATGTACTTTAAGTGTTTTGTACATTTCGATGTCGATTTTGAGACATAATATAGCTGAAATGAATGTGAACTCATGTTGTGAAGTGTTCGTCAATGAAAAAAGGCCGTAAATAATGAACTGAAACATCCATATAAACGATTACATTGTACTACAAGACTGAATGGTTAGACAAATAATACTAACAGTCGTCTCGGATTCGTGCATTGTAATTAATTAGTAAAACAACGAATAATATCGCATTCAATTTATAATTCGTTAGTCATCCCAATTCTTAAGAAACAACAAATAAATCAAATTCAAACTTTCCCAGGCGCAGAGATCGCTTGTTGTTTGTATATGTACATAAAATGCTGTCTGTTTTTAAATGTTATTCATTACTTCAGTTGATGTTTATTTTGTTGAAATGTTTTTTTGTTCAATTATTTAAACGTTACACTTCGAGTTTTCTCATGAAAATCTATACGCGTAAATAAATTTTCATTTTGTTGATATTATAAGCATACACATACGAATCATACGGTTTCGACATTCAGTTGTCTCCGCATATTTTTTTTTCTACTTCATTCTTCTTGCAAATAAAGACAGTTATATTTTGTTCGCCAACACTTACGTGAAATTGGAATAAATCAGAAAATAAAATTACTCTCTTAGCTAATTACAGTTATCAGTATACACGATCTCATGAGTTGTCTATGCATCAACCTAATATTTAATTTAAACTTAATAATTTATTTCACATATTCGAGCAAAATGTTTCTTATATTTAGTTGTTAATGCGATTTCTGCCAGCGAAAGCAGTGTAAAATTTAACAACATTCCTAAGTTTTTAGTGTCACATTGATCCGCAGACGTCTACACAAATTTATAACTTTTTTTTCAATGATTTCATCACGCGTAACCGTAAAATTGTCTTTCTCATACTGTTGCCTTCCATAATCACCATCTAAGTTTTCATTTACTTGAAGGTGATATATTTTACGGCAACTTTGATTCCTTCACTTTGAGCTAATTCACCAGGCTGCAATAAACGGACAGCCGTTTTCCGGCTTGCAATTGTCAATCGTTTGTTGTAATACAATTGGCGAGTAGCTTGATGCACGTTACTTTTTGTTTCTATTCTTCGAAAGATAGAACCGCCACGGTGTCCCTGAAGGGGAAAAAAGATTTTATGAAATGCACCCAAAAATTATTCTTGTTTTCGATAAAGGGTCTCATGTATAGTTCCAAACAGGTCACACTTGGTTCCAATCAGAGCCTTCCCCATGTAACCTGTACGAGACTTTCGATTTTATTTCACCCATATACATAAAGCTGTTTTTAGACCCGTACGAAGTACGAAGGTCTGATGCGTTTACTACCACGTTTGTTACATTGCGAATTCGAACCCGGGAGTAAGGGGGAAACTTTTTTGTTGCCTCCAGATGACAAATCAGCGGAAATCCGTCAACACGATAACTTGAGTAAATCTTGACCGATTTTTTTTCCTGAAAGGTAGTCGGAAAACTGAGGTCAAGTTCGAAGATGAGCAAAATCGGTCGAATAGTTCCGGAGATATGGTCGAAAAGGTGTCCAAAAACGGGGTTTTTCGAAGGTCGGTGTAACTTTTTCACGCATATCTCAGCAAGTACAGCACGTAAATTGTTCAAATTAGCGTCAAATGAAAGAATTAGATGTCACAAAACTGGGAAAAAACATTTGTGGAAATCGGTTGAGTGGTTTGGGCTCTGGAACCAACGGAATGGAGAAAATTTTATTTCTCAGCCATATACAATACGAGATGGGTTTTCATCAACCTATGGTTTATTATGATTATGAAACATAGAGACTTACTCCCGAAGACAAAGTTGTAGAGAATTAAATTTTAGCGAACACGTGTTTCAGGGTTTCCCCGAGAAATGTCCCAATCCTGGGATTCAGCCACTTCTAGAGTTCAGAGGGATGACTCCTATCTCTAGAACTATGGCAGTTAGAAAGTTGCTTCCAAAGGCAAAGTTGTAGAGAATTAAATTTTAGCGAACATGTGTTTCAGGGTTTCCCTCAGAAACGTCCCAATCCCGAGATTCAGCCACTTCTATAATTTGGATGGATGAGTCATATCTCAAGAACTACTACAGATAGAAAGTTGCTTCCAAAGGCAAAGTTGTAGAGAATTAAATTTTATACGTACTTCGGGAGGGCTTTTAACATTACCTTGGGTAATTTTTATGAGTCATTCAAACTTTTATAGTTCTAAAGGAATTTGAATCTGACAAACATTATATCACGAGAACTTGACTATGCATTCTGATGCGCATTATATTTATGATACATAGCAAGACTTTAGTACGTCGAGGCTTTTCGCACGTGAAGGTTTTGCGGTCGGCTTTGCTTATGTTTTTTTCAATATTTTCGATTTCTTCAGATTTTACTTACTGAAAATCTCCTAATACTTGAGAAACTTGACAAAATATTTTTTTTGTAATTTTTCGAAAGTGATCTAAAAGTCGCGCACTCGCTAAATTTGTTTTTTTTTTTGCCCGTTCTGGGTGTTTCGGGACATCAACTCAATTATACCGGCGCTAACATATTCACACGCAAAAGCCATGATCATTACCTGTCTGAAGACAACCTATCCTGAGATATTTGGCTTAGAATTGAATTTTCGGCTGCGATTTCAGTTCTGCTTTTGGTTACTATTCGGCCATTTCGGCGTACTCGAACTCCAACAGTCGTGAAAAATTCAATTACTCACCAAATACCTTATATGGGCAATTCCACGGAGTTCATCGTTCCCACTCACGAAATTATCAGTAGTTACAAAAGGATATTAATGGGAAAGTAACTAACCTCAAGTTGAAGGATCAATCTTTATGATACACGCTTTTACATAAATATCATTTTGTAAAAACTGAGCATTTCGAGCGTTGGAACGACGTTTTCGTGGCCCATATGGGCTGTCGTTCAAAATACTTTAGAGTTTTATTGCCAGGAGAAATTGTTTCATGAAGTATTTGATAACCGTGCTAAGTTTAGAGTTGAAAAATGCCAAAGAAAACCCACATATAAGTATTAATCGTAGTAAGTGTCGGATTTTACTACGCAGCTGCTTGTATGTTTTTGTGCAATGAAAAGTTTCTGGAAAAATCTGGAAAGTTCTCTCGATTTCTCGAACTTCTGAAAAACTTTCCAGAACTTTCGAGAAATTTTGAGAGCTTTCTATTACTTTCCAATACCTTTGAGAACTTTCCAGACATTTCGCGAACTTACCAGAAATTTCGAGAGCTTTCCAGAACTTCCTAAAGCCTTCCAGAACTTTCGAGTGTCGGTTTCGATACCCGGCGCAGAACCTGCTCGCAAGAGTTGCAAAAAGTAACTGAAGGAAATTGCATCGTATACTTGCTTATACAACGTAAAGTGGTCGGAGTGAAGTGGCAACGTTGGGTGCCAACGGGGTGCCGAGGAAGTGTCACAGTGAAAATAGCGACACATATACTGCTCGTAATAGTTGCTAGGATATCTGAAATTTTTTTTAGAAATTTCTGGAAACTTCGAGAAATTTCTAGAATGCAAATTTCCAGATAAAGAGCTATCGAATGGCGCAAGTCTGACTGAGCTCTGTAGATGGTCGGGAAGGCGAGATATAAGTAATGTGGATCCTCCCTCTCCGGTAACTCCACATCCCTCTATTGTCATTTCTGCAAATATAGAGGCGAAGAGCTGTCGAATGGAGCAAGTTTGAGCTCTCTAGGTAGTGTAGGAGCTGAGATATGCGTGATACTGACAAACAGACGACAGACGGAAATATGAGCATGTAAGCGTTACGAACATGCGGGCTACGCTAAAAACCGCCGAAATGGCCAAATTACCAACTGAAACCGCAGCCAAAAATTCAATCCTAAGCCAAAATCTGCCGTTAGACAGGCAATGAACAGGGCTTATGAGAAAAAATATGTTCGAGCCGGTTTAATTGATTTTTTGGGAGTTGAAACCCCCAAAACGGGCAAAAAAGTACATTTTACGAGTGCTCGACCTCTAGATCACCTTCGAAATATTCCAAAAAAAAAATTTCCAAGCCAAGTATTAGAAGCTTTTCAATAAGTAAAATCTGAAGAAATTGAAAATCTTAAAGAAAAACGGACTTTGAAAAAATTGACAGTCTCGTATAGATACATGGGGAAGGATGTAATTGGAATCAAGTGTGACCTGTTTTGAACTTTAATTCCCCGTGTGTTAATTCTTCTCCGGGCGTCAATTCCCCGGGCGTTAATTCATGTCGCCGGTACCGGCTACCCTCTAGACACTCTACAGTCGGCCTATTTCTTAATATTGTCAAATGAAATTTCTATTATTTTATTGAGAAAACGCAGCTCGGACATTCATATAGCACGATGAGCCTTACCAACGACAAGTACGAAACCGCAAAAAACAATTACACAGACCACCGACAATATCGTTGACAGTGTGCTCTAAGGCCATTTCGGTTCACGGCCCGTCATCACCCGAAATCGAAGAAATGGCTCTCGCTGATTTTTCTTTTCTATTGCTGCTAATTCATATTTTTTGATCAATGCAATCCCATGCTTGGCTTTCATATGCTCAATTTTTCAAAATTGTGTATTCTTTCTGTACATTCCATTAGAGTTTAAGATCAGCGGTGTTACCATATTTTAGATCCATATTTTGAATTCAATTATGTAGAAATAAAGCGATAAAATCAGAGGACAGGTGCAGCCTAGTTGTGTTAACGTCGAAAAGTATATTTTGCACGAATGGAATCTTGCAACCAGGTTGCCTTTTAAATTCTCGAACCAGCTGGAAACGAAATTAAAAGTAATGTATATTTAAAGCAATCGTCACTCTAAGATTAGATATTATTTTACAGCACAATGAATGTTATCGCGCGATTACAATCGAAGAGGCTCGCCCTCATTGCATATCAAGACTGAAACTAAGAGATAAGCCATTCGCCCTGTACATACAATAGCTAGTTCTTATCTATAAATCAACTCCAATGCAAAACTTTGAAAAGAAATTGATTACTTCAAATTTTGCAAAGTCGACGTTGTTTTTCCACTAGATTCAAGTTCAAAGTCTTTTACATACGTCCGTCGGAGAAATTTTCTCTGCATGTAACGTTAACTGTTTTTCGCAGATGCTTTGAGACACTCTGGTTTGTAGTGTGGTATGAGAGTTTTTTCCTCACCTAAAAAGCACTAGTGTAGAAATGAAATTTAAACGAATGGCATTCCGAAAGTAAATTACAGAAGAAACGGTTTCTCTTTCTGTTTTAGCTATTTCTTACATCCAAAATTAGCTATTTCCAAACTGGCGTCGGAAGTATGCGATAAAAGTGTAATGTTTCATCACTACGCAGAGTTATACATTAAAAAACAATAACATTTTGTATCGTATCATAATTTTTGCTTAATATCGAAATAATAACATTTCTGTCGAAAAGAAAACAAATTTAAAATTGATTATCCAAGTTTGATTTACCCTTGCTACTCTTAACGTCAATATGCGTACAGTACAGTGATGGAAAAGAATAATAAATTTCCAATCCACATAAATTTCAATGCTTCAAGACAGACCATGTTCTGTTTGTTTCATTTACACCATCGATCGACTATTTCTCAAAACACAAATTCAGCGTTCATTTACTTATACTAAAAATAAAATAATTGCAAATTATTCAATAATTTAGTCTCGATGCGAGGTTAGAGGTCCTGCATCGACGTCGGGTTTAAATAAATCTGGTAGAAAAATATGAAAGTTTTGAAGTAAATAATGTTCTTAAATTCTTTTCGTAATTAGATTTCGCAGAAGAATTTGATTACAAATATCTCACTTATCGACAGGCAGCACCATGTGCTTTACAAAAAGAAAACTTTCGAATGAAACATTTTTTTTTCAAAGTTTAACAAAACGAAATCGATTATGAGTCGATATGCTCCTTGTGACGAAAGTCTGTATCGTAATTACGACCTAGCACCCGTTATTTTCATTACGAGAGATGCATAACTCACACTTTTAGTGCGGAGTCGGCTTACGTCAAAGTTTACGAAATTTCATGACGAGATACATAATATATCAAGCGACGAAAAATGGCATACTTGTCAATTTATGCACTTCATCATAAAATTGTTTATCACAACAAAAACCCTTTTTAAAAGGGAAACGTGACGCAAGTCCTCGTCCCTTCTTCCAAAACAACTGATATCAATTTGAGTGACGCTTGCAGCTTCGGAGCGCACAAAATTCTTTTGAAATATTTTCACTTTTGATTAAAAAAAATGCGTCACAAATGCCGGAACCGCCAATGTAATAATTTTTCTACGCTTTCAGCTTTCATACGCAAAAATTTGATTTCCTGTACAAAAATACGCCATACATCCCATAAAGTCAAATTTTTGCGCTGTGAAAGCTGAAAGAACAGAAAAACTATAACACTGGGGGGTCCGGCATTTGTGACGCATTTTTTTAATCAAAAGTGAAAATATTTCAAAAGAATTTTTTGCGTTCCGAAGCTGTAGGCGTCAATCAAATTGATATCAGTTGTTTCGGAAGAAGGGACGAGGGCTTGTGTCACGTTTTCCTTTTAAGAAGGGTTTTCGCTGTGATTGTAATGTTTTGCAGGGGCGAAAATGATCCCCTTAGCTGCCTCTACAACATATCAAAAGTTTTTTTTGAGCCGCCGCCAAACCGAAGCGCGGCGGCTACTACTTCCATGGGCGAAAATGATCCTCTCAACTTTCTCTACAACATATCAAAATTTTTTTTTTTTGAGTCCCCGCCTATTTTCCGCCATTTTGGCGGTCACCCTGATACACTACACACCCAACCCAACAACTTTCCCTTTGACACCAAAACCTATCTCGAACACACAACCATTGCCTCATACAAAATGTGCTATCATACACAATACACTCACAAACACATACATATGGGCTTTATATGGCGCCTTCTAAGAGCCCTGGCGCCCAAACGAGGCCGGCACCCCCCCCCCCCCCCCTTTAAAATCTCATATGGCTTAGAATGCCCATCCGAAGGTCCCTGCAAAATTTCAAGAAAAGTTATCGAGCCGTTTTCGAGCACGAGCCAAAAATGTCGGTTTTCATACAAATGGCTCTGGAACTAACTAACTAACTAAGGAACTAACGTAGGATGTTTCCATTAACATAAGCAGCACATTTTGTATGGAAAATGACGATTTTCTAAAGGGCGTATCTTCGGATCCACTGGACCGATTTTAATAAGTAAAATGTCGATTTCAATCAAAATTTTACAAGGAATGAACTAGGTCTCAGGGGGGTACGACGCAAGGGAAAAAAGTCAAAACTTAGCTGTATATATGGTTCCGAAGTCTGCGAAAAAAAAATTTCTGAATTTTTTGTTCGTATGGGGACTTGCGTCACGGGCGCATCGCTACCGCGTGCCCATGATACTTTGACATAAGCCAACTTCGTTCTAAACACGTTTGCCGTGCAAAGTATAAAAACCTTGCACACCGGTTTTAACAAGAGAATTCTTTTGTTGATACCGGTTTGCAAGGATCTTATGCTTTGTACAGCAGACTTGCATGTACACGTTACACCCGGGTGACTGCTAATTGGTGAAATGCCAGCTTCGCATATTGAATCAACTTTAACATCACGTTAAATGAAAGCAATTGCTTTCAGAGCAGGAAAAATGTAGAACTGTCAAACGTTAATGGAATGTTTTGCCTGCAGTTTTCACACATGCATTTGCTTCTCTTGTTTTGAAAACTGACAACAATTGGTCGTGTTTTGAGTGTGGGGACCCATCTGAGGCTTAGGTGCAGGAGGTGGTCCACCCACTTAATCTATTATAAGTGTTATCTTTGTAGCTGAATTTACGTCTCAACATAGAAATACTGACTCTTCTATAGTGGCGTCATCCATGTTTTCGTAGCTCAATTAATATGAAGTTGTCGTTGATTCGAAAAGTGAATATTGACATCAGGAGGAGTAACACACTTTTGTTTTGAACTGTACAAATGCTATTCAGAATGAAGTTAGTGCAGTTGCGACCGAAGCTTGTAATGAAGTTGGCTATAATCGCAATTGCAGCTAACTTCATTTTGAATAGCATTTGTACGGTTCAAAACAGAAGACCGTGACTCCCGTGATTGACATTCAAACCTGTCACCCAGGTGTATACGCACTTTGTTAAATACAGGGACGGGACAGTCTCTTGCTTCTACAGGTAGTTCTCAACGAAAATAGATGGCAGCACATTCTATACACTTGACATTTGAAGCAGACTAACTCATTTGACGAAGTTATACTTAGTCGCAACTGCATCTAACTTCACGTTGAATATTTCTTACAAAGATCAAAACAAAGACTGTCACGTCACTGTATTGTAAAAAGTGTATATCCAACGAATCAATGTCAGTGCAATGATGAGCAAATTTTGAAAGTCGCAACTACAACAGGAGTGTGTCGAGTGACGTTGATCACAGCTGTCAGTTTTATGAAACATTGAATTTAAAACAAGTTCCCAATAAGACGCTACTATCACATTACTTTGAGACATGATGCGGAAGTCACGTTAAGCCGGTGGTCCAGTCAACACTTGTTATTGGCTATAAAAAGCTGTTAGTGGAGTTTTTAAGGACTGATACAAAATTTATTACTTTTTGTCGCGTCAAATCTACAAACTTATTTTACTTCATCTCGATCTTTCTGAAAATACTTGAGTTTTTGAGTGTAATTTTTATATGCATAAATTTAAACTTCTCCCTGCAATCAAATTGTTTACTGTAATAAAGCGACAATTAAAGAACATTTTTGTGTCCATCAAAAACTTGTTCTGTTCTTTCTCGTTCATTCATTTGAATTCTACGCCGATACGAAATTTGTGGTGTGTGAATTTTATTACAATAAATTTGAATCATTGACTCTCTTCTCATCACCATGGTCTGCCGATGTTAGGTGGCAAGTTTTGTATACATAGAAAATTGATTGACTGTGTCAACGTTCGAGAATCGATATCAATAAATAAAGTGATGTGAGGTACCCGTTCCAATCCATTAACATACGCAAATATTAATTTAGTGTACGCTTCTGCGACATTCAAACTTGTCTCAGGCAATTAGGCTTACATTTTTGTTTTGCAACCACGAAACATAAACCACATAATCATAACTTCATCAAAATTATTTTTCTGTTGCATGCGACTTATGATTTAGTGCTCTTTTGCTCTGATGGCACCTAAAAGCTCTTTCAATTATCGTAAAAATAGCACAATAGTAAAGTTTACAAAGAATTTCATTGTTACATTTTTTTTAACTATTCGCACCAATTGTTGCATTCCATGAATGCAGGTAATGTCGTCATTGAGTACCGTACAATTCCGTAATTTCATTCGCTCACATATTTTAAGCAATGTAAGTAATGCGCCTTTGTTGTTCTCATTTCCGGACTTTTTACATAAGTATCACAGGATACGTTCGCTTAACGATAAAAAGATGCCGAAAATTTTCTTATTTTTATGTTTCTTATCTAATCTTTGTATGCAAAAGAATGAATGGAGATATGCTTTTAAATTTACTTGCTCATCTGTTTATGAATGGAAATCGGTCTGGTGCTGCTAGTGCCATATATCTGGGTAAAAGTACATACGAAATCCCTTGAAAGAAATTTGACTAAATTTTTGTAATTGTCAATTGAGTTGAAGAAAATTATCACTCACAAAGAAGTAATATTTGCCACTCCCCGGTAGACTTATGCGCCGATTCGCGATAGGAAAATCCAAATCGCTTCGATCTGACTGAAAATTTTCACTCTTGTTTGAATTCCATATTTTCTCCCCTCGGATAACAGATAATCTTTTCTCTGAAATGTTTTTTTGCTCTTGCAAAAGGTATGCATTTAGGAAAAGATATTTTTCATGGTTGCGGATGGAATATGAGTGATTACCGTCTCGTTCAAAAGCGATTTTTGGATTTTCCGGGCGAAAGCAGGAAAAATTTTGTACTGTCCCTCTGGGAAATTTGTTGTTTCTACGTGTGAGATGCATTCCTTCCCACACGTCTCAACAACAAATTTCCCAGGAAGACAGTAAATAACTATCACAACCAAAACCCTTTTAGAAGGGAAATGTGACGCAAGTCTCCTTGTTTCTTCTTCCAAAACGACTGATATCAATTTGGGGTGACGCTTGAAGGTTCGAAGCGCAAAAAATTCTTTTGAAAAATTTTCACATTCGATTAATGCGTCACAAATGCCGGACCCCCCAGTGTTATAGTTTTTCTAAGCTTTCAGCTTTCATACGCAAAAATTTGACTTCCGGTACAAAAATACTCGATACATCGCATAAAGTCAAATTTTTGGGGTGTGAAAGCTGAAAGAACAGAACAACTATAACACTTGGGGGTCCGGCATTTGTGACGCATTAATCGAATGTGAAAATTTTTCAAAAGAATTTTTTGCGTTTCGAACCTTCAAGCGTCACCCCAAATTGATATCAGTCGTTTTGGAAGAAGAAACAAGGAGACTTGCGTCACATTTCCCTTCTAAAAGGGTTTTTGTTGTGATATCAGTACTTTTGGAAGTTTCGGCTACTACTTTCATGGGCAAAAATGATTCACTCAACTTCCTCTACAACATATCAAAATTTTTTTTGAGCCGCCGCCGCCGCCAAACCGAGCCGCGGCGGCTACTACTTTCATGGGCGAAAATGATCCCCTCAACTTCCTCTACAACATATCAAAAGTTTTTTTTTTTGAGCCGCCGCCGCCGCCAAACCGAGCCGCGGCGGCTACTACTTTCCATGGGCGAAAATGATCCCCTTTCCTCTACAACATATCAAAAGTTTTTTTTGAGCCGCCGCCGCCGCCAAAAACCGAGCCGCGGCGGCTACTACTTTCATGGGCGAAAATGATCCCCTCAACTTCCTCTCCAACATATCAAAAGTTTTTTTTTGAGCCGCCGCCGCCGCCAAACCGAGCCGCGGCGGCTACTACTTCATGGGCGAAAATGATCCCCTCAACTTCCTCTACAACATATCAAAAGTTTTTTTTTGAGCCCCCGGCCCATTTTCCGCCATTTTGGCGGTCACCCCTATACACTACACACCCAACCCAACATCTTTCCCTTTGACACCACACCTGTATCTCGAACACCCAACCATGTCTTATACAAAATATGCTTCCGTACATACACACACACACAAACACATACATATGGGCTTTATATGGCGCCTTCTAAGAGCCCTGGCGCCCAAACGAGGCCGGTACCCCCCTTTTTTAAAATCTCATATGGCGTAGAATGCCCAGCCGAAGGTCCCTGCAAAATTTCAAGAAAAGATGTCGAGCCGTTTTCGAGAAATCTCCAAAAAAGTGGGTTTTCATACAAATGGCTCTGGAACTAAGTAACTTACTAACTAACTAACGTAGGATGTTTTCATTATCTCAGGTCCCTTGTATACTGTAAAAATTGCACTGAAAATCCAATTTTCAAAAGGTCATATCTCCGGAACCTCTGGACCGATTTTGATGATCAAAAAGTCGATATCAATCAGAATTTTACGTAGAATCCGAAGAACTGGGCCTCAAGGGGGTACGACGCAAGGCAAAAAAGTCAAAATCTAGCTGTATATATGGTTCCGAAGTCTACGAAAAAAAATTTTCTGAATTTTTTGGTCGTATGGGGACTTGCGTCATGGGCGCATTGCTACCGCGCGCCCATGATAAAGGCTGTAATGTGAATAAAGGTTGTAAAAAAGTCGAAAATTATATAGTTTTTGCTATAATGTTTTCATGCACCGTCTTTCGACAAAACAAACACCTCATCAAAATTTTACTAATTCTGACAAGATTTGGTCTCTCTCTTTCGAAAAATATTTGAAATGAAAACTTCGATTACCATAGTTAGAAATTACGCCCTCTTCCAACCATGGCCAAAACGTCAGAAAAAGTTCACTTTTCTGATCCATACAGAATCCATCATAATATGTAAGATTTATCTCAATATTAGTATAGGTTTGTAGGCCCGACTATGCACTAGTAAGCCGTACATACTAACGTTACATATAACTTGAGTAACATATAATAATGACTAAATGAAAATGTCCTTACATTTTTCTTTGGACCCCAATTACTCTACTTTCAGGGGTGATGGACACTCAACTAGGCCATATTCTGCAACAGCACACTAAGCCTAACATTTGGCAATGGCAGACAGGAAAGATACAAAACCTCTGTAGACTAGTGT
>CM055403.1:73243062-73257242 GCA_029228625.1 Pseudolycoriella hygida
GCGGCGGCTACTACTTTCATGGGCGAAAATGATCCCCTCAACTTCCTCTACAAGATATCAAAAGTTTTTTTTTGAGCCGCCGCCGCCGCCAAACCGAGCCGCGGCGGCTACTACTTTTATGAGCGAAAATGATCCCATCAACTTCCTCTACAACATATCAAAAGTTTTTTTTTGAGCCCCCGGCCCATTTTCCGCCATTTTGTCGGTCACCCCTATACACTACACACCCAACCCAACATCTTTCCCTTTGACACCAAACCTGTATCTCGAACACCCAACCATGTCTTATACAAAATATGCTTTCGTACACACACACACACACAAACACATACATATGGGCTTTATATGGCGCCTTCTAAGAGCCCTGGCGCCCAAACAAGGCCGGTACCCCCCCTTTTTTAAAATCTCATATGGCGTAGAATGCCCAGCCGAAGGTCCCTGCAAAATTTCAAGAAAAGATATCGAGCCGTTTTCGAGAAAACTCCAAAAAAGTGGGTTTTCATACAAATGGCTCTGGAACTAAATAACTAACTAACTAATTAACGTAGGATGTTTTCATTATCTCAGGTCCCTTGTATACTGTAAAAATTGCACTGAAAATCCAATTTTCAAAAGGTCATATCTCCGGAACCTCTGGACCGATTTTGATGATCAAAAAGTCGATTTCAATCAGAATTTTACGTAGAATCCGAAGAACTGGGCCTCAAGGGGGTACGACGCAAGGCAAAAAAGTCAAAATCTAGCTGTATATATGGTTCCGAAGTCTACGAAAAAAATTTTTCTGAATTTTTTGGTCGTATGGGGACTTGCGTCACGGGCGCATTGCTACCGCGCGCCCATGATTTTGTCGGCTGTAGATAAACATCCGTGCGACGATTGAATTTCCTAAAATTTCAGTACGTTTGTTACCTGATCGGTGACGAAAATTTGTGTGAAAATTAGTCCATTTTTCATCGGCGGTGGCTCAGAACGTCTAAAAAATTGCAAAAATTTCAATCTGCACGGCTCTAAACATAACAATGTAGGAAGGATATTAAGCATTTTCACCGAATTCCGGCAAGATATCTGAACATCTTCACTTTCAACTCTACGGACACCTCTAGCAATACTTTTCAATTTTTCAATAAGAAATTTTTGGAAACAATCTTGAATTTATAACGAAAAATAACTAAATATTTCATAGAAATTTTCATGGTCCATTACACTTAATGGAATGTCACAATCTCATTTGTCATGTACAATGCCATAAAATGTACAATGTAACTGAGTACATTACGGATATACAACTGTTGGAGAAATTGTTATTGTTGAATGCCAGTGCAGTAACCCACAAAACTTAATATCAAATATTTTTTGTCGTTTAATAGACGCAATATATTGTCTGACAAAAGATATAAATTGTGACGATGTCCCCGGTTATATGTTATAGAAATTGAATCCACACATTTCTTTTGACGATTAAATTTTAACTTTTGTAGGCTATTAGCCTAAAGAAGACTATTCGCTACGTGGCGAGAAGATCTCATTTTAAGGCTTATTTGTTCGTTTGATCACTTGAATAAATAGCCAGGGGCAGGTAAACATAGAAAATCCTTTTGCACTCGAAAGAAAATTTTTTGAAAAGAAAATCCTCAAAAAACCCATTAAAGCTTTTGTACCTTATAAACGTAATGTTCCAATGAAGCAACCAAAAGAGTTAGAACGCTGAAGAATAAGCGTAATAAGGCTCATGAAGCCTTTAAGTCCAGTGGTGAGCTTTCGCACAAGTTAGCATTTTTGCTGCCCGTAATCAATTTGAAGCTGCTCAACTTAATGCTTTCTCTGATTATTTAAAAAAGACAAAGTCTGATATTGTAGCTAATCCTTCTATGTTCTGGCAATATGTCAAGTCCAAGAGGGACACTTCTGGCTATCCATCTATGATGAGACATTTGCAAGTATTTTGCAGATTTTTTTAGTAGTGTTTATGCAGTGCGCGGCGCGCCGGATGTTGGTCTCGGTCCTGATGAAAATCGTAGTGAAGTAGGGAGTGAAAGTCTATTAACGTTCAGTTGATGTCTGTAGACACGTCGAAAGGTAGCGGTCCTGATGACATTTCACCAATGCGATGCTTTGGCTTCTCCACTTCGGACGATTTATAATCTGTCACTAGAATTGAAGGTTTTTCCACCTCGCTGGAAGACTTCTTACTAGGAGCCGATTTTTAAGTCCGGTTCGAGGAGGTCTGTGAGGAATTATTCCGACATTAATTTGGTAAGCTCTTTGATAGTGTGCGACTTGATGACTAAACGATTGACCTTCTCCATCTCTTCTGCACAACATGGCTTTATTAAGGAAGATTTTGCCTCTATAGCTAATTGTCGGAGTAGACCATGCTCTTTTGAATTGGCTTGAATTATACCTTAGTGGGCGATTTCAATATGACATGGTCATGTGTCATGTATCTCCGACCTTTGAATCAAATCTGGTGTGCCTCAGGGCAGTCACTTGGGTCCACTGCTCTTTGTTCTTTTTGTGGATGATGTTACTAAGATCTTCAAATCGATAAAGATTTTGTACGCAGACGACTTTAAACTGCTTTGCAGAGTTGGATCGATCTCTGATGCTATCCATCTTCAATCTGATATTGATGATCTAGTGCTTTGGTGTAGGTGGAATCAGTTGGTCCTTAACGTAGGCAAATGCAAAGTAATGTATTTTTACAGGATCCGTGACCCGACTCTGTCTCGAGTTACTGAAATCCACGATCTCGTGGTATGGTTGCGGTTTGATGCCCCAGGATCTCGGGGTATTAGAACTGGCACATTGACTTTATTGCGTCCAAGGTATATTCCTCGATCGAGAAAAAGTTTCTCATGTATGTTCTGGGAAGGACCGTATGTCGGGACAGTGCGTATCGTCTTCCTCCTTACTTGGAGCGCTGTAAGTCGATTGGAATTGAGCCACTTTGGCGTATGAGAATCAATTTGTCCGTGTTGTTTGTGTCCGATTTATTGTGCTGTCGTCCTAATGCCCCTGATTTGAGCTCAAGGATTCAATTGAAGGTCCCTGCGAGCCCGATTAGGAGTAGAGAATTCTTTATTATTCCTTTTCATCGAACTGAGCAACATGAGCCAATTGATAGAATGCTCAGAATTTTCACCTTTTTCTCGCAGTTTTACAGTGACGATCTCACGAGGAGTCAATTTCGGTCCAGCGTGTGATCTACGGTTTTCACTGCTCGGTCAACTGGGACTTTCTTCAGTCTTTGATGATACTTCTAATTGAGATGGATGGTGTTTTAGTAGCTTTTCATGAATTTGTCTGATCTCGTCCGATAATTTCTGTTGAATCAGTTCCCGGTCGCGTAACATGAGATGTTTCGGATCAATGATTTCTATTTTCTTATCGAATGGACTTTTTTATTGTGATTTGAAGAGTCTTTATAATGTAGTCAGGAAGCTCGGGTTCAAGTTGTTGACGTAAGAATAAATAAATGAATAAATGATCTGATCCCGAAATTTGAGTTGAACTAAATACAAGTTTTATAATGAATTTTCCTTTTTAATTTCAGATAAACGTCTTGTGTTGTTCAAAAGCAAAATTCTGCAGTTCTAATTTCGTCTGATGTTTAAATGAATCTTTGTTTAACTAAATATGTGCCTGATTTATCAAAGCCTAAAATAAGTTACATTAAACGAACCCCAAAAGAAAACTATGGCCGGTATTTCTTCCGCAAGCACAGTATCGGTGACATCAACAACTAATACTGCAATAGCCGTTGTTGCTCCAACGGCAAGACCTACACAGCATACAATAAATTCAACAATGGTTGCTAAAAGTCAACTGCAACCGCCTCAACAACAACAGCAACAAGCGCCTCCACCACCTCCACCACAACAACCTCCTCCTCAACCACAACCCCAAACGAATACAGTGTTTGTATCAACCGGTCGTGCATTTCCGCATCATCATATACATTCAATTGGACCAGCTCAAGTAGCACCTGGTGCCGGACAATGGCCAATGGTTGAACCAGTATTTCATTTCGGACCAGGTTTCGAAAAACAAAACTATTGTCCCACCCATTCTCAAGGACCTCAGCCACCAGAACATGTTGTCTTTTTTCATGTTAGTCCTGGCGTTTCAGTTACATTCCAAATTGCCGGAAATCGCGAAATCATTAGAGGTAAGTGGCTGGTTCGTGCTGTTCAAATTTTTATTTTACCAAATACAGAAAGAATGCGTTGCTTTCAATTTAATTGGAGGAATTTATCATTGAGCAACGGATGTAAATTTCTTGACGAGATAACCGTCTAACATTTGTTGTAACCTCGGCGAAAAAAATCTAATTCAAATGAAAACTGTGTTATCAAACGACCCGAAAATAAAACGCTCTCGCAACGTTGAAAATTATTTATTATGAACATTTCATCAATTTGGAATCCGAATCGCGAAGCGTTTTTTTCCCTATGTTTCCACATACATACCGACGATAAGAACATTTTGATTTAAAGAAAAATGTAATCAGCAATTATTTCTCAATGTACAGGTCCAGCAACAGTTCCAATGGTTTCACAGGGTGGATCACCACCAGTTGCAATGCCCGTTCAGGTTCCACCTGGTCATGTAATGCAACAGATCGTGGATGAGCACAGAACACTTCGTCATGTTATTTTATCAACGAATCATCAAATGCATGCACAAAGCACAGTGCAAGATATGTCACATTTACAGGGACATTATGTAAGTCAACTAATCTATTCACAAAATCTTCGATTAGAATTTTGTTCGTCACAAAAATATATGCACTTTTCTTTATTCAAAAACTTCATTGTAGCTTCATTGACTTAGAACATAGAGTTCTTGATTGTAAATCTTAATCTTAAACTTATTTCGAATAAATCTATTTACCCAAAAGCCTCCAATCTGTAAGAGGCTTCAACAATACACTCGGTTATCCCGTGAATGTTTACTCTCGACTAGAAATACAATGTCTTTCGTTATTATTGATAATAAGCGAATTAGAATGATATTCACCTGAATGTACAGGAGTACAGGGTGGTTAGTAATGAAAAGTGTTCGCATTTCTTATAAATTAGCTCCTCCTATTCCGGCTTAGGCGGGTAATCTACTTACGACGTTTTCTGCTTGCTTCCAACACATATAATTTTTATCAGACATCAGATACTCACGTTCTTCTTATGTCTGTTTACCATTCGAATCTAGTAGTGGTTTTCTCCATACATTTGTTTCCATTTATTTCAGTCTAATGGCGTGGCGGAACATCTGAACAAACAATAATCGATTGTGTTAATTTTTTAGTTTTTAATAAACGACACCTACCAAGACTTTGGTACCTTACAAAAAAAAGTAAACTTTAAGATAATAACGAATAACGAACGATAATAACGACCACTGTGCTCTTAGCTTCAGTCCTTTACAACGAAAACGAGTTCCCTAGGGGTGCAACGAATAAATAGCGTTCTTTTTCACAATTAATCGACCACTCCCAAAGAAAATAAAATTGTTTCTTGGCTGATATTACCGTTCGATGGTACGACTTATGATATTTGGAACGTTTGCTTCCAGTTAAAATGTTCTCTTACGTTTATCCAAACTTTTAATGCGGCGTCGGCTTATGTCAAAGTAAACGATCAAGTGATGAAGAATGGTGTCACTCTCTCTGTCGGGAAATGTCATAAATAAATTAGTTTCTTTTGAACAAGGGAGTTGATGTAATGCATCTACATCTACATTCTGCATTTACACTTTCCGGACGAAACTAATGCGTTAATAATTATTTCGTTCAACATTTACCCCTACTCTACTCCCGCGCGTTGTCAAAATATATAAATCTTCTAGCTGATCGCGTAGATGCCGATCCATTTTCGAAAATCACCGTCGAAAAAGTTGAAAATCGTGCGCCGCCTCTGCCAAAACCTATTTTCCCTTTAGCCGAAGTGAGCTGCCGGTAAATGGTTTCAGCTGCCGTCGGTTTGTTAAAAGAATGTCCGTCGTCGCCGAACGTTTTTGTCCGGCGCACGGATCTGCACGGCCCACAAATACAGACATGCGACAAGCGATTCGCTCCGGCCTAAAAGTCTGTGTATGTTAAACAAATAAATAGTTTATCATTAATTTCAATTAAGTTGGCATTTTTTTTGCGTTTCAACTTCATATAGCTGACGTTTCAACTCCAGTTTTTTTTTCCGAAGTTCTTAGAATTTATTGTTTTGTTGCTTATTTCTAGATTGCTACGAACAATCCAACACAACATTACTTTAGTCCAATAACAACTGGGTTACCAGGACCAGGTGTCGGGCCGCCTCACTATCATATGCCAACAAATCATTTACATCAACAACCAATGCCACATAATCTCCATTCACCTACCCAACCGATCAATAACTATCACAAAGATGAAAGAACTCAACGTCAGCATACAAAATTGCTGAGAAAGTTAGATCAAAAGCACAGTAACAGTAAGTGTTGGATTTGTGTTTCGTGATTTTCGGTTCGGTTGTTTCTATAACTTCTAATCCGTCCGCAGATTACACTTCGTCGTCATCATCGACGCTGTCAAATGCACCGAAAACTGAACAAACAAACGGTGTTCAAAAGAAAGCGAAGAATGGCGCCTATGAGGAGCCGGAGGACGCGTCTAGCCTACCGGATGAAGAAGAAGACCTTCAATCAATAATTGATCAATTGTCGTCCGTACAAACACCATTGATATCGGAAATTACATCGCGATCAGCGTTGTTACAATGGTCGGAACCAACGACCACCGCACCAGACAAAGGTGTTACGATCAATTCTAGAGATCTGCGTTATGAAGTGTTGCTTAGTGATAGAGGAAAAGAAGATAAATACAAAATTATTTTCAAGGGACACTCTCTATCCTGTCGTGTGCGAGATCTTCGTCCAGGTCAGGAATATTCGGTCTGTTTACAGGTATATCTGGAGGAAGTTCATGGTTCTGCTTCCGAAGCGGCTACGTTCGTAACGCCTCCGTGTGAACCTGATCAGCCACTACCTCCAAAATTGATTGCTCGTACGAAAAATTCCCTTCAATTACGATGGAATGCCCCAGCTGACAACGGAGCACATATTCAGCATTACATTTTAGAATGTGACGAAGGCAAAGGAAATGAATTCATTGAAATCACGAAAATGAAGAGCAAACAATACTCTTTATCGAAGCTGATGGCATCGACTTGGTATAGTTTTCGTTTAGCGGCTGTTAATGAGTGTGGAAAATCGGTCTATTCAAATATTGTAACGTATTCAACGTCCGGTAATCCACCGTTACAATTGCCTCCTCCGGTCTTGCAAAACTCAACGTCCAGTTCGTTGAGATTGGGTTGGAGTAGACGCAGCGTGGATGAGGAATATGTTTTACAAATATCGGATTGCGATAGCGGTCATGGTTTTCTGACGTGTTACACCGGCAAGGAAATTTCGTACGAATGCACGAATTTGAATAGAGCATCCGCTTTTGAGTTTCGTATTCGTGCCGAAAACGAGGGAGGTGCATCCGTTTGGAGCGATGTAATAGCCTTTAAGACGCAACCAGAAGCCCCTGGTCGTCCGCAAAAGCCTCAAATTAAAGGAAAAGTACATTCCACAAATTTTAGGGCTAGATGGGAGCCCCCAACTGACAAAGGTGGTGCTGACATAAGACTTTACTATTTAGAAATTAGTACTGGAACAGATTTTCAAACCGTTTACACGGGAAAAGAAACTGAGGCCGTGTGCGATCGCCTACAGCCTGGTACCACTTATCTAATTCGAGTGGCTTGTGAAGGTCCTGGAGGTTTAAGCATGTATTCCGAACCGGTGTCAGTTACGACGGAAGCCGTGGTACCCGGTGCACCATCACCGCCGTATTGTGGAAACACACCCGGACCTTATGCAGCAGTTCTTCGATGGGAGTTGCCTGAATACAATGGTGGCGCTGCAGTCACCGAATTCGAATTAGAAATTGAATCAGCAGACGATGGTATTAAGCGGTCGGTGTACAAGGGGAAAGAAATGTACAGCATTGCCAAGGAATTGTTGCCGGGTAAAATATATTTTGCTCAAGTTCGAGCGTATAATCGTATTGGTGCTGGAGCATGGTCGGAACAGTTACAATTCGTTGCCGGAGCAGCTCCACCCTCGTCGCCGGAAATGCCACAAATTACAATTCGATCCGGTACTCATTTAACTGTTACGTGGAACGAGCCACAAGCGAATGGTGCTCCAATTCAAGAATACCAATTGGCATGCGCTGCGGACGATCAAAATGGCAATTTTAACATTTGCTACCAAGGCATTACATGTTCAGCCGAAATAAAGAATTTAATTCCATTCACCAAGTATTACTTTAAAGTTTGTGCAATAAACACAGCAGGAACGAGTCCATACTCATCAGTTACATTTGCTCAAACCCCAGCTGCCGTTCCGAATGCACCAAAAATCGAATCGCACAAAGTGACTTCAACGAACATCACAGTGTTCTGGAAAGAACCGGAAAACAATGGCGCACCCATAACACATTACTGCATTGAATTCGGTGATCGTTTAGTGGAAACGGAAAATGAAGAGATTGAGTATACGATTGAAAATCTGTCACCCGAAACTGCATACAAAATCAAAATTAGGGCTGTCAACGAAATCGGTTGCGGTCCTTTTTCGCATGCTTTAAGAGCAACAACAAATCCCCTACCACCATTGCCTCCAGCTTTAGAATGTGTTAACGTTGGACACAATTCGTTAAAGTTAAAATGGGGCGAAGGAAAGAACATTAATTTAACGAAATATCGCCTGCAAATGTACAACAGCCGTGCCAAGGAGTATCAAGTCATTTACAGCAACATTTTTAACACTTTCAAAGTTGTCAAATTGCAAGAGCAGACAAAGTACATTTTCCGGATATGCGCCGAAACCGATCACGCTGGTTTGGGAAGCTATTCCGACGACTATATTTTCCGGACAAGTGCAACAATTCCTAGTAGCGTCAAACAACCACGGGTAACTGAAGTCAACCAAAAGTTGTTGGTTGAATGGCAACATAGCAAAAATACATTTTCCGATGCAGTGGAATATGTTCTACAAATGTCAACTAAAGATCAAGACTTTGTTCAGGTGGGTAATTTTGACAATGACATTTCTCCAGAGCAATTAATTCCAAGGAGGATATTTTCCTTCCCCGGGGATATTTTTTGTTTGCAGGTGGGATCATTTTTAGAAATCAAAATTGCCGATGCACATTGATGCATCACATCGATGGATAATTTTTCACCAAAAAAATATCCCCCTGAGTATATTTGTGCTGGAGAAATGTCAATTTTTTTGATTCGTATGAAGTGAAGGAAACTATTTCCTCATTGTTTTGTTTTGTGCAGGTGTACCGTGGAAAAGACACTCAATTTACTATTGACAATGTTGACACAGACGTGACATACACATTTCGTGTTCATCCCGTTCGGCTTACTCAAAGCGGAGATTTAGCTGGACCAATTTCACCAACCACAAAACATAAAATTGAATCCGTTGTTGACAGTGCTCGATTAGCCACATCGAATTCGCAAAGAGACGCTGATTCCGTCGATGCGTCGATATCGAAAGGAACCGTCGGTAAATATATTTTCAAAATATGGTCGATTTTCTCAAATCGCAAAAAAATATCAGACAATGAAAAAGCAATTATTTATGTTGTGGTCTTTATGGTATTAACAATCGTATTCGCATCAGTCGTTAGATTGTTTATCAGTTAAAACATTTTAGCATTTTCCATTTCATTCTACGAGCCCGATGCAGTTCCTTTTTTTTCCAACAAATTTAATGTAAAAAAAGCATTCATTCAAAAACATAAAAAAAGAGAATAAAATTCAAGAGGAAGAACATATCTAAGAACTCATTAAAGAATTGCGTTGATTTTCTGTTTCATTGAAATATTTTTATCTGGCTAAAAAGTATGTGTTGTCCAATAAAAAATTAACGCAATTCAATGTTTTTGTAATGTGCTTGTCACTCGATAGAGTTTAAAAAAGAAAAGGCTGATTTGTGAAAGTTTAAAGTTAAAAGTAATATTTTCGTGAATTTTTACCTTTTTTTTTTCTTTAAGAGTTCTAATAAAAACTTATTGTCATCTCAATTGATTTGTGTCAAACTTATCTTCCGATATTACAACTGAACCCATTGACAATCAATGACGGATGGTGGCTTCATATGTGAGAAACAGTTTTCAATTCTCTTCGCCAGGAAATGTGTAATTATTCCAACAGAAGCGCTAAATCCGCTTATCATTTGAAGTTTTTGATAAAATCACGAGGTCTCGCACAAGACGACACCAAGGAAACGTACGTCAATTACGAACATAACGCACGAGAATTTCATAACAGAAGCGCACTAAAAGTATATTTGAAAATTTAAGAGTAAAGAGTGAAACATGAGCGTTAAGTCTCTTGCAACTCACTCTGGCTGGATTATGCGAACATTTTCAAAATTCCTTAGATTATGGGCATGTTTTTAACGAGATCAAGTTCACCAGATCTTTTCAATTGTCTTAACGGTCTTAACGTTAATAATGTATGCTGTACGGTTGCCCGAAACTTCGAAAAACCCGACCCGAACCCGAACACGAATTGTTTTTTTCGGGTTAATGGGTTTTGGGTTTCGAAAATTTTAATCGGGTCGGGTTCGGTCCGGGCCGGGTTTGGAAACAGTTCGGGTTTTGGGTTTCGGGTTTCGAAAAATTTTATCGGGTCGGGTTCGGCCCGGGTCGGGTTGTTGTATCATTTTATTCGGGTCCCGATCCTTTATTGACTTCTTATATTTTACAAAACTGGTCTAAATTTTATCATCTTACATTACACGAATCCGTGAGGACCGTGAAGAATGCAGACGTCGGGCGTTGAAATAATTTTTGCTTCGAAGTAATTTGGGTTGTGAGTTTCGAAAAACTTGAGTGTTTGGTTCGGTCCGGGTCGGGTGTTGAAACAGTTCGGGTTTCGGGTTTCGAAAATTTTATCGGGTCGGTTTCGGTCCGGGTCGGGTTTTGAAACAGTTCGGGTTTCGGGTTTCGAAAATTTTAATCGGGTCGGGTTCGGTCCGGGTCGGGTTCGGTCCGGGTCGGGTTTTGAAACAATTCGGGTTTCGGGTTTCGAAAAATTTTATCGGGTCGGGTTCGGGTTTCGTAAAATGGTCGACCCGCTCATCTCTAATGTATGCACTAGAATAATTCTCTACTACGAGCACTAGGAGGCTTAACTTGCTGAAATATGGCGCATTCCGTACTGGTAAATACGGTATGTCAAACAAAAGCAATGGTAACAAGTGACAGCGCGTCATTTTGAATTGTTGTTTTCTGTTTAGATTATGGTTATGTTTTCTTTTTGCGAAAGAGTGTTTTTGAACTGTTTTTCAAACATCCAACTCCAAACTTAATTGTTCAGAAAAAATGTCAAAACAACATCACATTTAGATCACTCGTGCTTTCAGACAATGACAGTATTTTGTTTGTTTACATCCGAGTACATACCGATATTATCGGTGTACTTGCTGTCATGAGTTTCTGCCGTAATTTGCATAAAAAATTTAGTGACGTCATTTTGAGAGAGAAAATATATCATTCTTATGCAAATTACGACAGGTTTGGCAAACGCCAGTCTCCTATTTTCAACGGTGATGCATAGTTGGTGTTTTGCACTACTGACAGGAACTGTAAGCCGTATCCGCAATTATTTTGACAGTTTAGGTGTCGCTAGTATTGCAAACGCAAACTGTACACTTTAAACCTCTTGACTTCAGAGAAATAGAAAAATACGGTTAGCCACCACAGCGCTGGGATCGAATCTAGTATAATCGTAATGTCTGCACTATCTCGATTCGTAGCAACTTCACTTTAGTTACTGTTATGGTAACCTTATTATAACGAAGTTGGTTTCAGTTGAGATAAGAGAAACGAAATGAAAATATGCCCAAGATTTTCGATGAATTTGTACTGAATGTACTAGTTTTTCAAAATTAGTTTCCAAACCATGTTCACCTAATAGCGCAGAGAAATAGATGCTTTCCATACTCCAACTTTCCATTTTTGTTAAAAAACTTTCTGAGAAGGATCGCGTGGACCAATCAAAGAAAACAAGTTTTTTCTACATTGTTTTAACATCAACATCAATTGGATCGCGAAATTTTGTATAATTTAAAAGGCTTTCAGAAGTTAACATCGCGACATCGGCTTCTGTCAAAGTAGAGTGAATTTCATAAGCGTATTTCATCTCATGATGAAATACGCCATACTTTGACAGAAGCGAGTCGATTTATACAAAAGTGAATTAAAAAAAGGGAAAGTAAACCAATAATAATAAGAAATAAAATTATTGACATTGGAATAGAAAAGTAGCGATTGAAAAATTAAACGAAACAATTTCTTTGATGTCATAACTTTTTGTCAGATCAGGGGACGAACAGACGCACAAACTTACGAATCGGTCGCCCTAATAATGAATTGAATCAACAGAAGTAGATGAAATGATTGACAGGAGTTAGGGAGGGGCAAAATAACTAAATAATGACAAAGTTGGCGAATTTAGTGCGACAACGGCTTATGTCAAAATATATCGAATTTCATGATGAAATGCATAAAAGCCGTACCGTTTAACATTTCTTGCACATTTCATCAAGAAATTCGCTATTCTTTGACATAAGCTGATGTCGCACTACACTCGTCAATAAAAAGCTCAACAAATTGAAGTCGAACCATTCATACAATTTTCAAATATAATGACAATGTTTTTGCTCTCAATTTAATGGAGACAATGCAAGTGGTAAACAAAATTGTGGCTTACTAAACCGTACAAGTTAAGTGAAATTAAAAAAACGTCGGCTCTGTGAAAGGTTTTATTGTATTCAGAAGAAGAATGCAATTCGCCTATTACTTTTAAACACATTTAACGAATTGATGCATCGATAGAGATTTGTTTTTTAAATGATTGGTATGTATTGTCGGCTAATAAAAAAATTGCATTTAATTTTTCTTTAAATTTTATGTAAGCGTCAAAAATAACATATTTTTAATCAATCATTAACTTACATTCAACAATATTTTTTTTGTTTTTATAATACTTTTTTTATACACAAGAAAATTATCTTATAAAATTTTTTTTATAAAAATATATTTTTTATTTATAATTAATTTTATTTTTAAATATTTCAAATAAAAAAACAAATATATTTTCATATACATATTTTCATATTTATAAAATAATTATTATATTCAATATATTATAAATCAATTTTATTTTTGATAGATTTTTTATAAAAAAAAATGTATCGTCGTGTCCCAATTAGCTCCCACATTTTCATACCCCCATTAATATAAACGCATTTATTATATGTAAAAGCAAACAAAAAAAAAATAAAATTATATAAAATATTCATAATGTAACACGTATATGGTGTGATGGTTAAAAAAACTGATAAGAAAATAAACAAAAAATATTTAAAATTCTACTTAAAATCTTTAAAAAAATATAAATATTTACAAGATGTTCTAATCAGTCAATGTGGTAACTAAAAGAATAAACAAAATCAACGATGATTGCTTTTAAAAATCAATTAATAACGATTTGGAACATTTGGAGGGGCTTGTTTTCGAGCTGAAGCTCATGAATTAAACAACATTTTTTTTCTACAAAGTCTTATTCGTTTTACATTATAATGCTTACAACACTCACACATTATAGCAGCTAACATTCCCTGGTAATGGTGCATATTGCTGATGAAATCAATTTAAAAATGTGCCTCATTATTTGACTCGTTTCCCTCCCCCTCCGTATACTAAGGCCAATACAATTTTCAATACGAACATGACTAATAGTGTACGAGATTTATGAAACAAAACTCATCCTAAACGGTGATAGTAACGTTTGTACGGGTAATGCATTTTGTGATAAGTTGATAGGATTTTGATATTTGCACAAGACATAATGCAGAGCATTCCATGTAATGAAAAGGATAGAAAAAAAAACTGTTGAGTTGAACTTTTGCTGTCGGCTTCCATTTGGCTGTAGTGAATTTCATTATGGATTCCATTATTTCATGAATGCGACATTACCGACAGGTGTTCTCAGAATTTTTGCGATTTCATTCCTTTTCTAGAGTGTATTGATAAGTCGGTATGAAACAGTCGCAATTTTCTCGCTCGGATC
>CM055403.1:73257742-73271428 GCA_029228625.1 Pseudolycoriella hygida
ATATCCATCAGATCGGCCTCGGTGACAGACCCCACGTTCTACCGAAAGCATTCCTGCACATCCAGAAAATGCCGATTGCCTTATCAATTTTTTCTTCAAAGTAAAGAATCCAAGTCAATTTGGCTACAGGATTAACTACTTCACCGAAGAGTAAACCTACTCAAATTGGACTCGTTCGCATTTTTCTTTCTCGTGAACAAAATGATCTTAGTTTTGATTGGATTCACCCGAAGCTTGTTTTTAGCACACCAGTTCTTCACTGAGTTTAAAGTGGTTCTCATCAGGTCACCCAACGTGTCAACAAAGTTTCCGCAAAGAAGACAAGAAACATCGTCGGAATACCCTTGAGTGAAGGTGCCTGAATTGTTAAGCTCTACTAGTAACGAGTCAATTACCATGAACCAAAGAATGGGGGATAAAATACCACCTTGTGGACATCCCCTAGTCACTCCAAGCTTGGAACTCGTTCCACATATTGTAGCTTCCACTGATGACTCAGCATTTGAACTATCCACCTGGTTGCAGTGTCGCTCATTTGTCTCTTTCTTGTCGCTGCTGCTATGACCTCGAAGTCTGTGTTGTCAAACGCTCCTTCGATGTCCATAAAGCAGCCTAGAGCAACTTTATCGTTATAGATCATGTTTTCAATCTTACTTGTCATCTAGTGGAGCGCGGTGTCAGTTGATTTACCAATTTGGTATGCATACTGGTTTGCATGAAGTGAGAAGGGAAACATTTAAGGACTTCGCCTCTTATGCAAAAATCTAAAAGTCTCTCAGTTGTCTTCAACTGAAAAGAGGTTAGACTAATGGGCCTAAAGTCCTTTGCTTCGCTATGGCTCGTTCTTCCGAGCTTCGGTATGAAGGCCACCCTTACTTTTTCCCATCCCTCGGGTACGTAGCCAAGGGCTATCGAACTTTTGAAAATGGATCTCAGTCTTCCAATCAATAGTTGAAAACCCTCCTTAAGCTTACCATCGTAAACTTCCTTAGAATCTTTTAAACTTGCCACAGAAAACATGTATTTTTTGTACCAGCAAAGAAGTGAGAGTGGAGAGTAGTAAATTTTTTATTTTCGCATCAACTTCACTTCAATTCCAAGTAGCCATTAGTAGTCTCTGCAACAGTAATTTTGCTGCCAAAACCTCAGAAATTTGCTGACTAATCAAGTAATCCATGCCTATCAGCAAAAGAAATAAAGAAATTACGTTTGATGACTCAGAAAAATATTTTCTGGACCAACTAATTTGCTTATCAAAAAATTAAACCTACTGGCTGAATGTAATATATTTTTTGGTTGGGCTTAGTAATTTTGCCTGCTAAAAGAATAATTTTGCTGGCCTAAAAATACGCGTTTCTTATTTTTGAAAATTGATCTTTCAATGCCTATGAAGTCAAGGGATTGAAAAGTTTTCAAGATAATCTACGCGGCAAGTAGGACGAGCATTACTGAGTAGAAAAATTAATGCCTATCTTTTTGAAAGGAGAGTATAAATTCGGGTAGATTCTGCAAGCGCTCCTATAGAAAATTGATTTGAGTAGACCAGTCGAAGCTGTAGCACTTAAGACTCTACAGGGTCTGTTGTGGCTTGTGGGTAGAACATAATCTGTCGCAAATAGATTAAACGAGAAGAAATAAAGAGTGACTGAGAGATTGCGAGTAATTTAGTGTGCTGCTAGTCGTTAATGGGCAAAGAGAAATCCAGTGCATGTATTTCCCGAGTGCAGTCATGACATCTTCCTGTCGAACTATTGATCCAGCCTTTCATAAAAAAACGAGAAATTCACAAAATGAGAAAGAAAGATTGAACTTCGAAAGAACTGTTCGTCTGAAATTAATTGAGAAGATTTGAAGATCTTCTCGTAGCAGGTGTCAAAAAGATATGCTTTTATTGTCAATTCAAATAAATGGTTTGTTATTTGTTAAACCAATTGAAATTTTTTTCATTTATCCTCTCTACCTTCTTCGTAAGTTATTTTTGTACAAAATTTCATTTGGGAATCTGTTTAATTTCAATAGCGAAAAAAAACATTAAATTAATGAAAATAAAGAGAAAATTAAATGTGGTAAATAAAAGAAATTCAAAAAAAAGTTTTAAATAAAATTTAAGGAAAACAAACTATGAAAATTCTATGCAACTCAAATGTAAAATTATATCTAATACATTTTTAGACACTTTAATTTGTTGAACAAAAAGAAAAGAAGATGAAAAGAGGAAATTATTTTTTTTTATTAACAATTTTTGAAAAGTGAATCTACAAAAGGCAATTAAGAAAATTTTAATTCAATTTTTATATTAGATGATAATTTGTAAATTATTTTATTGGAAAATTCATTGTTTTTATTCACTATATTAAAACACCTATTATTATATATTAGATTGAAAGAATGTTAATTATATTAACGTATATATTATATATTTGATTATTGTATATTTTTATTGAAATTGAAATAAACAAAAATGAATCACGTTAATTGCATTTCAAGAGTTATTTTCGTATTTTCTTATAGGATTGAAAAGCTCAGATTAACTAGTGAAAGTATTAACGCTTTTAGTGCGGCGTCGGCTTATGTCAAAGTATACAAAATTTCATAACGAAATCATGCCCACAGCAGTCCCCAAACCCCAAAAAAAACGTCCACAAACCCAAAAACCTCCATACAAAAACCTTTGGGTCAAGGAGCCATATATAGGCGAACTTTTGAGAAAAATTTTTTTCGGAGAAAATTTTTTCGAAGACAATTTTTTTCGAAGACAATTTTTTTCGAAGAAAATTTTTTCAGAACACAATTTTTTTGTTGAGAAATACTGTTCGGCAATTTTTTTTCTAAGAAAATTTTCTTTTATGACAAAATATTTTTTAAAAAATAGAAATTTTTTCAACAACTGAAAACTTCAAAAATGACTGATATCACAACAAAAACCTCTTAAAAGGTAAAGTGTGACGCAGTCCGAAAGTTCGCTTCCAAAATTAATGATATCGCTTGAGGTGACGCTATCGCTGATAATACGCAGAAGTTTGTTTGAATGGAACCTTGTGTTCAAAGTTTTAATTTCCTGAAAAAATTACAGCGCTTTTTTCAAAACAAAATTACGTTGTGTTAAAAAAATTGCGTCACAAATGCCGGACCCAACGACTCTGTGGAATCCATATGTTAATATTCGGTCGAAATATAATTTAATTTGATGCCTTCCTGGCGCAATTTCTTTATTATTTTGAATTTCTTGTTGTTTTATCATGCTCGCAGCGGTAGCGGAGGGCGCGACGCAGTCCACACACCCCAAAAAAGAAATCCACAAACTCAAAAAACGCCATACAAAAACCCTTGGGACAAGTCAACTATATACGCGAGCTTTTGAGTTTTTTTCCCCTGCCCCCTTCCCCTTCAAATTTTTAATTTTTATAAAAACGACATCGCAGCAACTTTCCAACGAGCCCAGGCTCATCAAAATCGGTTGAAAATTGGCTGAGATATCGAGGTTTGAAAATGACATTTTTCTATGGGATTTCGATTTTTCTATTATTCTCATCATTATGAAAACTTTTTTCTCTGTCGGTTTCTATCTATGTTCTATCTACTAATAATTTTCGATCTCGAGAACTAGACAGCCGATCTTTCTTAAATTTTCAGGGAACGTCAGTCTCGGCCCCAAATGAAAAATTCCATATGCCGCTTTTCCGGGAAAATTATGGAAAAGCCGTGACATGTGGAAAAGTGGTCAATTTTGAGGGATTTTTAGGTAATGCTGGGAGTTTTCGAATTTTAGCTTCGGAGTGACAATAGCTAGGGAAATGGTTTCTTCGGGAAAGTTATAGAGTTTTGTCAGGAGAATTTTTTACGATCATAAGAAAATGGTTGCCAACTCTCATAGCAGCGCCATCTTGGATTTTCGTTTATGCTTTTACGGCTTTCGAATTTTTGCTCCGGAATGACACTACTTAGAGAGATTGTTTCTTCTAGAAAGTTATAGAGTTTGGTCAGGAGAATTTTTTTGTATCTTAAGAAAATGGCTGCCAACTGTCAAAGTGAAACCATCTTGGATTTTTTGCTAAATTCTGAATAAGAATACCTAGATAGTTGGTTTCTTCAGGAAAGTTATATAAATCAGTGAGAAGAATTGGTGACACGAAGTGTTCCGAAGGCAGCCGAAAGTAACACGAAGTGTTCCGAAGGCAGCCGAAAGTAACACGAAGTGTTCCGAAGGCAGCCGAAGGTAACACGAAGTGTTCGGAAGGTAGCTGAAGGTAGCCGAAGGTAACACAAAGTATTCGGAAGGTAGCCGAAAGTGATACGAAGTGTTCCGATGGTAGCTGAAGGTGTTGGAAAACAATTTTTTCGGAAAGAAAATTTTTTTCGGAGAAAATTTTTTCGAAGACAATTTTTTTCGAAGACAATTTTTTTCGAAGAAAATTTTTTTAGAAGACAATTTTTTTTCGGAGAAATGTTTTCTAGAAAATTTTCTTTTCTGAGAAAGTGTTTTTAAAAAATAAGAAATTTTTTCAACACTGAAGCGTACAAACGACGGAGCGCACAACAGGACATTTTTGGAAACATTTTTTTTTGCAGAAACAGTTTTTTCAAGTAAAAATTTTTTTGTAGACAAGATTTTTGTAGAAACATATTTTTTGGAGCTTTTTTCTGAGAAAAACTTTTTTTGGAGAAGTTTTTTTGTGTGAGTAAATTGGTTTCGAAGACAAGGTTTTTTTTCGGAGAAATGTGTTTTTCTAAGAAAACATTTTTTTTTTTTGAGAAAATTTTTTTTCGGAGAAGTTTTTTCAAAAAATAGAAATTTTTTCAACAACTGAAAACTTCCAAAACGACTTATATCACAGTAATTTCTTCGGAATTGGAATCTTGGATTTTGTGAAAACTCAAAAATGCAAAATCTTCTGAATTAGAATAGCAAGACAGTTGGTTTCTTCGGCTAAACTATAGGGATTGGAGAGTAGAATTTTTTTGTGATCTTAAGAAAATGGCTGCCAGCTGTGAAAGTGACGCCATCTTGAATTTTTTTCAGGAAAGTTGTAGAGATTGGTGCGGAAAATTTTTTTCCAAGAAAATGTATTTAGAGGAAAATTTTTTTCGGAACAATTTTTTTCCGGAGTAAGTTTTTTTCAGAGAAATACGAATTCATACTCTTTCTCGGTCCTTCAACAAAAAATGGCTAAGCTGGGCACCCTCTTTTCGGTTGGCAGTTTCAAGTACAAATTTGTACATTGAACTATCGTTTCCGAAAGAAGAAATGCAAAACAACATTCTGAGACCAAATCTCTATCCAAAAGTTGATTTCTACTAATTGGAATCGAACTCTAATTTTTAACTTCAAATTTTATGAGAAAATTGCTCAAAAATTCGTCAAACGTCATCAAGCTTGGTATGTCCGCCCAAAAAGGATCACAATTTAAGAATCATTACAAATTTGGCCCAAAAAATGTTGTTTTCTGGGTCGTTGTATGAACTTTCCGGACCATGTAGTACAAAAATTTCAATAAAAGAACAAGAAATTCATCACGATTCTTAGGAGGGCAGAGATACGGTGCCACGAAAAAATCCAACCACTTCAGTAACTATCCCTTCCTGTAAGCATTGTATTTCAACATATGTATGGCTTGTTCGAGTCAATTCGAAGAACAAAAGTAGCCCTTTCGGTTAGAGGGCTCACAAAGACTTCTGCAGCGAATCAATAATTCAGTTGTTCATTTTCGTCTCTGCTGACAATAATTGTAGATCTCTTGTACTTCCAACAAGGTGGGAAAGGGACGTAGCATACGAGATACACCAAAGAAAAACTAAAAATCAATTGCGAGCAGTGTGCCATAGAATTTAATGAACAAATTGCAGAGTGTAAATTGAAGAGCTGTATGCAAGTTCAAACAATTTTGGAATATTGGACAAGACGCAAGCGCTTCCATAGCTAAGCATTTTGACTTATTTTCATTGAAAGTCTGTCATTCAACGGGGAAACCGGTTTCAGTGCGGCTCTTTCTAATATCAACTGTTCTACCAATCGTCTATGCTGTGCTTTGGGCGATTTAAGTGCGGATGCAATCAATAACTGATTAAAGACATCGCGTTGAGCATCGCTGCCGCCAATAGTCACCAAGTCGTATCGAATGGGATACAAATTATCAACACATAAGTCATATTGTTCACGACTATAAGCCAATACTGATTTGAGCAACTGATTATTGACGTCGCGACCAGAAATGCAAGGAGCTTTCGATGAACTTTCGAGCAACTCTTCAGCTTCTGAAAACTTATGGGCACCACACAGAGCCATCATGAAATGTGCATCATTGAACGACAATATATGATCCTTGAGATGTGGTTCCACCAGTTGAACAACGCGTGACCACTGCGATCCAATCAATTTCTCAGCTGCAATTGGATCTTCTAGTTGTAAGCGATAAGGTAGCGATAAACAATCAACAATATCCAGCATAGCTCGTGACTCAAACGTTCTCTTTAAAATTTCAGTTTCATATAGTTCTGCGGCTATGTCAAGTTCCCCTTTTTCGATGTGATACAATGCCCAATGCCAGTAGTTGTGAGTAGCAAGAAGATTACACGTTTTCCAATTGCTCAAAGTTTTTGACATATAGGAGATGCCTTCGTCTGCACGCCCTTCCATTTCAAACACATGCGCAAGAGCATGTGTCGCCCATCCGTCTCTCGGCTCATATTCGAGGCCCTAAAGCAACGAAAGTGAATTACTCAAAATTATTTCTTGTTCTTTAAAAACGATTACTTTCAGCGCTTCATTTTCCGCTTTCGAGTAAAAATTGGTCTCCACCAATCCAAATGCATACATTCCGTGGAGATACGATTTGAGGGGTATATCTTTGGATGACCACAATGGCAACACACGGGCTACAGAGTCGCGTAATTGCCTTTGCTTACCAAGGAAAAAGTAGGTGTCTGTAACCATTTTTATTGCCAGTATGTCAGTTGGATGCTTTTAAAGAAAAAAAAAATCCAAATGTAGGTAGAACTCCCCTTTTATACCCATGCAACATCAGGCAACACTCCGAAAAATGAGAGAATTTCTCTCAATCAACCAATACCCGTATCAACATAAGCCCTGGTTTGCTCTTAAAAAATATCCCGCCGTTTTGAAACTGCGCCTTATGGTCGCGTTACACGAAAACATTTAAACGAAATCAATTTTGTGTTGAAGACTGTGGATGAAAAAGCAAATTTTTCTTTCTACCTCAACTAAGACGTCTTCCAATGATTGTGCTGCTTGTATTAGATCACCTCGTGACCAGTTGAAAACTGCTTCAACGTGTTTGCGATCTCGAAAGCTTGCATTGGTGTTGGAAGCAACTTCAGCGACTAAATCGTTGACGTTGTTTGCAAGCTGTTTGTTTATTCGGGTTGTCTCAGCTGTTGACATTATTTCTAGGCCGTATTTCAACGCCTTACCAGCAACTAAATTATTTTCTATTAGACTCAGACAAATTCATCAAACGAAACGCTTGCAAAACGGCCGAGAAAAAGTAGTAAGACGTCGTAATAGTGTAATCTTTGCAAATATCAAACTTCGTTACGCTTTTCTCGTCGTTTGCAAACAATGAGGTAGTTTCAAGAGAGTAAAAATTTTCTCTTAAATTAATAGAATCGTAGGAACGTTTGCCCTCTACGGATAAGTAAAGTACTCGCATAAAATATTTGACATTTTCACGTTGCCTTCCATCATATGCTCTCTGAAACTTACCTTATTTTGCAAGAATTTAGTTTTTTAAAGTTATGAAACGATCAACTCACTGAAATTGGGATCCTCTTCGAGCATTTTATTCAGTGATCCACTTATGCCATTTACGTGTACATCATCGTACAGCCCCACATATTGTGTGATAGTCGCATCATAGAGCTTTGCGGCTTCATTCGATTGAGTATTTAGTGGAATACCTTCGTTCAGCCATTCCTTAAAAAATGAATGCAATGGAATACAGCAGAGAATTCTCGCATGCATTTAACAAAAAGAACACGTAAGAGTATACGAGTGCATTTGATCGAATTATTTGATACTCTCTTTAATCGTATCAAAGAATCTAGTTGCGATCTCAACTCGCCCAAATATTACTTTATTGCACAACAAGCTATATGCCATTTAGTGCACTTGTGATAAAGAAATGTTTTATAACAATACAAAATTCAATTATCTTACCAACACTCCACGAAACTTGTCTCTCATCGTAATTTTATTTCGATTCAGTCACTTTCGTTCTTGATGATCTGTTTAAAAAGATTTTCGTAAACTAGTGTAAAGTGTATATGGTATGCGTGATGTACGCTTATTGTTGAATAAATAATTCTGATGCATTCGTAGTTATATGCTATTGCATGGAAGGGATTTTGAATTTTTTATATCTTAAGTATAATGATGCCTTGAGCAAAAAAAAAAAATTCCGACATGAGAAAATGGGGTTATTTAATCCTTGCATCCTTGGTGGATTTCCCTATTTGAAAATAATAGTTTTCCACCAGGCGAACTATGTACATTTTAGACATGTCAAGCAGACTTTCTTCTCTAAAACACTTGTCTGATAAACAACACAATACAACGTCTTATCGTAGTAGAGTTTCAAACGAATATTTACACACACTATAAAGCCAGCTGACGATGTTTTGGAAAGTCATTTCTACTAATTTTCACTGTTCTTCATTAAAGTACAACTATTGAGTTCATTGGAAGAAAAGCACAATTACTTACAAAGATGTAGAAGTCTTGCAAGATGTTGAGTAGTTTCAACGCAATTTTCGATCCAGTATCGGACGTTCCTTCAGTAGGTTTGTGTTACCAGCAGATCGTATAACATAGAAAATGTTTAGCGAATTCAACAATACTAACTCGCCGAATCGTTATACTTCCAGTTTCGTGCGTGTGTAAGTAATTTTGTTTTCAATAAACTCAGTACAATGTAAAGCAAATGCATATCGTTGTTGTCGAGTTAATAATTCGGTAAGTTACTACCTACACCTACAGTCAAGACACGAGAAAGCCACTTGACAGTTATATTGACTGGATAGTAACAGCTCCTCAGGTGATAAAATGTGATCCAGTAAGCTGTTGCGCGTAGATCACCGCGCGAAAAGAATGAGCAAGTAAATATTTGGTGAAATGAATGTCAAGGGTGCCACAAAAATACCTATAGAAATTTTCAAAGAATTACAACTCTTCCAAAAGTTGGAATCCTTCTACGAGATCATTATGAGAAGTAGAACTCTTCTAAAGAGTTAGAACTCGTCTAAAGAGTTAGAACTCTTCTAAAGAGTTAGAACTCTTCTTAAAGTTAAAACTTTTCTAAGAGTTAGAACTCTTCTAAGAGTTAGAACTTTTCTAAGACTTAAAACTTTTCTGAGAGTTAGAACTCTTCTAAGAGGTAGAACTCTTCTAAGAGTTAGAAATCTTCAAAGAGTTAGAACTCTTCAAAAAGTTAGAACTCTCCTCAGAGTTAGAACTCTTCTAAGAGTAAGAACTCTTCACAGAGTTAGAACTCTTCACAGAGTTAGAACTCTTCACAGAGTTAGAACTCTTCCAAGAGTTAGAACTCTTCCAAGAGTTAGAACTCTTCCAAGAGTTAGAACTCTTCCAAGAGTTAGAGCTATACCAAGAGTTAGAACTCTTCCAAGAGTTAAAACTCTTCCAAGAGTTAAAACTCTTCCAACAGTTAGAACTTTTCCAAGAGTTAGAACTCTTCAAAGAGTTAGAACTCTTTCAAGAGTTAGAACTCTTCCAAGAGTTAGAGCTCTTCCAAGAGTTAGAACTCTTCCAAGAGTTAGAACTCTTCCAAGAGTTAGAACTCTTCCAAGAGTTAGAGCTCTTCCAAGAGTTAGAACTCTTCCAAGAGTTAAAACTGTTCCATCAGTTAGAACTCTTTTAAGAGTAAGAACTCTTCCAAGAGTTAGAACTCTTTCAAGAGTTAGAACTCTTCCAAGAGATAAAACTCTTCGAAGAGTTAGAACTCTTCAAAAAGTTAGAACTATTCTAAGAGGTAGAACTCTTCTAAGAGTTAGAAATCTTCAAAGAGTTAGAACTCTTCTAAAAGTTAGAACTCTTCTAAGAGTTAGAACTCTTCTAAGAGTTAGAACTCTTCCAAGAGTTAGAACTCTTCCAAGAGTTAGAACTCTTCCAAGAGTTAGAGCTCTTCCAAGAGCTAGAACTCTTCCAACAGTTAGAACTCTTCCGAAAGTTAGAACTCTTCCAAGAGTTAGAACTCTTCCAAGAGTTAGAGCTCTGGGTGTCAAATGGTGTGTTATGCGCAATATAGTACTCCTTATGTACCTTAGCCTCTGTCCACCTACTCCTACATCCTACCTACCCGTGGTGACACCTGTTATAGTGAGCAACCCCATGAACGATCAGGTAACCAACCCTGGTGTAGTAGTGTGGATCACTTAGCTGAAGGATGAGGGGGGCTGTCTTCGGGTAGTACCTAGACGCTACGTTTAGGGAGGGTCGAAGACAGCTAGGCGCTATTAAGATGGGATGGCGACTTAGCATGGTGGCGGAGGATCTCAACGGTAAGAGACAACGGCAGCATGCACAGTCCTAGTCAGATGGACTACCATCAACCAACAATCAAACACGGATGGAGTGCTACGGGCACATTAAGGCCAACGCCAGTGAGGTCTTAATTACGGCATACTGGCGAAGCATCGAACACGGACAATGAATTTGGTGGAAGGGTGACACTTTCACGAAACGGCTAGCGGGCTAATACCATGGTTGCCCCCGTCCCGGTAAAACCTTGGCAGGCCTCCAAGTACGTTCGAAAGCTCGTCCTGTGAAAATAGGAGGTGTAGGCTCAGATGAACATTCCTGACTAATACCGATTTGGCTCTGAATACGGTGCCCCATGAAGGATCGTATCAACCCTAGCATGGCCTCACTGCTTGCATAGGTAACCATGGGATCATGAAGGTAACTACACTACGAGACGGAGATAGCGGTTTGGAGGGGGGACTCAACAAAATGGAAGAAATGAATAAGAATGACAGCAAAAATCAGCAGACAAAATCAGAGGATCAGCGGATAAATCAATCGGAGGTTAAGATATACGACGTGTTCGCAAGAAGCGCGAAGATAACGAGGTCACCCATGAGAACAAGCGAGGAAAGAACAAATGCGCTTCAGACCAGCGATACCGGCGAATCGAAGATGACAAAATTGGAGCAAGCCAAAAGAATGGTGAAAGAGTTGCATGAATTTATTCAAGATAAGAATAACGTGCATAAGGACATAAAGAGGATGGTGATCAATATTAGGGCCTGCTTAAATGATGTGAAACGGGAAACAGCTGACAAGAAGGAGAAAACAGACGGAGATGCCGAAGTGCAAAAAAGACAAGAAAAATAACGAAAGGACCACAAGGAGACCAGATACATAAACACCGAAGCCTAGTCCTAATGAGTGGAGAGAGGTGAGAAACAAAAAGAAGGAGAAAAAAAAAGAGAAGCCGAAGCTTAAAAGACTGAGACCGAAGGCTGATGCTCTGATAGTGGCGGCGGAAGAAGGAACAACGTACGCTGAAATCCTCAAAAAAATAACGGACGACCAAACTCTCAAGGACCTGGGCGAAAACGTCTCGAGAATAAGACGAACGCAGAAGGGTGAAATGTTGTTTGAACTTAAGAAGGGCCCAGAGATTAAAAGTGCAGATTATAAAGATCTAGTCAAGAGATCACTGGGCGAGTCAGCAAAAGTGAGAGCGGTTTCCCACATGACCACGATCGAATGTAGATATATGGACGAGATCACGACAAGCGAAGACCTTCGAAAAGCTCTGAAAGAGCAAGGTAATATAAATGACGAGATAGAGTCAATGACGATCCGTATGAGGAAAGCGAGAGACGAACTCCCAACGGCGGAAATAAAACTCCCGGTGGACGCAGCGATAAAGATTTTGAAAATCGGAAAGGTAAAGGTGGGCTGGACCGTATGCCCGATAAGGGTAACCCAGCAGTTAGAAAGGTGCTTCAAGTGCATGAATTTTGGACACCAGGCAAGGAATTGTAGGGAGAGGATAGATCCAACCTGTGCAGGAGATGTGGGGGAGAGAACCACCTAGCCAAAGATTGCACGAACCCGCCGAAATGTCTGCTGTGTACGTCAGAAAATGACCACGTGACTGGTGGAGCGAGATGTCCAGTCTTTAAACAGGACAAGAATGGAAGTGATACAAATAAATCTAAATCATTGTGACATGGCACAACAACTTCTGTGGCAAGCCTCAGCGGAACAAAAATGTGACGTAGCGATTATTTCAGAACCGTACCGTGTATATAGAAACAACGGTAAATGGGCTGCTGATAGAGCCGAGATGGCCGCAATATTGACAACGGGCAAGAAGTTGTATCAGACGCTCACGAAGGATTCGTGATAGCGAAAATTGATGGAGTGTATATTGCCAGCTGCTATGCACCACCAAGATGGACGATTCTGCAGTTTGAACGAATGTTAGATTTACTCACAGGAGAACTGACGGGACTCAACCAGTTCATATTGGAGGTGATTTTAACGCATGGGCAGTTGAGTGGGGTAGTAGATTCACAAATGATAGAGGCTTCAGTCTGCAAGAAGCGCTAGCTAGATTAAATGTGGTTCTGGCAAACGTGGGAAATGCAACTACATTCCGCAAGAATGGGCGAGAGTCGATTATTGACGTGACATTCTGCAGTCCAGTACTAGTTCCAAGTCTGAACTGGAGAGTCGACGAAAGTTACACACACAGCGATTACCAGGCATTGAGGTACACCGTGAACAGAGGCAACAAGACAGATAACTCATAGAGGAGAGCGAAGATGGAGAACCGGAAATTTCGATCAAGAAGTTTATAAGGAATATCTCCAATCAAAAGACGATCACGAAGAGAAATCTGCAGAAGAATTGACGAAAGAAATGGTGAATGCATGTGACGCGGCGATGCCAAGAAGGATGGAACCGAGGAATGGGCGAAAACCGGCATTTTGGTGGAACGACGTAATAAGACTTTTGCGAACAACTTGTTTTAAGACAAGAAGGAGGATGCAAAGGGCCAGAAACGAGAATGTTAGAATAGAGAGGTCCGAAGAACATCGTAATGCAAAACTAGCACTGAAGCGAGCAATCCGGGCGAGTAAGAGGGATTGATGGAAGAAACTGCGCCAAGAGGCAGACACGAACCCGTGGGGCAAAGTGTTCAGAACAGTAATGACGATGATGAAAGGTACATTGGGGCCAAAAGAAAAGTGCCCGGATAGGCTAGGTGTCACAGTGAGAGAGCTCTTCCCACAGCACGAACAGATCACATGGGCGCAAACTCCTTATGACGATGAAGCGGAAGACAGACTTGAACGGTCGATCACTGTAGAAGAGATCCAGATGGCTGCATAAAAGCCAAAAAATAACAAAGCGCCAAGACCAGATGGAATCCCCAACATAGCTCTGAAGACAGCAGCATGCGCAAAGCCTAACATGCTCAGATTGACAATGCAGAAGTGCCTCGACGACGGATATTTTCCTCAAATATGGAAGAAACAGAAGCTGGTCTTAATACCAAAATCAGGGAAACCGCCAGACAAGCCATCATCATATAGACCTATATGCTTGTTGGACGGGTTGGGAAAAATACTGGAAACCGCGATCCTGAATAGACTAAGAAAACACACGGAGGGCGAGCCCGGACTGTCGGACGAACA
>CM055403.1:73271928-73283856 GCA_029228625.1 Pseudolycoriella hygida
TTCAAACAAGAACGAGGAGAGCTGTTGACTGTGAGTAGGCCAGATGTAAGTGCCGAAAACATAATATCGGAGATGTGCCGCGATGAGGAGGTGTGGATAGTGGCGGATAATGTAGTGGCGAAAATAATGACGAAGCTGCAAATTGCATGGAGAGACGATCAAAGAAGACTGGCAGTTGATCTAAGAGAGTAGGTGCGAAAGCACAGCTCCTCCCCGAAGTAATGCTGTGAGGCGGTTCCGGGGAGAAAAGAGCACGAAGACTAAGGAAGGAGGTTTTAGTTGGTAGGTCATTGAAGAATGGAATCCAACACTACCTTGGTTCAGAAAGACCGGGTGTCTATGAAGATTTCCTCACCCTTATAAAAAAAAAAAAGAGTTAGAGCTCTTCCAAGAGTAAGAACTCTTCCAAGAGTTAGAACTCTTCCGAAAGTTAGAACTCTTCCAAGAGTTAGAGCTCTTCCAAGAGTTAGAACTCTTCCAAGAGTTAAAACTCTTCCAACAGTTAGAACTCTTCTAAGAGTAAAAACTCTTCCAAGAGTTAGAACTCTTCCAAGAGTTAGAACTCTTCCAAGAGTTAGAATTCTTCTAAGAGTTAGAACTCTTCTAACAGTTAGAACTACGGTATTCTCTGAGTTAAGCTCCTCTTCTAGAAGTCAGAGCTCTTGCAAGAGTTTGAACAGTTACACGGGCTAAAACTCTTCTAAATGTGAGAACTCTTCCAGGAATTAGAACTCCTTCAAGAGTTTCAATTCTTCCAAAAGTTTGAACTCTATATTTGTCATTCTTGTATACATACGATTCGTTGCGGCACCAAATTCACAACTACTCATAATGTGAAGCCTGGGTGTGCGTAGGAACGTTACTTTCATACTATACATTGAACAAAAATCCAATACAGTATTTGTCCCCACCAGAACTGAGCCCGGATTTTTCTTTTCTCGTGCGCCTTTTTGGCTTTGAGTTAAATGAACGAACACAAACCACAAATGGCGCGTAAATTTTAGAACCAAAAGTGATGTCTGACAAACGCTAGTTCGATGGAATTTATTCATTCGGTCTTTTCATTGTTGAAGTCGGGAAGCTAAGAAGTAAGTGTCGATCATTTTCAAGTTTTTCCATCTTGAAACCCATTTTTTTCGAATTCCTCTGTTGAAAATGTGTGTAGTGAAAAACACTAGTTGATTTATAAAAAAATTATATCAACAGTAATTGTAGTTTAAGTGAATTTTTCCTGTAAACATTGTTCAGTTCATCGATACACGTGTTTTAGCTTCATTTAGTCAAATTGCGCATTTCGCATTGTTCCGTCTGTTTGATTTCATTGAAATAATTTCACTTATTTTATCTTCAAGAACAGAATAGAAAATGAGTTCTAAGGACGACACAGGTGTTATGAAGGCAGCAATTCATGTAGATGGTGACGACGAGGACCAGAGTAATTTTACGTAAGTTTTGTTTTCGAATCGATTGTACAGTCGAAATTTAACGGATTTTCATACAGTCCCGGATTTATGTCAGCTATAATGCGTCGTCAAGTTCTTCGCGACATGGTCAAAAGTCTACCTGAACCGGTTCAAGGTAGAATATCGGCACTAAAGAATGTTCAGCTGGAACAAATGAATTTAGAGGCGCGGTTCTATGAAGAGGTGAACGCAAAAACATTTTCATTATTGAATAAAAGAAAAATACTTTGTCCCCATCTCAGGTGTACAATCTCGAAGTTAAGTATCAGTCACTGTATGACCCTCTAAATGAAAAACGAAAATTGATCGTTAATGGAGAATATGAACCGACTGCGGAAGAACAAGAGTGGAAGTTAGACGACAACGAAGAGGATGAAATGTCGCTCAAATTGGCTGGTATATCAATTACAAAGCCTACCTATCCTGATGATGTCAAAGGAATCCCCGATTTTTGGCTGACCATTTTCCGAGCAACTGAACTAATCAGTCCCATGATCCAAAAGCCCGATGAAGATGTGCTGAAAAAATTAACGGACGTCTCAATTTCATACCGAAATGATCCAATGTCGTATGTATTGGAATTTCATTTCGCTCCAAACGAATTTTTCACGAACCTTGTGTTGACCAAGCAATATTTTTTGAAAGTAAAACTTGAAGCGGAACATCCGTTCACATTCGAAGGACCTGAGATCTACAAATGTCAGGTAAGACGCAAATAGCGACCGTCCACTTAAGTTTCTCATTCTTAACTTTTTTGCTTATCAGGGCTGCGCAATTAACTGGAATAAAGGAAAGAATCTTACAGTAAAAACCATTAAGAAAAAGCAAAAGCATAAGGCAAGAGGAGCTGTCCGTACCATTACGAAGCAGGTACCCGCCGATTCGTTCTTCAACTTTTTCAATCCACCGATTGTTGAGGATGAAGACAAAGTTGATGTTGAGATTCAGAATGTACGTTTGCAATCACTTTCGCCTGTTCGATTACCGAAAATATTTTTTAATCAATTTTTTACAGATTTTACAAAATGACTACGAGATCGGTCATTTCCTACGTTCGAGAATTATTCCAAAGGCGTTGCTGTATTACACTGGTGACATTGTGGATGACGAGGACGAAGATTACGATGTAAGTTCTTTAAATTTAATTTGTTAATCGGAGAGAAACTTTGTGGCAACCTTCGTAATTCCGTTCAAATTTTACTGCCACTTGCAACTTTAAAGAACTTTCCACTAAAAAGTACGGTGTGATATTTTTGAGTCACCAGGAACGAATGCAGATTGGAACTGCGACATTTTTTGAATAGTAAAATTTTCCCATCCGCATTTCGGATCTCGCGTCCCTAAATTTTCGCTCTTCTTTTCAATCCGGCGTTGTATTACAATGATTGAATATTTGTATTTATTGCAGGAGGATGAAGAGGAGGAGGAGGAAGAAGAAGAGAATGAAGATGAAGATCTTTCCGATGCGGAGAAGAGCGGCGCCGCCAAGAAGAAACCAAATCCGGCCGAATGTCAACAGCAGTAAAAGTTCTGGACGGTGTTCAATTCGTAATAGTTTTGTTTCATGTTCTAAATATTAATTTGATTATCTAATTTCGTATCGATTTTATGCGATTTTTGTTTCGCAAATTCACTTGCATCAAATGTAATCGTTTGATTGAAATGATTTCTAAAATAAACTCCAATTTGCCGATATAACATGGACAGCTGAGCAGTTTCAAGATTTTTTCACATTCCTTGTTTTGTCTCGGGCATCTTTTACCATACTTTTTTACTTTAATTGCTTCTAACTACTTGGCTTCAAATAGTTTCAATAAATTATATAAGGAAACCGATTTACTTTTTTTTTATTTTCCAAACGGAACACTTGATAAACGCATTGGTGAATGCTTTAAGGACCATTGACAGCACAAATCATCGTCATTATCAACAGAAGCGACGCTCCAGACACCGGCTGACTTCAGACTAAACGCTATGTTTTCCCTACACTAATGGGATTGATGTGTTCACTACGTCCCGGCAAAAACTGCAATCAAAGTAAAATTGAAGGTAGGAACTGCAATCGTCTAACTCAACTGCTCGATTCTTCGGTCCTCAAACAGGTAATTCATGTGTCAGGGGTCTTGCATATGAATCTCTACCATTTCTTTAATTTAAAAATGTACATTCGCTATACATTGTAAGTGTCTCAATGTCCAGAATGAAATAGAAAGAGCTTCCCTTGATAACCTTATAAGTAAAGACGTGATAAAGCTTTCAATTCGCATGTTGCTATGACTGATTCCAGGACCATAATTGAGTTGAGACAAATAATAGGAGTTAGAGACTTCAATTGATATTGGATTGATTGATTAGCGGAATACACCTGATGACACACCACTGATGTAATTGACGTCAAAACATGTTGGAGAGCAAATGTCAGCTCTGATCACTATTTTGTGGTGTCAACACTGAGATCACATCTTGTCCAGTTTCATAATGGTCAGCGAGAAACTGCGAGGCATTTTGCAATGGACAAACGAAGAGACCCACAGATAGAGAGGAGATATGCGGAAAACATTAGTACAAAGCTTCAACAACTACAGCAAGCTGTACCAAATGATACTCCTCTCGACTGGCAATCGGTGACTGGCAATCAAACAAGAAGCGACCAACACTTTAGGATATCAGAGTCCTAATGACTGCAATACCTGGTTTGATGCGGAGTGTGCTAATATTACAGAACGTAAAAACGCTGCGCGATTAAGAAAGGAAACTGCAAGAACGAGAGAACAGAAAGTGGCGGCAGATGCGAAATACAAAGAACTGTGCAGGAAGGAAAAGCGTTTGCTCCGGCGTAAGAAGAGAGTGAAGAAGGTAGGACGCTACTTCAGCTAGAGAGATTATGTAGCGCAAATGAGTCACGAAATTTCTATAAACGTATAAACAATCAAAGGAAAGGATTCAACTACCGAATAATCATTTGCAAAGCACGGAACGTTGCTTACAGCATACTGCGAAAGATGATGTCTTGGTGTGATTCAAAGAACATTTTGGCGCATTGTTTAACGGGGATGACGGTCGTATCGTAGCAGCGCCAACAAGAGAGGAAGTCTCAACAGCAATCTCCTAACTCAATAACAACAGAGCTTCCGGCCCAGATAATATACCAGCGGAACTGCTAAAGACGTGTGGTGAGGAATTGTCTAAAGTGTTGTATGATTTAGTAAAACGAATATGCAACACGGAAGAGTTGCCTGACGAGTGGCTAGCCCAATTGACCAAATTCTTCCGAGGAAAGTCGTTCGGATATTGAACAAAAGAAGATTTTGAAAGCTTTCGAAAGCTTTTATTGTTCTTTGTCCGAACGAATTTCCGCGGAAGAATTTGGTTAATTCGGTAGAGGGTGCCAATTTACCTCTACACAAGAAATTGTGATAAACCCGAATCCGAAAAGCGAAAATTACCGTGGAATTGCCTTGCTGAACAACGGCTTATAAAGTTTTCGCTCTAGTACTATTCGAAAGACTAAATCCGCTGGCCGAGAGTGTCTTTGGGTATTATCAAGGTGGATTCAGACTAGAGGTGAGCGGGTCGGCCTTTTTTTCAAACCCGACCCGACCCGATTCAGTTTTCGAAAACCTTATAACCCGGCAATCTGTGTGAATGAAACCCGATCCGACCCGAACCCGACCCGATTCAATTTTGAAAAACCCGACACAGTGTTGCACAAAGTCGATCTTTGAAGTTTTGCTTACGAGCGTAGCGAGTAAGGAAAATTAAGAAATGTGCTACAAAAATCACTTCCGCAACTAGGTGTACACTAAACTTTGTGCCGAATGCCCGTATCACAATGAGGTAAGCATAAATTAACTGAAATCACTGTACATCGAACAATTAATTCTTAAACAAAACTTTCATCCATCCAGTTACATCGAAAAATATGACTATTACCCTATCCCATCATGCACTACCTCATTACGCAGACATCCTGACACATACATTCATCAAAACTATCTAAGCCATGAGACTTCTTTCTGTTACTTGTATAGAAATGAGCATTTCAGTTCGATGCAACTGCGGAAAAGTATATCAGTTTTACACCTTAAATTCCAATAGTGAATTGTTCGGAAAATTTTTAGGTATAAATCTGTTACTACGTCGAAATCTTTCGATTTTTTTTAATAATAATAATTCCTTTATTGTGCACAGAAGGCTGTGAGGCCTTATTTTTATTTACATAGTAGGCAGAAAAAGCAAACAATTTAATGCATCAGCGATATTGAAAGCGAGAACAGAATTGAATTTCGAAATGAAATTTTAAGCAATGAATGATATCAAAAAGTTACAAGAAGAAAAAGCTACTAAACTACTATCAAAACACAAATTCCATAAACAAAAAATAAATTACTTATAATCACCCATGTGAGGTAGTCATCAATGATTTATAACCCACAGTGCTACTCACCCAATGAGGTCGATGTATGCATTCCTAAACTCGTCGATGGTGCGCAAACTTTTAAATTTAATCGAGAGTGCGTTATACTTCGCTGTCCCGACGGACGAAAGGGATTGGTATGTTATGACTGAAGAACATTTAGGGACGATAAAATTACGAGCTCGATTGGAGTGCCCTGACTGGATCTTCTGCGCTAGATATTTGAGAGTTCCCTTCTGTATCACTTTATGGATAAAAATAAAGCGCGCATCTCCAAATATTAAATAATACAGCAATCAAGTATTCTATTACGATAGTCTTCTAGATCCCGCCTCCGCCTCAGCCCATACGGAAAGCTGACACAAGCGTTAAAGAGGCGAAGGGTATTTTTACAAGACCCATTCAGACCAAAAGCAAAAACTTCACAGCAATAAAGGAAGTGCGGTAACAGGAGTGACTTTACCAGATTCAGTTTAATTGTGCGAGGCAAATACGATGCATGTGTCCAGAGTGACCGCAAGCCAGAACAAACTTTCGACGCGATGAAATCACAATGCGCGCTCCACGACATATCGCTTTTCATTTTAACTCCCAATATAGCGACTATATCACTGATTATGAGAGACTGACCATCCAACATAAAGTATGGGGGATCAACTGTAGATTTTCTACTGAAAACTATCGCCTGCGTCTTGCCCACGTTCAACGATAACTCATTCTTACATGTCCAACTCTCCACTAACGCAAGATCTGTATTAGTTTTCGCCATGGAGACACATAACGAACATGCGTCACTCTATGAGCTAGTGTAATTCTGGAAGTCGTCCGCATACATATGGGGTATGGTGTTTTGCGGAACATTGGTTAGATCGTTTACGAACAGAATAAACAGAAGCGGCGATAAAGTCGAGCCTTGTGGCACACCTTCAAAGATTGGCAGCAGGAGGTGTAGTCTGCTATTTGGACGCATTGGTATCTGTCACTTAGAAAACTTGAAATCAATTTAATCGAGGAGCGGTTGAAAAAATAGTTTTCTCGGAGCTTGCGTAACAACAGAGTGTGGTTTACAGTGTCAAATGCTTTACTGAAATCTAGCAGCAGAAGAAAAGATACTTTATTTTTCGTCAGTCACTGATGCAGTACTATGTTCTGCCCTGTAGCCAGATTGTTCATCAGAAATTAGACTATGTGAGGAGACAAACACATGTATTTGAGTCGCCATTAAGCTTTCGAGTGCCTTGGAAAGAACAGGAATCAAATGTATTGTACGATAGTCCATACAATCATAATTCCTTGTCTTGGAGAGCTTCCATATTTTCGGATAAGATGGCCTCATCATTATTTGGTTATAGACGTAGACAACATGCTGTATTATGAATGGAAGAGAAATCTTGAATTGTGATACGGCATGACACAAATGTTATTTTGATTTATTCAATATACCATACTAGTAGGCGTAAGTTTCTCACTATTTACTACAATTTCATGAAAAAAAAGTTACCGGTTAAAAGTTAAATAATTACAAAAACCCGACCCGACTCGAACCCGACCCGATTCGATTTTGAAAACCCCGTAACCCGTCAACCCGATAAAATTTATTCGGGTTTTTTCGTACATTCGGGTAACCCGCTCACCTCTAATTCAGACGACAGCAACTGACCAAATATTCACTCTTCGTCTGATTCATCAACTTCAAACAAGCTTACGACAGGACCAAGAGTATGGAATTATATGCCTAACTCCATCCCTCTGACTCCCATTTCGCTTCGCAATGTTTAGAGCGTCCATCCAATTTCCAAAGGACTTTCTTAATTACAAATAAATATGCAAAATGAACACATAAGGTTCTACAGAAAATCATCTACTTTATCCAAGTAAACTCATGGCCTAACTCCATTTCTCTGGCATAAGAACATAAAGATTGTGATTGGCATATACAGGTCGAAATCATGCACATCGATGCTCTTTTCTTGGTTGATAAGTTGAAGGAAGAAGAGAACACATTCCTTTCATTTCATCGGTAGGTAATTTCACTTCTACTCGTAATAAAAAACAGCCTCTACTTTTACGAAAATGAACAAATTGAACGAATTCTATCAAAACGAATGAACATGCGACCGACTGATGGTGGGGAGGGATGAATGGTTTTGACGTTTGTGTTTTCAAAATGATATCATTCATAGCGTGTTCTTGTTTTGATTTGGTTCTGACCGATGAGGTTGTAAAGTGCCGTAAATATTAGTCGATTTCCTTAACTTTATCTCGATTTATTGAAGCTATTAGACAAATAGGATGTGCATAACAGAAATTGTGACGATTTCGTAACGTGATTTTTTTGTTCAATAGATTATCATCAATTTAACTTTATTTAAACAACAACGCAAAAAAGCGAAGAAAACTGTGGTACGATCGAAGTGAAATAATTTGCAAAATTTGATTTCATAAAGTGAAAGTTTTGTGTGATCGTCTTAATAAATCCGTATGATAAAGTTGATTTTTGGTGAACTTGAACATGACACGTCTTGGATTTGTTATTTTTTAATAATTCACCAGCCTTTCATAATAAAAAAAAACTGTGATTTTTTGATCAAACCAAAATAAATCGTTTTGAATTTGTTGTGAACGTTATCGACAGAAATTTGTAATTAGCAATTATTTACCATGGCTGTTAAAAGAGATCCTAATACTAACATGGAATTTGTTTTCAAAAATTTGCTGGCAGGAGGTAAGTACCTGTTGTTCTGTTTACGGAAATCGACTTAAGTTTTTTTTGATTTCACTTGAAATGCAAAGTCAGTCTTTACGTATTGTTGAATGCTATGAATTGCATCTTACATTCCATTTATTATACGCTTTATACTTTCCGCAATCATTTACATGTGCAATAGCTGCTTGGTTATTTACACACCTTTCATAAGATTGGGAAACATCTCAATTTATGAATTTATTTAACTTTCTTTTTTTTTAATTTCTACAAGTTATGTTCGCTATTTTGTAACACCTTGGTACACCTTCATCGATTCACATAGTTTTATGTATTGTGTCATTTGATGTATCTAACAAAAGAGTAAGAAATTGCGTCACTCAATCGGCTATTACAATTTAATTGTTAGTGTCAAAACGATTGAAAGGGAATAGGTTTGTTTTCCTTAATTCAAAAAATACACAAACAAGTGCTAGAAAACTCGAGATGCAACAACGAACATATTTTTTTATTGGGGAACTGCAAGGATTTTGTCAGGTTTAAAAGGCAACCCGTTGCCAATATTTATTGTTACTAACGATATTGTAAGTCTGGGTACATGCTTGCTTCTTTGATTTCAACACAGGGGCTGATTAACCGTAGAATGATTCGTGACGCTGAAAGACTTAGGTTCACTCACCACGTGTCGGATCACGTGAAAACTCATTTCGCAGTCGAATGTTGGAGTGAATCCACAATACATTAATTTGCATTTCAAATTATTTAAAACGAGGACCGATTCGTTACATCGTTCTCATGCTTCTTTGTCAATTTCATAAAAATTTTCTAATGAGGCTGAATTTAGCCCCACGTCCATAGTTGTTGGAAAGTCGTTTTCATGGCTTCCTTACAAATTCTATATTGGAAAAACCCGTTCGGAAAACATGTCCTTGGATTTATTAAATTTCATATGTTTTGACGGTTTTGCAAAGCTCACTGTCAATAACCCAGACTGGGATACTCTTAAATGTTATTGACTTTAACTCATTTTTACATCCGTACTGTGCTGTTATGCTGACTGAAGCTATAAAATGAGACCAGATATTTCGCTATATGAATATTATACTTTTGTCCAACAAAGTGTTGGAAAGGTATAGCGATTGGCGAAAAGAAAGTTTCTCAGAATTAGCGAATTAAATCATGAAAAGTCATAACACACGTGGAAAACACAATTTCAATACACTGTTAAGTTATCGACTTCTTCTTTCGTGTCGCATAAAATTTTGAAATGTGGAAACCAAGATGGACGTAGGTGATGCAGAACGTCACCGGATCAGTGAAAAAACACATCACCAGTTTAGGGACCGTTCATAAATGGTGTCATGGCGGTAAGAGAGTGTGAGGCTGGCGTGACAGGGCAGGAAAGTACGAAAAATGCCGATTTTGGCGTGACCCGTTAGGATGATTTCATTTTTGCACACAATTTCTTGCCTCTAATGTTGTCGGACCTGCTTCGCTCTATGCATAACCGACCGAAACTCACCACCAATTGCAATTTGACGACATTGAATTCTATGTGTTTGCATTATGAAAATTCTAGATTCACCCGAAAGTGGGGATCCTAGTGAAACTCGGAATGCGCGTTACCTTCTGTTTATTTACATTGATTGGTGGAAACGGCGGAAACGCGTCAACTCAGTCTGCCAAACTCATAAAAATTAATGTTTCATTGTTGGCACCACTGACGCTTGCTGTGAACTAATATTGGCGCGAATAATTTGAACGTGAAACTTCATTTATAAAAACGTTATTGGCGTTATGTTGCATTATCATTACGAAAAGTGTAATTCGACGAAATTAAATAATTTCAAATTCGGGTTGTTGGCGCCTGTTGCGTTTTCAGCTCTCCATGTACAGCAGGAAGGCTACTTGAAAGTTAGAAGGAATTGTGTTGGAAAGTGTTCGCTTTTACTTGACCACAAAAGGTACCTCGGGAATATTTTGACGAGGAATTTTTATCACCTTAGCAGCTTTACTTTTTGAGACTCTTTCATTGCCGATGTATTTTTACTGTGCCAAACTTTGCAACAAAGTCAACTCATACTAGGAGCGCAAGAAGTTTGTTAACTTCTAATTGACCCAGCGCCTTTGGTGATTTTCATTTTATTTCGATAAAATAGGTGATTTTAAGATAAACATTACTCTACGAAATATCTTGAAAATGTGTATATTTTTTTAAATTCGATTTGAGTTTTATACATTCAAATTTCGCGCGAATATTCACTTACAGCAATACCATTGGTACGGGACCATCCATAAATTACGTACGCTTTTTTCAGTGCTGTCAGCAGATTTAAATCAACAATAACTTGAAAAATATTCACTTTTAAGACGACAAATGTATGGCCGACCCCCCATTTAGGGGGGTAGTTTGGGGGGGTCGGCCATACATTTGACGTCTTAAAAGTGAATATAATTCAAGTTATTGTTGATTTAAATCTGCTGACAGCACTGAAAAAGCGTACGTAATTTATGGATGGTCCCTACCAACCTAATACGATAAATTCCATACATTTCCAGAAAGTAAACGGCAGCATACCACACAACATATGAGCGGGAAAAAATTTGAATTTTTCAAAACGTATAATTTCAATCAAATAAAAAAGAAATTAAACCGTAAATGGAAATTGATTTTATTTCTCAGCATTAGTACAATTGTCAAACATTTTACATAATTGATTATTTATAGAAGATAGAAAATTTCATCCATTTTTCCCCTTCCCTAAAAGTTCCCATGACAGCTGCTGCATTCTCTCGTTGGATAGCCATACTTATTCTCTGTTGAAGAAAGGATTTGGAGCGCGGTTCGTCGGTTTTCAATGTGATCCTCTTACTCAATTCATTAAAAAAATGTATTGCCGATATGCTCCACGATCAGATTGTCTCCACAGCAAATGGTACGAAGATAAAGTTTTGACTAATTAGCTCATGATACTTCCTCTCCTTTTCTCGAGCTTTGACCTCCGCTGCACGGCCGGCTCGACGTGTGCTGAGTCTAATATTACTGGGAGCTACGGTATCTGTGCATGTGGTGTCCCAGATTAAATGGCTACCTCTGGACCATGGTATCAGTGACATGCCGTCAACTCTTTTGCCGTCTTTCCTTGCTAGACCGGTGGACTCCAGGATGGCTGGAATCTCTGCGGAAACTATCGCACGTTTAATAATGGTGTTCATTTCAGAGTGTCTTGCATGACTCCCTGCGCTTTTCCTACATTTCAGATCATGGTGACCTTTTTTGTCGACTTGTGATCCGCACGTACACAAGTGAGGTGAGCATATGTCCGAACCCAGTCGTAGCCCCA
>CM055403.1:73284356-73340655 GCA_029228625.1 Pseudolycoriella hygida
TGGCTCAGTGGTAGCGTACTGGCCTTCCACCAAGAAAACCCGGGTTCAATCCCCGTGAAGGCAAATTCTGTATAGGATTTTTCTTCAATGTCTAGCATGAAAGCAACGTTCCTAAGTGTACCCAAGCTTCCCAACACGGGTAGTTGAGGAATTTAGTGCCCTCAACGAAACCGTACACAGAAGAATGACATGAATGACGCAACCCATTCACGATGAATTCTGTGTACAAAATATCTGAGTCTAAAAGTATAACTTTAGGCGGAGATATAAATAATTAGCACTGAAAGAAATCCTATGGTGTTGCTAGCCAATAGGCGTGGTTCGGAATTCACGTTAAGCATGTGGTCCACACTCACCAACCCGCACTGGCCCGCGTGGTGTTTCATGGCTAAATACCCCTAATTGGGAGGCCTCATCCAGCAATGGATAATATGGCTACATTATATATATATATATATTAAAAACGCGCCTTTTTTGTAAATTTTCATTTATTTTTCGTTAAATGACCATCAAAACCTTTAATTGTTGCATGAAACCAAATAGTTATTAGTTTTCAACTGTTGATTGCAAGAAATTTCGTGAAACATTGTAAAGTTTCTACAAACAGACCACTCCATGAACCTTTTTCTCGTTCTTGTTTTCGTGCAACAAAATTTGTGGCAATCTTGGCATAAATACTTCGATAAGAAATTTGGAATTATTTTTATGTGATTCATATATTTCCTCAACTCTATCACAAGTCAATTTATTTCTTGTTATCGCTACATGCTGGATTTTCGGAAAGATGGACCAGACTTTTTCAATGCCATCAATGTCCGTCAAATTATTTTCATCGAGGAGCAAAACTTCTAAGTTAACGAAATTCTTCAATCGCTGTAAAATATCGGTGACTTCAATCCAATTTTTTGCAAGATCCAAATGAATGACCGAGTTGTATTTCACGTGCAACTCGGTGTTTAAATTAGTGACTTTGAATCCACTATTCCTCAATTTTAAAGAAGTCAATGACGGTAAGCGTCCCAGAGAATCCATTTCAATATCGTCGATTTTATTATCCTCCAGTTGTAGTCTCTCCAGTTTCCTTAGATCATACAAGCTTTTCGCAATGTTTCGCAGACCATTCTCATTCACATCAATCCATTGCAATTGTGGTGAATGTGAGAAAGTCGAATCGCTTAAACTGTGAATGCGATTGTTCGTCAAAATTAATTTCTTTAATTTGGGTAAATTCAAAGCTTCGTCTTCGATCAGCTCAATCCGGTTATTGTTTAATATCAACTCCATTAAATTATTCAGTCCACAAAACATGTTTGTTGTTATTGCTGTAAGTGAATTGTTTGATAATTCGATGCGATGGAGGTTGTCAAGGCCATAAAATGCATTCGATTCGATATTTTTTAATTGATTATAGGAGAGATAAATGTCTTCTAATCGTTTTAGATCGCTGAAAAGATCAGCGGCAATTGATTCTATATTGTTATACTCTAGATCCAAGCGTAAGACATTATCTGCGCCCTCAAAATCTTCTTTCCGGATCGAATTCAATCCAGTCCGAACATAAACTTTGATTAGATGTGGGAAACGTTGAAAAATACCCGTTGGTATGGAAGTAATGTGGTTTTGCGATATGATTTTGAACACTTTTGTATTGTTCCATTTATCAGCGCTGACGAAATCGAAATGAACTCGTTCCTTAATATCTAATTTTTGGGTTACCATACAGAAGAACTCTACATCCTCGTCGCAACGTACTTTAACTATGCTAGTAGCACAACTAAACGGCATCAACCATGCATACCCCAACGCAAGCCTAGAACACTTTACTATTAAAAGTAAATTAAATATTGAAGATGTAAAAAATTGCTTACACAATGGTAATTTGGAGAAGGAGCCGACACATTGCTTTTGTTATGAGTGACTTTTGTTAACTTAAATAAATATCAAATACGCTACTTAATTTGAGTTGTATATTGCTCACCGACACGTTCATGATAATTTCAAATAATTCTACGGGCGATGATGTCGTCATGAAACCTGTTGTTGGACAGAATGAAAATTTTATATGCGTACGATTGACGACTGTCCGGTGCGAATCACAAATGCAGATTTGAAACAGTTTGTTTCGAATTTTATTGATTGACTGATCGATTAATTAGACATGATCCTTAATGATTCTAAACAAATAATAATAAATCTGAATAAGTAAAGAATATCAATGCCCAAAACGTCAAGACATAGAAGTCATCCTTGTCGTATCCTTTGTGTTCTAGCCACTTATTTATTTATTTGAAATGCTTTCTATCCACAAAACGAAAATTTTCGCAAAAACCTTAATGGAAAATAATTTTCTCTTAGTCCTAGCTTTTCGAAAACCTATTTTTTCGGAGAAAGTTTAGTCATCTTCAGTTTACTCACGTGAGCAACGAAAATTTTTCCTACAAAGATTATTTTCTATTGTACTTTGAAATTATTTTTAACGGTTTCTTATCTTTTAGACCCGTACAGGTACATAGAACAGTGCCGTCACTTCATACGGACATTTGCCTCGGTCGCAGCCTTTTCGAGGCGCAAAATTTGTAAAAAAGGGCACTTGCTATTCGCCCTTAAGGGCGATTAGTCTATCTGTAAGCTATTCGCCCTTAAGGGCGATTAATGTACCCATAAGACATTAGACCTTAAGGGCGATTAGTATAACTACATACTAAAGAGTTTGGGCAAAGCGACTTATCGCTAAATTTATAACATATGCATATAGCTATAAGTTATAAGTTATATATTTATGTTATAAGTTGAAAACGTAAACGTAAAAATTTTCATAAGTTGTAAGCTACAGCTTATAAGCCCTGAAACTAGTCAGTACTGCTGCGTATCAGTTTTAAAACTGATCAGTAGTGATCCACATTAATTTTCAAACTGATGGGGATCAGTGCTGATCAGTTTCAAAACTGATACGGATCAGTACTGATCAGTTTCAACACTGATACGGATCAGTACTGATCAGTTCCAACACTCATCTGGATCAGTACTAGTCGGTTTCAAAACTTATACGGATCAGTACTGATCTGTTTCAAAACTGGTCTGAAACAGTACTGATCAGTTTCACAAATTATAACTTGTAGCTTGTAACTTAAGAGTAATTTATAACTTAAAACATAAACTTATAACGCAAACATATAGCTTAATAGCTGACGCTATATATACATATATGTATAAGTTATAAATATAGCGATAAGTCGCTTTGCCCAAACTTAATGAGCCGCGCGCAAAATTATGTTCGCTACAAGTTAAGTTCATCGTCAAGGGAGTGCCTCAAGTCAAGCAGGGTGAATAGCATTAATTCATTTTATTGCATTATTTGCTCATTACGTTTGGAAGTTCACAAGTGCAGTCTCAGAAAAGTGAAAACCGACAAGTTTCTGATTTATCATACGAATTTTCCATACAAATCAGAAACTTGACGGTTTTCACTTTTCCGTTCCTGTATAAGTTTGATGGATGAAGTTGTTCTACTAAACCTAACTTAACCAACTGATAAAAATGAATTTTCCCAATTATCTCATCAAGATAATACAATCCTACCTCAAAAATAGAAATTTTCGCATCATTTTGGACGAACAGTTATCAGACCCAGTCTCAGTAAATGACGGAGTCCCTCAAGGTTCCATTCTGGGGCCATTACTATTTATCATTTTCATGAGCGATATACCTGTGCACATGAATACGACCATGACCTTATTCGCGGATGATACAAACACATTCTCTACAAGGGAATCTCAACATAGAGCAAGATCAAACGTTCAAAGCCATCTCAGAAAATTACAATGCTACTTTGAGAAATGGAAAATCAAAGTGAATGCAGGAAAATCAGAAGCTCTTTTGATTCGTAGATCAAATAATGCTAGCGTATTGGGAAGCATTCCTGCCTTAGAAATAAATAACACCAAGATCCCTTTCAAAACGAGCGTTCGACATTTGGGTTACTATGTTCAAAGTAATCTCAAACACAACGAACACATAAATAGAATGTTGCTGAAGGCACATACAGGACTCCACAAACTATATCCTGTTATGAAAGCTAATAATGGCATTTCGCAGGAAGTGAAAATAAAGACCTATAAAACCATTTTGAGGCCAGTTCTCACATATGCAGTGGGAATTTGGCACAGTCTGCCAAAATACCTGATTAGAAGATTGAAAGTTTTTGAAAATAAATGCCTTCGCATGGCGATCAACTTTAGAAGGTCCCGAACAAATTACAAACTTATATCGACTGAGGAACTTCACATAATTACAAAGATACCAAGGCTCAATGAACACCTGTATGGCTTGGCAAAGAATATGCTCAGCAAAACTTACTCACATGACAACAGTGTTATTAGTAATTTCGGGAAGTTCTCAAACGAACGGATCGCTAACAGTTTTTATAAGCCTCCTCACTCAATTGTGAAGGGTACTGCTTCCAAGCTATTATCTTTTTAGACTCACATATACGGGAAATATTTGAATAAACAATTATCGATCGATTAAGAATTGTTTCGGCTAAATAAATTTGAGCTAGTTACATCTCAAAACGGTTGTACCCTAGGTTAAGTAGGTTAGGTTAGGTTAGGCTAAGTAAATTACAAAAAATGAGAATATTGATTGTTTTTCACGTCTTTTTCAATCTAAAAATATTGAAATTTCAACAATACAAATAATTTTAAAAATTCCGCCAACGAATTTTCCCTGAATTTTCTAGTTTCTACATCAACTAATTAAGATACGATGGTATCAAGAATTCTCTGTATATAAATTTGGAAAAGTCTGGATGACTGTAAATTTATTTTATTTTACTGTAAAAATTGTAACTATATTTTAAATGAGTTAAATAAATAACAAAAAAAAAAAGAATGGATGAAGTTGTGTTTTCGTAGCATTTCGTAGAAGTAAAAATCAGTCGAGTCGATGAAATTGCGTTTTCGCAGCATTTTGTAGAAGGAAAATTCATTCGAAATGACGAAATTGCGTTTTCGTAGAAGGAAAAATCAGACGAGTAGACGAAATTGCATTTTCACAGCATTTTGTAAAGGAAAAATTAATCGAGGCTACGAAATTGAGTTTTCGTAGCATTTTGTAGAAAGAAAAATCAGCGGAGTCGACGAAATTGCGTTTGTATAGGAAAAAAAATTCGAAACGACGAAATTGCGTTTTCGTAGCATTTTGTATAAGGAGAAATGAGTTGAGTCGACTAAACTAACGTTTTCGTAGCATTTTCTAGAAAGAAAAGTCAGCCGTCAAACAAAATTGCGTTTTTTAGCATTTTGTAAAAACAAAGTTCAAGTTGAATTTGTGTTTTCTTAGACTAATAGCTTATTGGTAGATTAATCGCCCTTGAGGGCGAATAGCATATAGACAGGCTAATCGCCCTTAAGGGCGAATAGTCACTTCAAAAATAAAATGAAAATCCGCCATACAGTTTCAAATTACTGAGCACACTAAAAAGTCCTGAGCTCCCTCTGAAATATTTCCGAAGTTAACAAAGTTAACCGATTGCGAATAATTTTTTTTAGCTCGCTCTTCATTCTAATCAAAAAATTGTTCAACTTTACGCCTTTCAATTGCGCCACAGTCTCTAAAAATTTTCAGTTTTCGGTTAAAGTCAGTAACACAAAAGGGCAGTCATAGATTTCGTTTGCCTCAACCCGACGTTTGTAATCTGTCGAATTTTAACCCCGGGATCGATTCCAAAGTTCTTTTTCCTAAAAGTCGTCCTGAAGTCTAGTTCGAAGATGAGCCAAATCAGTCAAGAACTTTGGAAGATACGGTTGACAAAGTTGTAAAAAACGAGTTTTTTCGCCTACTTCTCCGCGAACTAACCACGGGAATTGCTCCTTCAGGTTTGAAAGATATGAACTTATGAAAACTAACAAAAGAAATTATGGAACTCGATTGAGTGGTTCGGTCCGTAGGGTTCATAGAGTATGTACATCGCGGATTACGTAAATTTGGGCAATTAATTCATTACGTTCCTCGACGGAAGTACATTCAGACTTTATAGGGAATTGTACGGGTCTGTGTAGCTTACAGTATGCCTTTGTGGAATTTATCAATAAATCTTTGTCACCGGGTATAATTACCCTGCAGTAGTAAAATTTATGAAAATAAATCAACAAATTCGTTATCAATCGGTAATTGAACTCATTGAATCCATTTTCAGTAATTTAGCAATAATTAATATTTGGTTCGTGTTATCAAAGTGAAGATTTTGTTCGATTTAATGGAATGCATTATAGCCTTCCCATACGAAGCATGACAACCCAAATTCGAATGTTTTTGAGACGGTCGGTGATGATTCCCATTTTTTTCAGTCTGGGGGATAATTTCCAGGGGGGATTTTGAGACATTCTCTATTATTGGGCAACTACGAACCCTCTAGCAACTTACTCATTTCGTGGTGTGGTGTGACTAGGGCAGAATTCTGCAATGCGATATTTTCATTCAGACTGTAAAATTTTGTAAGACGAGGATTCTTCGCCTCGGAATACACACTGAGAAAACATTTTCCCTTTCTGGTGATGTAAATGACTATTTTTAAGCTACTTTGAATCCAAGTTCAACAATTTATGACGCTAAACTATCATTTCAAATTATAGGTGTTGCTGGCATGTGCTCCAAAACAACGGTTGCACCTTTGGATCGAATAAAAATTCTTCTTCAAGCTCATTCCACACATTACAAACATTTGGGAGTGTTTAGTGGGCTGCATAACATTGTCCGAAAAGAATCGTTTCTAGCGTTGTACAAAGGCAATGGAGCTCAGATGGTCCGCATTTTCCCATATGCAGCAATTCAATTTACATCATTTGAAATTTACAAGAAGGTAATGAAAAATTGAACCATTTTGTTGATGTCACGTCTTGAGCCTTCGAAAATTTATTCAGTATTTGGGATCAATCATTCCATCAACAACATTTATTAAACATTCTGACAAATTCGTGGCTGGTGCTGCTGCTGGTGTATCGGCAGTTTTTCTGACATATCCATTAGACACTATTCGGGCTCGACTAGCATTCCAGGTGACCGGCGAACACAAATATACTGGCATTGTCCACACGGCTATCACGATATTTAAATCCGTAATTTGTTTTTTAACCGCACCATAAGTTCACGATCTTAGTAGGAATATCAATTTCAGGAAGGTGGAGTTCGCGCCTTGTATCGAGGATTCGTACCGACTTTAATGGGCATGGTACCGTATGCTGGATTTTCATTTTATTGCTTTGAAATGATGAAATTTGTATGCATGAAATACTCTCCGAACTACACATGCAAAAAATGCGACAAAAATACTGGTAAGTTTATTACTACGGTCCATAAGTCAACACTTTTCTTTTGCTATTTATTTTCCCTCATATAGAAACGATATTTCAGTCTCGTGCGCGAGTTAGAAGTTACACTTTTAATGTCATTAATATCGTCCTTGGTATTAAAAACGCTTAGTCCACTGAGCAAAACTTTCGCTAAACATTAGAAAACAAGAGTAAAAAGTACAGTGCAGAGTGCAACGCAAGTTAATTTATGTCACCCTCCTCCCTACCTGCTCGTTTTGTTATTATAAAAACAGGCCTTGACTCACTGCTTTTAATGACAACTTATATTTTGACTATTTTAAGTTATATGTTGACTCCCGGGGACAGTCAAACTGCTCGTTTGCTTTATATCTTTGACGTTTAAAACGTCATTTTGACAGTTGAAATAGACTGAGTTTTTATCCCAGTAAACTCTATAACAAATCAACAAACGCGTTAGGTCCTGTCACTTTGAATGGGTCTAAAGCTGCAGATAAAATGATCCTTCTAAAACACAAAAGATACAAAATTCATTCATTTGTATTCAAATAACGTTTGGAACATATAGATTCTCAAGGTTCAAGGTGTCAATAATAATCTTTTCATCGAGGTTCCAAGACTCAAATGCTTAACGTTTGTACATTACGCAAATAATCGTTCGACAACGTATCGAAGCTCGTCTTTGTTATCTCGTCTCTTAGTGAAAAAAACGCTCACTCCTCCAATCGCGTATAGTTGAAAAAGAAATGAAACGATTCTATTTTTAAACCTCTTCAAATGTAAATAAAATTAAAATGTTAAGTCGTTTATGACTGTGGCTGCATATTATAAATATGAATTAAATCATACGTCTTTTAGCCACATGTTTTGTTATTGTCATTGTTTTCGTTTTCTTATTTTAGGAGGCCTTGTGTTAAACATCCCGGCAAAACTGTTGTGTGGTGGTTTTGCTGGTGCTGTGGCACAATCATTTTCTTATCCATTAGATGTAACACGTCGTAGGATGCAGTTGGCGATGATGGTTCCTGAAACTGCTAAATTCGGGTAAGAGACTTTATTCAAGGTTAAAATGGAACGGAATTAGTGACAGCGTCGGTGAAGGATTCATTGTTAACACGTTAATCTTAAAGGGCCTGTCGCATGATAGTCTGCCTATAACAATTGTTTTAAAAGACTTTGGCTTTTCACCACATTACGCTATCATCTATTTAGATCCGTTTTGGAGTATATTTTGAACCTACTCGGTCTATTTGCATAAGGTAGTTTCAGAGAGCAAAGAATGTACTTATAAATAGAAGGCAACGAGAAAATAGATTCTTTACAAATAATTCACCTATCAGTGGAGAGCAAGCGTTCAATTTTAGGAATTTAAGAAAGAAATTGTTGATTACATTACGCTCTTGAAACTACCTTACTTGTAACAAAACAATGTGCCTTACTATGAATTCAGTCAAAACAAGTCTAACGATCAATTCGTACAAGTTTCATTTCGATTGGGTGTGTGAAACATGTGGGATATTTTTTTCTATAAATTCAAATTTTCAAAGTGAAACAGTCAAAAGTCACGCTACATGTGCTTTTGTCAAAGTATATAATTTTCATGAGGAAGTGCATAAGCACACAATTTTTCCTCACTTTTCATATTATGAAATTTGTCCTGAAATTTTGGTATCTTTTTAGATTTTATCAGCCTAGGGTCGACTATTTCTGATCCATGCACCCAGGCTTCTTACGGGCCTTACCCAATCATCATTAAAATCTTGAATCCCTCTTCCGGACCTCCTTCACTCACAAACAAAAGTATCCACCAAGCCCGGTCAAAAGCCGGCAATCGGTTGAATCCAAGCCAGGTGTAGTGCCATACGCTTGAAAAACCATTGGACTTTCCTGTTTGGGTATCGCCCAAGACAGAGTCGGGCAACGTGTTATCCCTGCCCTACGGCATGCCATCACTTCTCCAGCCTGTAGGGCCAAAAGCTTTCGCTCATTGGAATAGTCCCAATAAAACTATCAAGCCAAGGCGAAATCATCTGGTCCACAAGCTGATAAGGGGTGTAAACAGGCGGGTAACACGACGCTATCGGGTATCATGGTTGTGTTATAGACAACAATACTTCAGTCGTGTGCCTTCCTGTCTTCCCGAATTCCGAAATCAATAAAAATTCGGCTCTTCACCAACAAGTTCAGTTTCCCGACGTCGACCAGTTCAAATAGCAGAACCTTGCATACAGATCCCGAAACGGAAATAGCCTACACCGAGACCATGTAAAGGTTGAGCCAGGCCGCCTCTCATTCAAAGGTGCGCAACTGTCACGTCACACCACAACGACCGACGCCTTTTCTGTAGCCCTGAGTGATCTTGCTTGCAGACTAGCCTACACATTCTGGTGGCGAGCCAGCCGTGTCCGCGAGCAAGCCTCAGTTCTACGACCTGAGGAGGGAGTGTTATCAGGCGTGAAGACAAAGTGTATCAGCGCCCTAAGTAGGGAAAATCACTGAACAAATGAGTCCTCTGAAACATTTTACACGCTCTGGTCTGCCAGTTTAATCTGTCGAATCGTTATTTCTGTGAGCTGCATGCATTCATTGTGAGGTTATGGTAAAAGTCATCCACAAAAATTGCGAAATCTTTGGATCAATTATTAGGATTATTAGGATTAGGACCTCAACTTCATTCGTGACCTTAGCACTTGATGATGATAAACAAAATACTTCGTTCGTCATTTTCCACTACGAAAACGAATATAATCAACTTCAGACACAATAGCAAAATACTTGTTGACTTGATCGGTGTTTACCTGACCTGAAATTTGGTATACTTTGACACAAGCTGTCGCCACACTAAGAGCGTGGATTTGGAAGAAAAATCTCGCCTGATTCTAAGACCCAACCAAAATGGGAGCTAGAAATCTTTTGATTTTAAATGAAAAACAATTTTACGCTACTTCAGTTTGTACAGGCTGCACAGTGAACGAAAAATATTTGTAAACTTTTGTTTCACAGCTGTAGAGAAGTCGTGCAAATACAAATGACTGCAAAAATAAGGCATATTGTTCAATAAAAAGTTTCATGCTAAAAACACAAATACAAATTACATTTTATTCATTATTTTGGATGAGGCTAGTGTATTGGCTTCCAAAGATTCAAATGCTCTAATACTAAACATTTTTTCATCGAAAACTTAACGTTTTTGTAAAGAAAATACTTTAATTTTTCAATGTGAACATCAGAGCCTGATTCTCGACGCTCTTGTTGGTCTCGTTTACATATCTTCTGTGTGAACATAATGAGATGTTCACACAATAATGCATTTAAATACATTGGCATCTGTCAAAGTACAGTGTCAGTTATGATGAAACTTTATATTACTAGTAAATTATGATCTGCATGTTCGGTCGGTTGAATCAATAAACAAAATTCGAAAGATTAAAGAATGACGAAGTCAATATTACTCCTTATCAAATCTAACTTAACAAATTCATTCTAATTTATGTTAATTCTTTCTAATAATATGGTTGTTTCCGGCTCAATGTCTACATTACAGAAGGTACTTAACAAATTGTGGATCATAGTAGGCTGTACACTTTCATATGAAAAACCCGATATTTTAGTAACACATTTTTATAACTAACTTTGCTTGATATAGAAACTAACCAAAAATGTTTTTCTTGTAATTTAGTTGCAAAAAAACGTTTCTGTTCGTCGTTGGACCCGTACGAGTCTTATGCGTTTGTAATCACTCTATTTGTGATCGGGAGTAGGGGGAAGGGGGAGGATCGATCATGTACCGTAGATGCCTAATTTGTAAAAAAATTTTATCCGTCCGTCTGTCCGTCTGTAGACACAATAACTTATGAAAATCTGTTGAGTGGTTCGGTTCGGACTGTAGGCTCCTTTTAGTTTGGACGTTTTTCGTGAATATTCCTTAATGATGAGGTCTTCTGTGCAGTATTTAAGAGAAAAAAGAGATAGGTCTAGAGATGAGCGAGTCGACCGTTTTTCGAAACCCGACCCGTACCGAACCCGAGCCGATAAAATTTTTGATACCCGAAACCCGAATTGTTTCTAAACCGACCCGGACCGAACCCGACCCGATTGAAATTTTCGAAACCCGAAACCCAAATTGTTTCAAAACCCGACCCGGACCGAACCCGACTCGATAAAATTTTCGAAACCCGAAACCCATTAACCCGAAAAGAACAATTCGGGTTCGGGTTCGGGTCGGGTTTTTCGAAGTTTCGGGCAACCGCTCATCTCTAGGTCTCTCCTAAGTATTCTAGATCAGTTCTATGTATGGCCCTAGTATAAAAGAAATGTTGAAAAAATTTTGTTCAAACTTTTTTTTGAATTATCTCTTTGAAATTTTGAGCTTTTTTAGGGATTTAGAGAGGTTTTTTGAAATCCTAGAAGACTAGTTTACGCTCTTACGTCCACGTTGATTAAGAGTCAAGGCAATATTTATTTAGACAAGATACATATGAGTCTTTTTGCAACATCTATTCGGTTAGTCACATATATTTTGATGCATACGGGTCTCTTGCAAATATGTTTTTAGTAATACTTTGAGTTGTCTTGACCATACGAAAGCATAGGTAAGGAGCCGTCCACAAATAAAGTCATATTACTTCACAGAAAACTGAAAAGAAGACTCAAATTTACCAAATTTTCGTTTCATGGTTCCTCTCAAGGCGATTAAGTCTTGTCAAACATTTATGTAATAAAGACTTTCAGGGAGACCGAAATTGCTTACGTGTAATTCACAAAGTACGCTTGAAGCTAGGGCGGGGGTTTCGACAAAAACGTGTACCCCATACACTCAAAAAAATGGAAGCCCGACCCGGACCGAACCCGATCCGAAATTAAAACCCGAAGCCCGACCGACCGGGATTTTCTAAGCCCGAAAGCCCGAAACCCAAATCCATAAAAAGTAGTTCGGGTTCGGGTCGGGTTCGGGCGGGCTTTTTTTCGAATTTCGGGCAACCCGCTCACCTCTAATACATCATTGTTTTGTAGTCGATGTGATTTGAATATTCTAGGGTGCATCATTTTCAAAAAAAATTTTTGTAGCATTATTATCGAACGCGAATCGTAAACCCGATAAAAAGTACACCCGAAACCCGCCCGACCGGAAATTTTAAAACCCGAAACCCGACCGACCGGAATTTTCTAGACCCGAAAGCCCGAAACCCAAACCCGTGAAAAGTAGTTCGGGTTCGGGTCGGATCGGGTTCGGGCGGGCTTTTTTTCGAATTTCGGGCAACCCCCAGCGAATTTTAGGGAAAGCCGTTTTGGACTTCCTGAGAGTCTTCTTTTTGGAGCCAAAACTCAGTTTTTAGATGGCATGTCCAGAAAACTGAAATTATCTTCAGGGAAACCGTTGGAGAGATCCTTTCTCGTCTTCAATGCGTAGAGACATGAACGGTGATGGATGAAAGATTTTTGCTTTTTTTTATATGAACGCTCTATTACGTTTTTGTGCAACTAAATTACAAAAATAGTTTTCTATACGAATACTATGAAAATTGTGTTCTTCATTCAAAATGTTTGTTGGATGCGATGCGAAAAACAACACAATTTCAGTATTAGCATCGAAAACAGATAAGACTTAAATTAACATGGGATTGAAAGCATTTTGGTTGGATCCAGATCAAAAATGAACCAAAAAGAAAAGCAATTAACAAAAAACGATTTTCCACGCATCTAGCATGGGTATGCTGAAAACATTGTCATTGATCTACCGTGAAAATGGTATCGTTCGTGGATTGTATCGAGGAATGTCAATTAACTACCTAAGAGCATGTCCGATGGTAGCAGTTTCCTTCTCAACGTATGAATTGTTAAAGCAATCATTGAGCTTGGACACTGGCATGAAATTGTAGGACCAGAGATGATGATCAACCGAAAGCTATTTTCTTACCGATAACGATATCTTATCACACACAAAGTTTAAAGTATTTGAATAAGCACTTCTTTGGGCATGGGCATAACGTTTTGCCTGTTTTTTTAATATTTTTTTTTAAATATTTATTTATTGTTTTTTTATGTTATGAATAAAAGTGACGATTGAAATAAGAAATGTTTTGAGAAATGCAAGAAAAGGATATTTGTTGAAGTCAATTTCGGTTTCTAATCTCTCCCGAAACACTCTCTTTGAAGGGAGTGCTAAAATCGACTGGTATTTTGACTGTGCTCAGCGAGCGAAGATGTCTAATTTCACAAAACGAATATGCAAATACATCCAGTCAAATAAATGTGAACCGGAAGTGCTTGGCTCTTTCAGGTACGTCACCAGCTTGGGTCACTTTCGGAATCCAATCTTGTTGAGGTGGTATACCTAAGCTAAACGATTATGAATCTCACAGTTTTCCAGTAACGTCTGGAATCCCTCAGGGCCGCTATCTTGGCCCCATTTTGTTTCTACTGTTCTCATGCGCCATATCTCCTATATGCCGAAACTTTTTATTGTAGCGAAGAATATCAGGGACTGTTTGGCTATTCAAAGAGATTTGGAAGCGATTTCGGAATGATGTCATCGAAACTCATTACAGCTTAGTATCACCAAATGCCAAGCAATTTAATTCCACAGGAACAAACACCCGATCCATTTCACCTACGAAATTAAGGGCACAACTTTGGAAAGGGTCGCTGAAATACGCGAAACATGAACTTCCATAGCCACATTGAATATATAACCGCCAAGGCGTACTCCATGCTTGGATTTATGAAGAGGATTTGTTATGATTTTCGAGACATCAGGGCCCTGAAAAGCATCTACTGCGCACATGTTCGATCTCATCTCGAATATGCATGTTTGGTTTGGCAGCCTCGTTGCAGCGACAAAAAGGTCGCCATTGAGTCGATCCAGATACAATTTGTGAAGTGTTAAGTGAGACGAAAATTTCCGTTTACCATCTCACGAATCACGGTGCGAAACACTAAGAATCGACACCCTTCGTAGAAGACGGATGAATCTAGGCACTTTTTTCATTTTCGACTTTCTACCTGCACCGGAAGTCGATTCCCTTGTCGTCATTAACGCTCCAGCAAGGTCTCTACGTCAACACTAACTCTTATCTACGAACTATCATCGAACAGACCTGATCCTCCACCTCCGTCGGAGGAGGACTGGTCGTTGGCTAGCCGAATAGTTACTATAGACAAGTTAAGGTGAGCCATTGGTAGATTCAAGCCGTTCAAATCGGCAGGGGAGGACGGGAAAAAGTCAATGTGACGTTTATACCAAAGCTGGGAAAGCCCTCACTTTGCAAAGCCAAAAATTTCCGACCCATAAGTCTCACCTCCTTTATATTAAAGACTCTCGAGAAACTCGTAGACTTCTACATCAGAGACGAAATCCTGTCTGCACGCCCTTGTGGCCGGGGTAGAAGAGTCATTCGAATTCGGTGAGATTGCTCTTGGATGTTTTATGGACATTGAAGTAGCATTCGACAACACCGGCTTCGATGTCATTCAGCAAGCGCTAGAAGAAAGGGACTTAGCACCGGTAGTAACGAGGTGGATTGGCAACATGCTCAGAAGCAGGACCGTGGAGGCCAACGTATGCGGCCACAAGTCCAACTTCTGGGTATCGAAAGGCTGTCCGCAAGGGTGGATACTCTCACCGTTGCTATGGTGCATGGTCGTGGACTCCTTGATCAACAGGTTGAATGAGACATTCGTTCATGCGCAGGGTTATTCGGACGACCTAACTATCGGAAGTCGCTTGAGGAGTTCGCTGAGGTTAGTGGAGGAATGGTGTCTGGAGAGGGGCTTGAAGGTCAACCCCAACAAAAAGGACATTGTGCTTTTTAGTAAAAGGCAGGGTTGTATTTGCTAACCAATTTTTTTAGCGACGCTAACGCTAACGCTAACTGAGAAAAATACTAGCGTCGCTAACGTATTTCGCTAATCAGGAAAAAATTAGCGCGCTAATAGCGAACGCTAATCGTCGCTAACTTTGAAGGTTGAAATGTAAGTTAAGATATTTAACTGGACGGTAGTATTGATGCTCTTTTGAGGGGGTGAAAGGTTTTTTCGACTTATATTTCTTGTTTTGGCAGTAACGGAAATCCATAAAAATGAAGCTTACGTTTGTTAAAATGGTTGGAACTTTGAGCCAAGATTTTAAAGATCAGGCAGTAGATAGATTCTTGTTTAGTTTTTGTGTCTTCAAAACTAACTGAAAGTTTTTTTACTATTAGGCCGAACTTAAGACCAACTAAAGCCCTTAGAAGATTACAAGATTTCATAGGAAAAAATATCATCAACCAGTTTGTCCATCTAATATCAAAAGTTCTGGAGAAGTTTTTGATAAAACCGACAGAACCTTTCAACGCAAATTAACATTAATCATGCGTTATCATTCAACAAATATTATTATTTATCATATTTGTCATCTGACGCCCAAAATTATTCAAAATTCTCAAAAACATTTGTAGTGATTTCTTTTTCATCCACTTTTCTAACTGGTGGGAACTTATAAATCTTCACTGATTTGGCAAAATGTAGGTCAGCAAAAACCAATAAGTTTGAAAATCTTCCATTGAATTAGTCTTTTAGAATCAGAAAATTAGCGATTAGCGACTAGCGAAAATAAGACCTCGCTAATTCAGGGTTTAGCGAAACGCTAGTCGCTATTAGCGAGTGTATTTGAAATTAGCTTCGCTAACAACCCTGGTAAAAGGAACACAGGACACAATTTAGTGGGGAACTTCAGGCTCTTCGGAAAGGTTGTTGATCCTAGCCCAAAAGTAAAGTATCTGGGGGTTATTCCAAAAGCTCAACTGGATCGATCATGTTAAATACAAAGCACAGAAAGCGGTGGCCGCTTTCTGGATCTGTTGAAAGGCTTTTGGAAGGGACTGGGGAATACCGTCTAGAGTCATATTGTGGATCTATGAGACGGTGGTCAGACCCATGTTGAGCCATGGCTGCGTAGCTTGGTGGCCTAGGCTCAATGTGGAGTGCGCGAGGAAGGAGTCGAACGAAATTCAGAGGCTCGTGTGCATTTGTGTCACAGGAGCTATGAAGACTACGGCCACAGCAGCCATGGAAGCGCTCATTGCGTTATCGCCCATCCAGACGATCGTTAAAGCAAGAGCCTTTGCCTCGGCAGACAGGCTGAAGCAAAATGGTCTCTGGATAAGGAATTTTGAATCTGGCCTTGGAAGGATCCTGAAAATGATCAACGACAGGATCTTTGATATGCCCAGAGATTGCATGATTCCACAGGTCGACTTTGTGAGACGATACCAGATCGTTATACCGGACAGAGCGGATTGGTTAGGAAACTGTCCGACCTGCCTACCGGCTGATGGACTGGTGAGCTTTACGGATGGGTCGAAAACTGAGGTAGGAGCGAGAGCCGGGATCTATTCGCAGGAACCGGCGAACTGCGACAGTCTCCATTTGGGAAAGTTAGCGAGCGTCCTCCAAGCAGAGACGTTTGCGACGTTGGTAGGAGTGATGAATTTAATTCCAGAAGAAATGACGGGTATACGGCGGAGGAAAGCACACAAAGCTCTTCTTCCCAGCGCATGACGATAAGTGGACCAAGGAGCTTCTCAGAATGGACCGTAGTGACATTAGGAGAGTAGTGGGAGCCATTACAGGTCACTGTGGATTGAACAAGCACTTGGCCAAATGACCATTTTGGCTGATCCAAGATGTGACTGCGGCTTGGAGGAGGATACGGGCGTCCACGTAATATGCGATTGCCCGAAGTTCCACCTGCTAAGGAGCATGACATTAGGTGGTTATGTGATTCGACCCTAGGACCTATCGCTCTAGATAGGTTCTTGGTGAGAACCGGAAGGTTTTAAATGATTTACATGATGAATGAACGGGAAGAAAACAAAGGATCAATAGATCTGTGTTTTAGGAGCCAGAAATGGCCCATCCCACCCTGATAAATCTAGATCATCGAACAGACTAAGGATTTCATGAACCAATGGAATGGCTTGGTTTTGGGTTCCTGTTTTGAAAAATGAAAAAAAAGGGTTCCAAGGGTGCTGCATTAATATACTTCTGAGCCAAAGTCGAACAAGCGGGTGAAATGAGAAAACGCAACGATTCAGAACCAAAACAAACTTTTTTTTTCTTTAATTCTAATTTCGATTTAAACAGCGAAGTAATTAAAGTGCATAGAATTTTAAAGTGTAATCAACTGATCCGATTTATAGCTAAAATATGTTTCTCTTCGTGGTACGTACGTAGTACATGTCCAATAACTCCGGCAGTTTCTGCATCACTTAGCCACAAATTGATAGACGAATAATCGTCTAAAATGGAGAGGTAAGCTGAAGAATAAATATTTGATTCAACACGAATGTCAGTCGCAAGTTCAATTCAATTTTACCAATAAATATTTTCGGATTAGAAAAACTTAATTGAATGTGTGGTGATGTAATTAAGGCTTGAAGCATCGGTGAGTCCTTGAGAAGGCCATCGTTGTATTTATTGTGTATACGCATTAGCCGTTTGCAAGCGTCAACGTAATTGTTTTCCGTTATTTCTAGTGCATTTGCTACGTCTTGCTTACTGAATCCCATATTCCATATAACTTCCTTTAGATTTGACTTGGTTGTTATGTGTTTGTACGAATAGATGCGAATTATTTCTAATAAAGCTTCTATGTTCTTCTTGGTGCTCTGAAATGAATTGACGGTTGAATATGTTTTCCACTGTGATGTTCCTGGTGTTTACCATTCGTTTCCTTACCTTACATGTTGATGAATTTAATTTGCTTTCAGAAAATTGTTCGTTTAATTCGAGAAGTTTTCCTTTGGAATCACAAACATTTCCATGGCTGTAAGATAAGTAGAGTGAGTTCGTCATTGCTCTAAATTGCTGTCTATCCACTTACTTATCACTTAATTGCTTTTCCTGAACAAAAAACTGAGACATCGCATCCAACTGAAACAAATCATTGGAATTGCGTCGGATCAGCCGTTCTTTGAACATTAAAATAATTTGTGTTGCATATGGGCCTGCACCAATAACGAATGCCGATGATTTAGCTAGAGATATTAACAAATGTCGTATATCACTTTGAACCTGAAATTTATCATCGAAATTGAATTTCGTTTCGTTCGTTCCCTTATGATTGGATTCATACATCACAATGCAACATGATTTCGCCAACGTCTATGACTGACTCAGCCTTCTGACCGCATTGCATCCCTTCGACCGTTAATTCATCGATTGTACTTTGAGAGGGACCTTTCTGAATGTACTTGTTTGAAACACATTTACCGTTGTCGCGTCTCATCAACAGTAGTTCGTCTGTATGAATGAATGAAAAATTACCAAAATTGAATTTTCAAATTCTATTCAGTTACCGTTGTGTGCGAGTGTACATTTACTAATTGACAGATCCTCCTTCAGTTCAAGCGTTGTCTCCGATGGCTTAAGCAACTTAAAGCTTTGGACATCCTCATCGATTGGAAGTCCCAACTCCGTTAACGCCTGACATTTGACTTCCTGAATCGTCGTTGTTGGCAGTAGCCGTAAACTCACCAATCTTCCATCGTAACTTATTATCTTTAGTAAAATTGGACCATAAGGGATTTCTGTACGCAATGGTATTTTATTGCTAATTCTAAAAGAGACCCCAACATCAGTTTAGAACAGCAGCACAACAATCATAAAGAGGAAAAACGGAGAATGGAAAACGTACCCAATACTTTCGGATGAAAAGTTGACTCTTTTTCTGGACGCTTCCCATTTTGCTCTTCGTTCTGCTAATTTCTCACGCATCCATGGTATCATCGGCTTCGATTGTTTCCTGATGTATCGATCAATTATCTTATAAATTTCTTCATATTGCACTCAAATAATATCCAATCGAGGAGCAAACCAGTAAACATTGATTTTATTTGTTGACATTTTCTATGTAACTTATTTTTGTGCAAAAGTACATAACGAATGCAGTGTTACCTGATGCTTTTATTTTAGAACTTTTGAGACATTTTTGAAGCACACATTGAGGGAACAATTTTAAAGTGATGCGAAATTTAAAATTACAGTACGATTTCTTCATATACTTCTATCGGTGTCATATTCGTCGTTTTTAGACCTGTGACAACGATTTTTATTACTAGTCGAATTTAGGCAGGCAGTTGATGGCCCTTCTGTTTTGAAGAGGGAGTTCGAAAAACCTTCCATCCGTCTGTCAAAACGATAACTCGAGTAAATCTCGACCGATTTTCAATTTTTCCAACTGAAAGATAAACGAAACATACGGTGGATGCTCTATAATTTTGGGTCTCCGTAGGAAAAAAACTTTTTTCGTAAAATACATTCATGCCGCCGGAAAGCCTTAGAGGAATTTCGAGATGTTTTGTTCGAAAACAAATATTGGCCTCACACACCACGGCAGGCTTCGAAAGAGAACGCCTTTATTTTCATTAATTTTGCAGAATTGAGTGTCTGATCATGACTTTTTGAGTTGACCAAGTCATTGTTTTATTTTTCGGAAAATTCAATCGAGTAATCTTACACAAACCGTTCGGAAAAAACTCGTCCAGTCATGATTGTATACAGCTATACTTGGTGTATAACATCCTCAAATCTCAAAATCGGAAAAAATTTTCGATGCTCTTCCAGGTCATATTAGAACCGCTAGCAACTTCTACGCTTGAATTTGTAAGTCATATGAGGAGACCTTCAAAATAACTCACAGCTTCGGTTCGTCAAACTCTTGAGTTTGGCTAACTCGAAAATGAAATTTTATATGGGAATCTAAAGGTTGACTCATGTCCAAGCCTTTCGTGCTGTATGTGGTCGAAATTTTTTCGAACAGATATGGCAGATCGGCTCAAAAAATTCCTAAAAAAGATCAAACTTTCCGGCGGCAATAATGAATTTTACGAGAAATGTTTTTTCCTACTGAGGCTCCAAACCTATTGGGGCAGCCCCCGCATGTATGGGACCCGTACGCATCTGAATAGATGTTGCAAAAAGACTCGAACGTATCTCAGTAAATATTGCCTTCAGGGCGTCTGACGAATTCTGATAACGCTTAAGTAGAAGAACAAGTGATGTTATTAGTTAGTAATACTGCCGAAGTCGGAGCCAGGCTGCGTACTTGGGACCTGAAGCTGGGAATAAAGAAGCCAGCCTGGTACTGAACATCTGTTTTTACCAAAATGAAGGCAGGAGTGAGTTCTATACGTCACATACGTTTCAATTCGGCACCAGGCTGCTGACTTTCCTTGCATTCTAAGAGTCATAACTCAATGAGGCAGCCTGTGCCGAGTTGAAACTTATATGACTTATAGATCTAACTACCGCCCACACTTTGGTAAAATCAGATGTTCAGCACCAGGCTGCTTTCTTTATTCGCAAATGCAGGGCAAAGAAATTTTCAAAAAACACTTTTTTTTTAATTAAGGCCGATCTTAAAACCGACCTAGAGCACTTAAGAGATGCCTCTGATCCAAACTTTAATGGACAAAAAATCCCCTCAATATACAGCACAACAAAGCAAAAAAAAATTTCGATGGACAAAAAATTTCGCCTCTTTTTTCGCTTCACAAACTTCACAAAAACGATCATTATTAAAGGAATATTCACGAAAAACCACCAACTATCGTCTCAGGTCGCGTAACGTGAGTTATGCCTACACTGAGGACCCTTCAGCCCGAACCACTCATCCCTCTGTGAAAAGAATTTATTTTCGTGATTTTCTGATGTCTACATCTTTCATTCAAACCCTTGACGAGCGATTTCCGTGCTAATTTCACAGACAGTTTTCGAAAATCGGATAAGATTTACACTATTTATGTAGAAAGAAAAACTTTGGGCTTAGGACCCTGGTTGAGTCCAGTATCTTTAATCAAAAACGTTTCTGCCATAAGAAGAAGAAGAATCGCCTAAGGGGTTATGGGTTTTGCGGAAGCTGCAGGAGAGAGCCCTCCAATTGCGAAATTCAGCGGAATGTAGTTCATGTCGAATTTTCGATTAAATTTCAATAGATTGCTAACATTAAGAAATATTCATAAAAAAAAAACAATTCTTTTATCAATGGTCATATGTTCGCCCAAGTTCGAGTTGAAGAAATATGAAAAAGAAGAAAATGATGCTCTTGCATACCCAAACCAAATGTCGAAATTTATTCTGTTTATTTCTTCAAATTTTTTAAGTGAGCCTTGCATGAGGTAAGTAGGTAAATGGTTTATTATTTCTTTATCTTATTTTTTTTACAAGCTGAGAAAAGGTGGTCAGGCTAAGCCGCCCTTCCAACCTGTAAAAACTCTGGTCTTTTCAAATTAACATAGATACAAATTTTGGTGCCTATTCTAAAATCACAATAAATTAACACATCACACAATTTGAGACACAATTGACATAGAAACAAAAAAATGAAAAAGATAAAAGCAAAGAATAATAACGGAAACGAAAATAAGTAGTTATTTGGTCGATATCACGGATTAAAATGGCTAACAGTTTTTCATTATTTTTTGGTTTGTACGATGTGCGTCATAAGTAATATATTTCCTCCAGATTGCAATCGGAGGGAACTGTCCCCAGAATCGCTGCTGCGTTCCCCCTCTGTACGGCAACACTGATTCTTTGTATTAAGAAGTTTGTTGAACGTTTCTCACCAGTGACGTTTTGAATTAATTCACCGATGCGTTCAATACGTTTTAGAGATTCTTCACCAAACGTTCCAAAAGTCTCAACACACACCGGGATGAAATGAAAATTAGACGCTAAGTTGATGTATAAAGATTTTTTGTAGTTCTCGCGCAACCGGGCAGCGTAGCCCGCTTTTTTAGAATTCCCTTTAACATATACGCGTAGGTGTAATCCCAAATTGTCATTCAAAACTAAATACATTTTCATCCGAGGGGTGACGCACTTCTGCGGTTTATGGAATAAATGGGAATAAATATTGGAATAAATGGAATAAATGATAATTTTTTCAAATTCGTCAAAACCTCAAATAGACTTGATTTTGATGGCAACGCACACAACAAACCATATTAATGTGTCAAAAAGTGAAAAAACCCTCTTTTGAAAACTTAAAAGAATTTTTGTTGAAAAATGGAATAAATAAATTTCCATATAATTCCATATTTATAAAAAAACAAAATTTAATCTCAAGACGGTTTAAATGCTTTATAATTTGTGCAAACTTTTTTTTAACTTATTTGTCTAACTTGTGATGTGTTTGGTTCAGATATTTCGCAGAAACAACAAGAAAATTTTTGGGAATAAATGGAATAAAAGAATAAATGGAATAAATGTAGTGCGCCACCCCTCGTTTTCATCCTTGTGAATTAAAACAAATAAATTAAAGTATCCAAAATATGTTGCAATCATATTCATAGGTGAACGAAAACAGTGTGAAATGAAAGAACGTGTTTCTAAAGACCGCCATCAAACAACCACAAAACAGTCGTTGTCGTCGACTGATTTAGAAAACAGTCTTCTCGAAGGGTCGTCAAGTTAAAATTTACTTTCTATTGAAAAATATTACAATTGGAAACGTGTCAGATGGACAACTCGTAAGATTGGACTTGTTTTTAGCGAGTTGTCCCATAAAACTTATATTTGTAGAAGAAAATTAATAAATGCCGTGTTTATTAAAACAGTCGTTCCCGTGACGATCGCCGCGGTAACGACTGTTTTCATTGTCTTGTAAGTTGACAATTTTCTTCTACAGATATTGGTTTTATGAGACAACTCGATAAATCGAGTGTTAATCTTAAAATGTATGCAGCTAAGACGCACAAATTTTTGTCAATTTTAGCAGAAACCTAATTTTAAGTTGACGACTCTTCAGAAGGCTGTTTTCAATAACAGTCGATCGACTGTTTTCGGAAACAGTCGATCGACTGTTTTTGAAAACAGTCGACGACTGTTCAGTGGTGGTTTTATAGCGGTTTTCAAAAACATGTAATTTTACTGCCAATTATTTAAATTCACACATTAATGTTATCGCAACGTATTATGGCCACTTCAATTAATTTGTTATAATCCACAAGAATGAGAACAAAATTGGATTTAATTAAACATTCGGCAAAATAAACCGATTGAAGTCGGAAATTTGATCTGCGTTCACATATTTTTCTTCTTTTCCATCTTGCCTCTACTTCGAACTTAGGGAAACACATATGACCATTGATAACTTATTGATTTGTTTTATTTTCCGATTATTTTGTTTATCCCAGTGACTTGTTTATGTTAAAATATATACATTCCATTAATTTATTTAATTAAAGGCCCTCTACCGCAGCTTCCCGTTCATAACTAAAGTAAATCAAAGGTCGGCCCTAACCCAAAAAAATTTGTTTGGTATGTTGCATAGAGAAAGTTGAGGGGAACATTATTACCCAATTCGACGCATCTCCTAAGGGCTTCAGTGCTACTCGACCGTACATAAAATGGTTAATAGTTGGAAGAAATATTAGTTGAGGTTAGGGAATGCATTTCCCGACGATTTTTTGGGAACCGGGAAACGAGAAATACGGGGAATGGAAAAAAATTTCCCGGGGTAATTCCGGGAAATTTGAATGACTTTTAGAGCAAATGAAATGTATTTTTTCCTCAGAAACTGTAAAAAAAGTTTCTTACAGCATTTGTTAGCATTTTTCACTCCTTTCAAATTCGAATTAGGTGTGAAGAAACGCTAAATTATCAAACGTTGTCAATTTAGATACAAGTGTATCTTTTTCATATTCTCAGTGTTTCGGACGAGAGGCACTCCACCTTTGTGATTGTTCGCGATTATTCCGACTAACCGATGCTGATGATGTGGGAAAAGCTCGACTAAAATTCGAGATGGCAGCACACAATGACCTTCTTACTCAGACTGTTTGCTCTACCCCTTTCATTTGAATTTTCGCCGTTCATTCTATTCCTTCATTTCATTCATTCTATATTCTCTCATATTATCTCTCTGCCCCTCGACGAACGAAAGTATCTGTTGCCTACCTCGAATTTTGGTCGCGAAAAAAATCGGAGTACTCGTACAGAGTAAAAAATCTAGATAGGAAGCAGAGAAATTTCTTTCGTGCGAGCACATTCATTTAGTTTTATTCTGTACGAGTACGTGGATTTTTGGCGACCAAAGTTCGAGGTAGCTAACAGAAGCGTTGATACGGGGGCAGAAAGAGAACGAGAGAGAATGTAGAATTAACGAGATGAGGGGGTAGAATGAACAGCTAAAAAGACGATGAACACTGAAATTAAGAGCTGAAGGGGTCGGATGAACGGACTGGTGAAGGGCGTCATTATGAACTGATAGGTTGCTGACATCTCTTAACGACTGGATTACCAAGGTAAATCATGGCTAACCAGCGTAAATCACTGATTTAGTCAAATTTATAAGTGATTAGCTGATTAATTGAGGTAGTTTCACCCTCGCCGAATGCACAAAAAAGAAAAGAAGCATGCGTACTCAACATTTGTCCTATTTTTACTGCTGTACGCCCAATTAATGACATAGGGGCCGTTCATAAATTACGTACGCTTGAGGGATGGGGGGGAGGGGTCGTGCCTAGCGTGACAGAGTGTGACAGGGGGAGGGAGGGGATTGAGGTCCAGTGTTACGTCACGCGAAATTTTTGAAAATGTTTACAATTAGTCGAAATCAGTTTGACAATTGGCAGACTCACCGAGCTCTTCTAAGTGACACCAGTGTGACAGGGGGAGGAGGGGGGGAGGGAAAAAGCCAAAGTTTACGTTACGTAATTTATGAACGGCCCCATAGCCAGAAGTGAATTGTGAAAAATTAGTAACGTTTGCGACTCTCGGTAGGTCGATTCAAGCTCGTTTGATATGAAATGCTCAAGATGAAAATTGAATCTAATTGCCGAAGTTGACCAGTGTAATAAATGACTCGTAACTCTTTTGTTTCCTTTAGTTCAGTCCTTTCTAACAACTAAGGATAGTTATGTCAATAACTTGAGAGCACAAGCCATGAATTTCGATTATAAAAAATTACAAAGAACCGGGAAGTTGAAATATAAATACCCGGGAAACGGGTTTCAATGGAACCGGTATTTCCCCGGAAATTTTTTCCCGGGTACATTCCCTAGTTGAGGTGTTGAAAGACGGATGAGCTGAGGGTTGGCAGGGATTAGGTGGAGGGTGAGAAATGTGTCTTATTTATTGTGTGTGATTCTTTCGGACTGATTTTCCCATATTCTAATATTTAATGACGTCATCAGTAATTTAACAAATCTTTTTACATTCCTCGATATTCCTTGCGACGGAAGACGTAAGCTCTATGGGGAATCGTAAATAACCCGTTACACTTCCTGTTCTTCCCCGTTTTTAAGCTAACCTGCCTGGCCTAAGAATTAATTCATTCATTTTTTCTCTCTAAGTTTTCAACAGTAGATAAATTGCGGTTAAAATGTAAATCAACACTGAAATGCTGATATCAAATGTTTAAGCAAAACGAAAATCGCAGTGTCAATGCCAATGTCAACTTATACTGCAGCTAATAAAACGAAAAGAAAACGGTTTAATTCATCGTTCTGGTCTTCTTCGAACCTTTTAAATTTTTAGATTTTGTTCCACTTCATTTTAGGATCGTTGATCGGTTTGGACTCTCCACGAATATGGTTTTGAGGATAAAGGTATCGGCAAATTGTTTTTGCCATAAGAAGGTAAAAAGACGAAAAATGAATTTACTTTTTATTCTATTCAAATCAAAGTTCGATGCATGCGATGCTTCTCTATATTCCCAGAATAAATTTCGCATAGTTCCTCGATCCTAGTGACATTCTGAAAATGAAAAAAGAATTTATTATTCATAAAAATAGTCAAGCAGCTCACAGCTCAGGCCTATAGCTTTCGATCGGATGTGGAATATGGCGCAAATAAACTCCGCAATCCGACAATAAAGTTCAAATGATGTCATCTACTGACGATTAACGGAAAACACTAATGTTGACAGGAATGGATCGTTTCCCAGCGATCCATGCGTTTAGTGCGACGTCGGATTTAGTTAAAGAACACGAAATTTCAAGATGAAGTGCGTAACCTGAAAGGCCCAACACTTTTCGTCACTTGTTATGCTATGGATTTCGTCATGAAATTGTGTATAATTTGACATAAGCCGACGCCGCGCTAAAGTAAGGATCCAACTACACAGCTTATGCGACGGGTACCCCAATTCATACATTATTTTTATCACTTACCTATCATTCGAAATGTTATTAAAAACTCTGTCCATGATTTTTGGAAGCATCCACGGTTTGAAAATTTTCCAATGACCGAATGTTGGAATTGATATGTAAATAAATATTTTGAACCACGAAATGTTTTTCACAAATTGCTTAAGTTTTGAACTTTGATCCATACGACTCAGACATAAGTCATTTAGTAACTGAAATTAAAATGTCTCACTTTGTGATTTCGTTCAAACAAAAGGAAGTCATCCAATCACCTCAATGACAGTCGTGAAGGCATATGCAAATACATAATATCGAGGGGATAGATAATATGCAGTTCCAGCCACTAATCCTGCCAAAAAGGAATTCTGAGTCGTTTCATTATGAAATTCGTTCAATAAGAAACGAGTTAGTTGATAAAATGTCCCATACAAAACAAAAAAAATGAACAGTTGATAGTCAAAATATTCGAAAAACGATGTTATGAATGACAATACACCATTTCTAAACAATTTAAAGCTATTGAATAGCACTTTAATACTGGACATAAGCAATCCCATTTTAGCTGCACTTTTGATTTGCTGAAATATAAAATACAATCAACACATCGCTTTAAGATTCATTTTTTTCATTCTAATACCTTCTTAATCAAATGTCTCAAAACGTTCATTTTGTCATCCGCTAGCTTTGTATTATCGACTTTATAGTTTTGCGCGTACCTTTAATAATAATGTAAATTAGTTGTGGTTGAGGTGTGATTCTATTTATATCACCAGCGATAAGGAGATTATTAATGCGCTTTCCAGAAGGACAGGGAGAAGCAGAAGCATAATCGCCGCAACATATTTTTGCATCGTATAATAGAGAGTTTGGGCAAAGCGACAAATTTATAACATATATATATAGCTATGTTATAAGTAGCAAGTTATATGTTTACGTTATAAGTTACAAGTTTATGTTAAAAATTTACGGTACAAATTATAAATTTATAGGCCAGATCAGTATTTTAACTGACCCAGATCAGTACTTATCAGTTTTAAAACTGATCCGGATCAGTACTGATCAGTTCGGAAACTGATCCGAATCAATACTGATCAGTTTCAAACTGATCTGTATCAGTACTTATTAGTCTAAAAACTGATATGGATCAGTACTGATCAGTTCCAAAATTGACCCGCATCAGAAATGGTCAGTTTCAAAACTGATTTGGATTAGTAGTTTTGAAACTAACCAGTACTGATACGTATCAGTTTTAAAACTGATCAGTACTGATCCATATCAGTTTTTAGACTGATAAGTACTGATACAGATCAGTTTGAAACTGATCAGTATTGATTCGGATCAGTTTCCGAACTGATCAGTACTGATCCGGATCAGTTTTAAAACTGATCAGTACTTATCTGGGTCAGTTAAAACTTATACGAATCAATACTGATTAGTTTCAAAACTACTAATCCGAATCGGTTTTGAAACTGATCAGTACTGGTCTGTATCAGTTACAATACTGATCTGGGCTATAAACTTAAAATGTTAACTTATAACGTAAACTTGTAACTTATAACTGAAACATATAACTACAAACAAATAGCTATATGTATATGTCATAAATTTGGCCTTAAGTAGCTTTGCCCAAACTCTCTAATAACTAGATGTGTATTAGCGCCGCTGGCAGCGAAGCTAATTTGGAATATCCAACACACAATGAAATTTGTTAAAATTGCTGACTTAACTAGAATTAGCTGAATTTATATTCAGACCTCAGCTTTTTACATTATTTGTTTATTACCACACAAGAATAAAAAAAGGGCATAGAGAAAGAATCAACCTAGTACCTGATAGTGTAAAAATTCTTGAAAAGTTGATCCAAAGTCCAAATTTTCTGGCGTTACTACCTATTACTCTTACTACTACTACTTTTAAAGTTAGCGAAATTATGGAAAAAATGATTCTCCTAAACTGCTGTAGAGGACTGATTTTACGACACCTGGACTCATATACGACCCCCATGTTCTACAGAGAATTTTAAAATTCGGAAAAAAACTTGAAATTAATTTTTTTTTTAATTCAAAGCTTTTTTCATAAGATCAACGCAATTAATAGAACCTTTTACTCACATTAACGTATTTATTTGACATGAATTCTGATTTTGAGGCGCACCATATCGATGTTTGCAACCCAAGAGTACATTCAGCGATCAATTACAGAAAGTAATGTAGCAAATGTATTAGTTAAACTAAAAAGCAACAGAGATTTTATAGAAGCTTTTTATCGGTAATTTAACATTCGAAGTAAAAAATTGTTTTTAGATGCAAAAGAAAATCAGAATTATATCAGGAAAATGTCTCGTAAAACAGTACAACGTCATTTATCACACATTCAAACAAAAGTGGTATTTCGTTGCATGCTTGGTCGTGTTCTCCAACCCCAAACGATAATATCGCTGGCCGGCCAAATAATAGGGAAATTGCCATGTCCACAGACGTTGGAATGGTCGTCATCATCAAGAACCCAGAATAAACCACCGCCTAAGTTTTGATTGACAATATAGTTTGCCTTGTAGATAATCGATTCACGGTCTTCGTAGCCAACCCATAAAGTTCCTTGGAAGGCGTATGGACATAACTGTGTCGGTTCCCAAACACGAGTTAATGTGTTGGCGTTCAAGCGTTGGCAAATTTGATTATAAGCCATGAATGGGCCTCCACTAGCAGGGGCTCCGACACCGTTCAAAGCAGCGTTGTCAAGTGTGAATCCAATCCCATACGAAGCTAATCCCATGTAAAGTTTATCTCTAGTACCCCCTCGACTTAATACAAGTTGAACGGAGGCGTCAACATTCTGGTCTGTTGGATCGAGACTACTGCGATACATTGCAGTGTGAAGGCCAGTTCTTGGTTCCCAAGATCCATGTAGGTCATAGGTCATTAAACCAATCCAGGTGGCTGGAACAAAAATTCTGGGAATGTCATATGACAAATTCGTTCTCCAAGCTCCAGCACCAATAGCTGCCGACAATGAATACTCAGATGGCAAAACAGCTCTCAAAGTTTCCATCAATATACTGAAATTATCCCTATCTTGTGGCGCGGTTCCATCATAGTTGGGGAATCTTGAAATAGAAATTTTCGAAAATTGAATTCTTCAGTACTGAGACAAGATCCGCTTAGAATTTACTCCCAATCGATGTCTACACCATTCAAATTGTGTTGTCGCACAAATGCCAACAAATTGTTTGCGAAGCTATTACGAGCGGCTGCACTTGCAGCCATTGCTGACCAAACTGGTACCAAGGGAACGTTGTATCCACCGACGGCAATTATTATTTGCAGTGCAGGATTTTGAGCTTTTAGAGCGACAACGGATTGCAAATGTGATACAACTTCAGCTTCACTGCGCCAAAGGAAAGTCAATCCACCCTGAGCTGTTAGACCCAAGAAACTGTATGCAATGTGTGTACACAACCATGGATTTATATGACTCGCTGGTATACCAGGCATCCAGTAACACAGAAGCCTCCCTGGGATGTAAGACTTTAAGATAGACTTTATCGGTTTTAATACGATAGACTGGAAATACTGTTTGTTTGTGCTTGGACGTTGCTTGCAGCTAGGAACAGCAGCGCAGCAGAGAGGAAAATACTCAGTTTCATTGTAAAGGTAGCTGATACACTGACTTGCAGAATTTAAACTCTACAGCAATTTATAGCATTTTGATAAGAAATTATTAGAAATCAATGTTTAGATAAGAAGAGGAGTATCTATTGACAATATGAAACTGTAGGAAAGCAAATTTTGATTTTTAGACACCAACGAACCGAAAGTTGCTGTGCGGTGCGGACACCCTCAGAGCTATTGTCTTCACATTTCAGTTAAAAAATTCAGAATGAAAAGTTTACTCCTTTCACGTGATAATTTGAACTTTTGTTTGAAATTTTTCTATTTTATTTCTACGCCAAAATATTAATATTTTCTAGCCGATCGAGCCGCTGTCGAGGTCTGAAAAAGTTTTCTTCCCCCGTTTCAAAGAACAATTTTTTAGTGACGCGACGTCAATAAAAGCCCAAATAAATAAAAGTGCGCTAATGCTGCCATAAATATTTTGTCTCTAGAGTGAGTAAACTGTCAGTAATAGTTGATATTTTGAAACATTTGTTCCTCATCCGCCGAACATATTGATCGGAGCACGGTTCTAAGCTATAAAATTTCTTGATTTTTCGACCATTTTCTTCACAGGTGGTACATGCCGAATGCCGATGCAATAGAATAAATAATTAGACAACGTATCTCAATTTTGCTAACCTCATAACACGTATACATACACGTATTATCAACTTTAGATTAGTAACCAGAAAATGATAAACGGCGCCTCGCGACTGGGAAAGACCGTGTTTCTCGAGAGTTTTTATACTCAGATTTTTATAAGTTCGATTTGTTGAAGTTGTAAAGGTTTGTGTTGTGATATTAAAATTCTTGAAATTATTGCTTCGTTACAGAATGGTTTCGAATCCAATCGAATCTTCTTTGTGTGACGCAAAACCTTAAGAGCGTGTCAGATATTTTGACAGTTCTATGTTTTGCGATGTTTTTTATTGCATATTTCTAAGACAATGATCATTAATTTTAAATTCCAAAACATCTACTGTTCGCATAACACATCCCTTTATAGATCTGAAAAAACATCGCATTGAATTATGCAGCCGAGTACTTTGCGATGTTTTTCAGATCAAATTTTGACACTAAGACTCAATAATTATATATTCTGAATCAGAGAATTTATAAAGGGATGTATTATGCAAACAGTAGATGTTTCGCAATTTAAAATTGATGATCACTGCCTTAGAAACATACAATGAAAAAATATCGCAAAACATAGAACTGTCAAAATATCTAACACGCTCTTAAATACTCCAATCGTCAACTTCATATTTCCGACATAAAATTCTGGACCAACTGAAGCACTCACACAAACAAATGTATCTCACACAGGCCTATGTAAGACCAATTGTTGCCAATTTTGTTTATTTGCAATTACGAATTTATCTAAGTTTGTTTGTGTGGTGGCTAACCAGCTGGTTTAGAACTTAATATCGGAGATATGAATTTGACGTATGTATTTAACTCCTAAGAATATTTTTATTGAGAACTTTCATGAAGCTAAATAAAATAATAGACATTTACAAAGCCAAATATTTCAAACACGCAGTTATATTGGCTAAGCATGAATCTTAGTAAGCCTCGGCACCACAAGTGCAGCTTCTGGGTATCGAAAGAGTGTCCGGAAGCGGGAATACTCTCACCGCTGCTACGGTGTATGGTTCTAGACTACCTGATCAAGAAGTTGAATGAAGGAGACGTTCACGTTTAGGACTACTCGGAGGACAAGTTCGAAAGTACGCCAGGGGATCGCTTGAGGGGTTTACTGAAGATATTAGAGGAATGGTGCCTGGAGCTGGGGAGGACAAACTCCAAAAATGTCCATACATTGTGCTTCCTGGCGGAAAGCGCATATGACACGGTTTAGTGGGGAAATTTAGGCCCTTCGGCCAAAAGCTCAACTGGATCGAGAATGTCAAAGACAAAGCAAAGGCTTTTGAAAGGGACTAAGGAATACCGTCTAGAGCCATATTGTGGATGTGTGGTCAAACCACCACCTGTGTTGAGCCATGGTTGCGTAGTTTGGTAGCCTAGGCTCGACATGTAGTGTGCAAGAAGAAGTCGAACGAAATTCAGAGGCTTGTGAGCATTTGCGTCACGGGAGTTATGAAAACTACGGCCACAATGGCCATGGAAGCGCTTATTGCACTATCGTCCATCCAAAAGATCGTTAAAGCAGTGGCCTTTGCCTGATGGCCTGAGGCAAAATGATCTCTGGTTGAGTAACTTCGAGTCTGTACATGGGAAGATCTTCCATTTGCCCAGAGATCGTGTGTTCGCACATGTCGACTTTATGAGGCGATACCAGATCGTCATACCGGACAGAGCTGATTGGCTTGGAAACTGGTCGACCTGCCGAGCTGCACTGACGAATAGAAAACTGAGGAAGGAGTGAAAGCCGGGGTCTATGCGGTCTAGACTGTAATGAGAGAGCAGACGAGCTGGCTAGGCAGGGTTCAACATCTGCGATAGAGGGCGCAGAACCCCATATCCCTTGCTTCATGTGTGAGGAGGCTGCGGAAGACTGGGTGCGAGCTGAGTCCGCAAAAAGCTAGAGTGCGTACGGCGGGGGTTAGCACACGAAATTCTTCTTCACGGAGTCCGACGAGGAAGTGGGCCAAGGAGCTTCTCAGAATGGTCCCCAATAGCATCAGGAGAGTAGTGAAAACTATAATGGGTCATTGTGGGTTCAGCGAGCACTTGACCAAAATGACCATTTTGGACTATCCAAGATGTAGCTGGGGCTTAGTGTGACTTCAAGCGGTTGTGCAATTCGACCCTCTGAAGTTCCAGACCTATTGTCCTCGACAGGTTCTTGGTGAGGTCCGGAAAGTTTTAATGATTTATATGATGAACGGGAAAAAACAAAGGAGCAACAGATTTGTGTTTTAGAATTCAAAAATGATTTTCATCCCACCCTGATAAATCTAAAAAAAACCTCGGCACCGACTCGCAGCTAACTTCACATTAGTCTTTTCGCAATGAAGTTTATTTTGATATTAGCATTCATTTCTCTTAACGAGCTCCGAAGAAAAACGGAATAAAGCACAAATTCAAATGTCAAATAAAAGTGAGAGAGATGCCATCAACATTCAAATACGAGAAAGAAAAAGAGAAAATGTGTTCTTTATGTACTTCTTCTACCGAGCCCTTCTCTTTATTAGGACGTATTTCTAACAATTTGGCTTGTTGTAGCACGAGCGGCGCCAGGCGGCTTTTTTTCATTTTTAGGACAGTTTTCTGCGTTTAATCTGAAATTTATATAAATTTGCAAAATACCTACCAGTAGCGGTGATTTTCTCCTGCTGTGAGTTCCTTCAATCCCATGATAAATGAACTAAAAAACATGAAGAGTGCAGTAGAAAATACTTTGGATTCTCTTATCATCTGAAAACTTTCAAAATCAGCTGATCGTAGGATCGTCTGCACCAATAAATTTAGAAATAATTGAGATTGTATGATCGCATATTTTCTTGGAACACAATTGAGAAATGCCATCACGCCAACGAGTCCAGGAATTGCAGCAACGTTATAGAATCGAATTTCCTTACAAATATTGCTAAATAATAAAAAAATATCCTTGTTGATAGCTATTTACATCACTTGGCTGGTGAAAAATTTGACAAAAATAACGCGAATCAAAAAAATGTTTGCCTCGAGTTGTGGAAACGAAATTTTATTTTTCGAAAGTCATTTTGAAATAGTTGCACATTGAAGAAACTTACTACAAAGCGCAGTGAACAATAGCTGAACAGCCTATGACGCCTACACATCCAAATACCGTTTTGATGTAGTTCTCTGCACTCTCTTTGCAATCGGCAATGGTTGCCTTTCGAAATTTTATAATTAGTTGAATCTGTGAATGGCATTTTTAAAGCAAAATTCTTAGAACTAATGAGCAAATTACCAGAAATATTGGGAGCAGATATTTTGAGATTCTGATAGTGGTGGGACGCGTAAAAAACCAAAAAAAACTGAAACATGACTTATACTCCGGATGGAAAATGTCTTGGCACGTTAAATCCTTTGATCTTTCCGAAAACAATTTACTGAATGTCGTCATTGTCGTTGAATAAAATCAGAAATTGCACCAATAATGCAAGTAATTCTGCCAAGTTCTAATATTCACTGCAAAAAAAGAAAGAAAAGAAAAACAGCAAACAATTTAATTATACGTTACACTTGTGTTGTGTAATGTAGTTGAGTGAACCGAATTAATTTATAACAATTAACTTTAAACTAAGTCATAATCGAAATATTATAGTCGAGTCGATTACAATTTGAAATATAAAAAAAAACAACAAAATTGAAGGAAATTTTGACTCAAGCAAATTGCTTCTAGGAATTCTGAAACAAGTTTGTTATGATACTTTTGAAAAAATGTAGAAAATTTGTTTACTCAAAATATTATTTGACCCGAGAGGAAACTAGCTTAATTCCAATCCAACCAAACATTGACCTATCCACTGCACCTCGACTGTTTCACAATACACTAATTTTAATTCATCTTTTTTACTAATCAAATCATTATTTTTTTATAGTAAGGTTTTTGCATCTCAATTTACAATGATATGTTACACTCTGTTTTATTATAATTACGAAACACCAACAGGTCGTCACATTTTTTTAAGGTTTATGGCTATATTTTTTATCAATTATTAGCCTTTAGGTGTTAGCCTTTTCACTCTGCCCTCATTCATAGTATGTTTGTTTTTTCGAGTGCTTTTGCCGGGCCGATTGGCTAGCCACGTCAACTGTTTCGACTACCGAGTCTACCCCGTGATTGGAAGTGCCATCTTTCTGTCTATTTTTCAACCTAAAAATCGCTCTCTTACAACATCCTCGAAAGATAATTTTGAATTTTTGGACATATATTTAGCTCATCTGAGGCAAGTAAACGCAAATTGACTTTCATATCAATGTAGTTTATGCAATTGCACCACTGGTCAACTCTGACGGAGACACTCTAAAAGGAGAAACGTTTTTTACATGTTTCTGCTCGATAAATGCGTCATTACTTTGCCGCAAGCGATTGAGAACGAATTTACCGAGCATCGACTTGAATACGTAAGTGTTTCCAAATATTCGCTTTTGACTCGTAGGATGACTTCCTATGAGTCAAAACGACCAATTTGGAAGCACATACGTAATGAACTATTACTAGATTTGATTGAAAGTTAAATGGTCCAGTGAAGTCGATGTTAATAAACGAAAACGTCCGTTTCGTCCATTCATTGCTGTAAATTTTTCTAGTATTAAATGCTTCTTCTACCGCACTATCTTATTTACTGAGTTAAACAAATGAAATAATTTAGCGCATCGAAATTATAATGCAACAAAAAATTGAACTTTGAATTGAAAGTGCCACATTTGAATTGCAAATGTAAGTACAACGATTAGAACACCAATTATTATTCCTTTCATTGTAATCCTCAACTGACTTCATTTTTCCCATTCTTATTATATTTTCATGACATTTCATGACATTTCTTCGAGAGGATTCCGAATTCTAAGGAATAATTTGCTTACCAGGGCCAGAGACCACTTTTCGATAAAACGCAGACGAAAATCTGAATAGCTCAAGGTAGCTTTGCCTCACGTTATTTTGTTGCATAATGGCTTTGGCATCGAAATTTAGCCTCAAGTTTAGAACACATACGCGCACTTTACACACGCTTGCTGTGAGTAATTTTAATGAGAAGTAACATGTCGTGTCATTGTTCAGATAAAGAGTTGTGAGCTAAGAATTTTCCTCATAAATATTCAATAAAGCGCCATGTTAGACCCGTACGAAGTGAATGAGCCTCCTAGTTTTACTCTAATGCATTTGCCATAGCAGGTTGGTTTTGATCTGGTAACACCAAGAGAACAAGAGAATTCTTCTTGGACATTGACACTTGAACATATTGAATGCGGTAATAGGTCTACATTCGTAACATGAAAGAATGGAAGATCGAGTAAAGCAATAATCATATAATCAATCGCCTAAAGGTACATGTCGCTGGCACCACCACCATTTCCATGTGCATTATCCAGCCCAAAACTAGCCCAATTGAAATAGCTTTAATTCGCTACAGTTCGAAATGGTGGTACATGTACCTACGACATGTACCTCTCGCCTAAGGGTTGTTTGAAAGGTCAACATGACAAAAATAAAAAAATTTTTATCAAGTTGAGCTTTCAAACAAATCTTACGCGAGCGATTTTTATCGCGTCCAATATAATTACTGCTTTGATGAAATATCACAAAGAAACTTAAGCTTTAGAATCCATTGTCAACACTTAGAAATTTTTCACTGTAATTGAAAAGCCCCTTGGAAGCAACGGTGTTAAAAAATGTTTTTCAAAAAAATTTAAAATAAATTAAAACAAAATGACTCAGACTCAGACTTTACATCGCAAGCTTGGGGCTAGGTCCCAGAACCAGTAAGCCAATTTTAAATTTGATGTCTGTAAGCGTTGATGTCTATCTTAGTTCCCAATAAATCATTACATACACCTGTAATTCTTTACTTTGAACAGCGCTGGACCGCTACTTGTGATGCATTGCACTTATATGCTACTGTATCCCTACAGGAGTAACTAACAACAACTGCCGTCGTTGTTTGAAGCATTAAATTCAATAAAATTTTTACAATTACCTACAGCTTCCTTACACCTACCGCTTCATATGAATTATATACTTGTCATTACTCGACGCTATCTCTATCCTTACATTTAATTGAATTCGCCGTAATATTGTTTCATTCTTTCGCACATCTCCACTACCGACTGCCATTCTAAGATTGTTACAGGTGTCGTGTTATTTCGCGATTACTAAAGAAGTTACCTGCGTCCGCGAGCGTTCTCTTGCCACTGTGAATTCTGCGCTCTTGTTTGTTAGCGGAAATCGACCGTGCTCCTACTCGACACACTTAAGCAATGAATTTGAATCCATTTCAATCCATCTCGCGTGCGTGTCCACATTGGTAGAGCCATAAATACAGTTGGACGTTGCAACTGTTGGCAGCGGGAAGAGAAACCAGCTGCAGACGCGCAACTCATGGACCCACGAAAGAGAATGACAAACTCCATGAAAAAAATTCGAACAAAAATTGGCAGCTGTTCCGCTGCAGAAAAATTTTGTCAAATCAAACAGAATCAAAACCGACACATGAACTGCAATCACCGTCGCACATTCCACCCATTAATTTCACTCATTTCGAAACATTAAACAAAGACTAAAGAACAAAAAACCGACAAATTAAGTACATTTAAAGAGCAAAAATTTTCGCGTCATACTTCCACAATACTCCTGTCCAAAAATAAATTAAAACAAAGTTTTCAGTAAAAAATTTTACTCGTTGTCCCACCGAAAACTTGTCATTACATGTATATGTGCACCCCACGGAAATTATTCATTACATGTCATTCATTACATGCTATTCGTTACATGTAGCCCCCACCAGAAACTTCTCATGTAATGACGCATTTTCGGTTGGTACACCGAGTAAAACAGCATACAGTGGGGGATGCTTAATAAATCATCCATTCTGAATAATTTCGTGACACTCGCAAACTCATTCGTGTATTTTTAAGCAACTCGCTTTAAAAACTGTTTTTTTACTCTTGTAGTTGTATACCTCGCCTTCGGCTCGGGATACAAACAGTTCAAAAAACAGTTTTCAAAGCTTTTTGCTTAAAAACATCTTCTTGAGTTTGGCTCATTTCACAAAATTAATCCCTCATGTAATGACTTATTTCCGCATCCCCCACTGTAATCTACTATTCAAAACTCATTTTCTTAAAAAAAAAGTTAAAAATAGTAGAAATATTTTTTGGGCTAGTGTCGACAGGGAGAGACCTCCGACCCGTACTTTCATTAACAAAAATATTCCCCTCCTGAGGTCCATAGTTTTCATTTTTCTAAACCTTTTGTGCCTATTGCACGGAAATATAACCGAAAAGCTTTCAAAAAACCACGTTTTTCACCTCATTTTCTACCGAAAATTCTTAACAGATTTCTCTTATTGTGATGTCCAAAACAAATACTTACGAAGTCTGAGGTCCAAATTTGACCGATTACAATTGTACGTCGCATAATTCCGCACTCTTCAAAGACTTCATCACTTCATACGAGTCTAAAAATTGATTTAAATAAAGGGGGCGTGCGGGTCTTTGCATATATATTCAAAGTTTCAAGTCAACAAAAATAAATTATATTTTTTTAGGTCAGTGGGTAGACATCACTTCCCTAGTGAAACAATACACAACATACTTTCAACAGGGTTTATTTACGAGTGTTTTCTTATATCTTCACCGAACTTGTGCTTTAATAACTAATCATTGGAAGAGTTAAGTTAAGATAATGAAGTAAATAGTTCTAATAACATACAGCACCACCCATAACATACTCCATACCCATTTTATACACGAGCATTAGCAATCAGCATGACTTATGTGAGCTTTGTGGGAAAAGGTTACAACTTCTGTTTGACGGTCTCACTTTCAATGCATTCAATTTAGTATGTTTCAACGCTCTGATCTAAAAAGTCTGTAAAACATTTCGCTAACGTGTTTTAAACTCACTCTAATGTATACATGTTTCGTATTAATCAGGTGTTTCAATAATGCTTTATTTATTTAAAAAGACAAAGACAAAATAATGCGATGACTCAAAACCTTTTATTTGTTTTTTTTTTGTATTAAAATGCTTGCGGTGCTACGAGTATTATTTTAGTCAAATACTTCACGTGTAATTAATAAAACGAAAGCATAACAATTTCATTCGATTTTTGCATGCGGAGAATCTTTTATTATGATTGTGTTGTTTCGATAACTCGATAAAATATTGAAAGCGATAAACCCAAGTGTTATTTTTTATGTCGATAAGATTGTTAGGATAATTAGGTGTATCACGATTTTATTTGCATTCATTCAACAGCCGACGCTTTTATTTTGTGAAAGTTAAAATCGGTTCTTAGCGTTTACACTAGAATCAAAAACTGCAACACTCACCACTCCAATTTCGGTATGTAAATTTTTCAATTTCTAAAAAAAATCCCCCGACAAAATGTTATTTTTTTTTATCTCTGTAAGATCAGTTTTGATATAAAATACAGCACGGTATGGAATAACACAGTGTCACATTCTTCTTTTCGGATTGCTTTTCCAACTGTTACGTTTTTTCTAAATTCGATATTGCAATGCCTTATGACTTGTTTTTTCTAATTTTCACACTTGGGTCAATATGGTAAATTATATTCAAGAATTAATTAAGTATCTATATTTATGTTAATTACGTTCCTTTGTTGACTGAGACGAAGATTAAAGAAAAGTTTCAGTTCAAAGTTCACGAAACTATAATCTACAAATTATATGGGAAGTGGTGCAGGAAACAAAGAACTTCATTGCTTCGTATAATAATTTTAAACAAAATCCTAAATTCAAAACATGAAATAAAAAATTCAGGAAGGCGCAAAATAAATCAAAACATAAGTTACAAATATTGAATGTGTCACGTCAATCCTTTTGATATTCATAATGAGTTCAGTTGTTTTCTTCCATAAATTCCAAAGTTTAAACAATAGAATGAAAGTAAAGTGAGGTCCGTAGCCATAAGCAAAAAAAAGCTTGGAGAAAATGAGCGAATTATTTCAACAAATTTCAGCAAGAAAAATTGACAAAATAAATAAGATCTTTTTGTTTCATTTTGTTGCTCACACCATTTTTCTTGTTGAAATTTGTTGAAATTATTCGATAATTTTCCTCAAGTTGTTTTTTGTCTATGACACAAAGTGGTTGCAGTTTAACGTGCGTACCTTGGGATTGGGAATTGGGATACGCCCAATAACCGCGAGTCACCGAAGTGACTCTATCTATTGCGGCAGGTTTGCGTAACCCTCCGCGACCTAGATGAGGCCCGAATTACTATCATGTCTCTACTGAATTCTCGCCAACCTGGTTGCCCAGGACGGATTAGGGGTTCAGTCACCCATTTCGAAGCGCAAGCTGTTTTGACGCAGCTTACTATCATCCACAGCCCCCGCGTTGCTGCGCCACTAGGCACCTCAACCAAGCGCTGGGACCGGGTGCGGCCATATCGTATGACACACTACATCCGGGGCCCCCCCCAGCCCGGCGTTACCGAATTTACCCTCGGTGGGGGCTTTCGCGGTAAGGCTCTTAACCAGACCACCTCGGTAGGGGTGTGAGCAACCATCCCAGGCACCCCTGTGGTAATGACATGGTGGCACAAAGTAATTGCAGATCAACGTGCGTATCTGACCGAAGCCTTAACCGCACGGCCCTCATGGGCGCGGAATTGGGATACGCCCAATTACCGCGAGTCGCCGAAGTGACTCTATCTATTGCGGCAGGTTTGCGTAACCGAATTACTACTGAATTCTCGCCAACCTGGTTGCACAGGAAGTACTAGGGGTTCAGTCACCCACATCAAAGCGCAAGCTGTTCTAACGTAGCTCACTATCTACCACAGCCCCCGCGTTGCAGCGCCACTAGGCACCTCAACCAAACGCTGGGGTCGGATGCGGCCATATCGTATGACACACTACATCCGGGGCCCCCCCCCAGCCCCGCGGTACCGAATTTACCCTCGGTGGGGGCTTTCGCGGTAAGGCTCTTAACCAGACCACTTCGGTAGGGGTGTACGCAACCACCCCAGGCACCGCTGGGCCAACTCGGGAAACCATGGTGGCGTCACTCACCAGTAGACCAACGAGTCGAAGCAAGCTAAGAACGTTGGCGACCCACCCCTGTGGCCAATGACATGGTGGCAGTATAGTGTGTGCAGAATGATTTTTTTTGAACACATACTGATGAAAATCTCTATAAGCGACGTAGGAATCGTGTTTATAATATACGCCGCAGACGTATTTTATCCACCGTGCACGTATTATGAACGCCGTGCACGTATTACGAACGCCGTGCACGTATTACGAACGCCGTGCACGTATTACGTACGCCGTGCACGTACTACGAATGCCGTGCACGTATTACGAACGCCGTGCACGTATTACAAACGCCGTGCACGTATTACGAACGCCGTGCACGTATTACGAACGCCGTGCACGTATTACGAACGCCGTGCACGTATTATGTGAGCTCATAACACGTTCGTTACCTATGTCATACTACACAATACTTAAATAAGGATGATAATACATTCACCGCGTATATAATACGTCGGCGGCGTATTATCATAAATACAATTCCTACGTCGCTTGTTGATATTTTCCTCAGTGCATAAGAGGGAAAATCACGATCTGTGAAGAATCAACTTCTTAACGGACGCAAAAGACCAGAGCTAACTCTTGCTTAGCTTGTCCGTTTCAACAATATTGTGGAAGATAATGAGTTGCAGCTATAGTATGTGAGGAACTGGAATGGAGGACTTCAGCCGTTTGCAAAGAATTATTATAGAAGCTTGTGTCAATTGATCTGTTCTCGATAATTTAGGTGTGACACACGTGTTTCAAGTGTGTTTTAAGTGAAGGTAAATAATATTTATTCAACGAATTGTGACGAGTGACATAACCTTGAATACGAATACCCTTGAGTGAATTATGGTTTCATCGAGTAAGCTCGTTTAAACATTTTTATGAACTATTTATTTCTGCGCAGGGTATTAACACCGCAAAAACCTGCGCAGAAGTAAAAAGTTTATAAAAAAATATTGAAACGAGATTACCAGTGAGACATTTGTTCTAAGGTATGACGCCGACGACGTAGTGTAAGATCCATTAAATTTTCGACCATTAGACTGTAGGCATTCTGTCTACCATTAAGTCGACTTCACTTAAAGGTTTTGTCAGGCAATCATTTAGAATAGTTTTGGCGCGATGGCTCCATATACCACTGATTTTGTTGGACCACGCTAGTGATCTCATCGTCAGCACTTTTAGTAATACAAAGATTTTGATTGCACTTCGGAGTTACACCATTAGAAAATTAAAAAAAAAAATATTTTTCTTAGTGAATTGCTAGCCTTGAACGAAAGATCCGCAACCAACAATAAAAAATGAAATATCATTAAGTTGAAGTGCATATTGTCGAAATCTTTTGCTGATAATTTTGCTACTTATAGTAATTTATGACGTAATATTAAACTACGTATCTCTCTCACAAAACAAAACAAAAGCTAAACCCGTGAATTAATTTTTGTAATCTTAAAACGTGAATACGTATGACAAAAATATTTTGACTTCAATGGCAAGAGGAAATTTCAACGCAATTAGATGTGAATGTAAGTCTTTTTATCATTTTAAACGAATCATTTTTTCATCAAGAATTTAAGATGAAATTTGAAGTTAGATATTCACCCTCTCTTTCAACCAGCGTTATACATTGTCGAAGACACGCTTTGATCTTCTGGTTCAATAAAAGCATCTGTGAAGGGTGATTCAGTTGCATCTGATAGACCTTTCTTATGGCTTATGGACTCCGCACCCACTAAATTTAATTTCTTAGTCATAAATCTAACGGCGCTGCGGGCGTGGCGCTAACATTCACGCTTACAATAAAAAATAACGAAAGTGCAAGGACGGTATAAAATGCTGGAGTACGTTTCCTTGATTGAAGCTTGACTATCGGAAAATTTTGAGAGGATGGCTACTATCTGGTTAGCTTAGAAAACAAAATCTAACGTCAAAGTAAGCCATCAAATGGCACATCTCTAGAAAGCTATTTAGGAAGCAACGGGAATTGTAATATGTTGTCATAAATAAATTTTCCCAGCAATTTATAAAACCTCTGAAGTTTACAACAATTTTATTTTTACCATTTATTTTGCTAACAAGTTTTTAACTGGTAACCGTAATTATTTGCGAAAGCACTGGCCAATAAATGCCAACATTCATCACGATTGCACCATTCAACTGAGTTTGTATCGAAGTTCCAGCGAAGCCAGTTGGTGCTCTCCAAGAGAATTGAATGTAATCTCTGTCGTTGTTTATTGAATGCGTTATAACCGAATTCGTTGGTAGTGTTGGACACGGAACGAATCTAGCATCGCCTGGCAAATTTTCAAAGGTTCCAGTGCCGCGGGCAGGTATAGGCAAGCTTGTGTCAGTTAAGCGAGCATGTAGTATAAATCCTCTGAACAAGAAATCGCCAAAGATTGTGTCATTTCGTGATCTTATTGACACGGTTATAAGGCCACCAGCTGGAACCGTAGTTTGACTAAGCAAAATGTCCGCTGGAACTATATCACCAAATGGATTTCCATGGTTGGGCCTTAGGGTCTCGCAAGCTTCTTCTGGTGCACCAGTATGCCAACACAATGCAGCATCCAAAAATAACGACAAAACCAAAACTTTAAACAACATTTCGCGCTTAGGGAATTCTGAGATGTACTGAAAATCGGCACATTGATGCTCATTTTATTGAATTGTTATCAAAATTCATCGTTGATAAGGCAAAATGAGATGTTGACCACTTAAAGATATAGTTGCATAACACGCAACCAAATTATGATCAACTTAAAAAACAACGTACACTGAAAGAAAACAAACGACTTCATCGAATTTTTGTAATTGATTCGAATTTCTCACTACAGTTCGAATAAGGAAATAAGATGCGGCTTGCGATGTTTTCAGGACTACTTTTTGCGATTACAAAGTTATAGTCTGTAGATAGCCTTTAAAAACGTCGCATTCAAAGTCCGTATGCGATGATCCTTCAAAGTTACTTAAGAGCACATTGCAAAAATATGAACTTTCAAATTTGCGATGTTTTTTTGAAACAGTATCCTGCATAAATAACAAATAATTCAAAATTAAAGCTCATGTACTGTGAGAGGATGACTGTTACACAAACAATAGATGAATCAGCATTCAAAAAGTTTGAGTATGAAGGTGGAAAGTTGCTTTGAAAAATCATCGCATTCCAAGTTAGGATGCGATGTTATTTCACAGCAGATCTTATACTTAAACTTATTGAACTCTGACTCATCTATTATTCGTATAAGAGTCATTTCCCACAGTACATGAGCCAAAATTATGAAAAATTTTTTATTTACGCAGGATTCTCTTCTAAAAAAACATCGCAAATTTGACAGTTCACATTTTTGCGGCGTGCTCTTAAGACGTTTCTTTGCAGATTTTTCAATTGTCTTCGATCTACTACTTTCTTGGATATCCACAGGAGCCACATTGTTGAAAAAAAATATCAAAACATCGAAAATTAAGTGAATTACTCTTAAGAAAATGTGCAAAAAAACGAAGTGTTAGAGTTGCGATGTTTTGTCAGGGCAGAATCGTGCAATAATTTTATTCTGACTTTTTTGTGACGTGCTCTTTATTTCATCGTTGCACTTTTGACGACAGACTCCACGAAATCTTTATTAGACAAAGGCCAAAACAGTTAATGTTTTCAAAACATTTCAAATTTATTGACTTACATAGCAGCGAAATAATGCATTCACACTTGTGATCTATCGAAGAGTCCACTGTCAACGTTAAAAAATGCTCTTTAAGTGTAGAGGATCACGAACATTTTTTCTTTCCTCCACACAAAAGAACTTAATGTAATGTTCACAGCACAATTGACTTAAAGATTATATTTGACTTTGGCAAATTAATTAAAACCATTTTACATACTATCTTGTCGTGTTCTAACAATATGGTTATTTTATGTGTAAATATGGAGCAAAGAAAAATTATTTAATTGGATTTGAAAAATATACACCATGATAGCTTACATATAATCCTCATTTTCTATTTATTTATTTAAGAAAATATAATTTTTAGAGCTTCTTCAAAAATATTCTCCGAAATGGGTTATTTGCTTTATTTTTTATTGTATAGCATTTTCCAATGTTTTACGTCGTGATTTTCGGCTACGCGGCGCGGCATACATTTCTTTTACTTCAATATTATGTATTGTCAATCCTGTCAATCCATGACATGATTGAGGAAGTTCCATAAATTTGAAAAAATGCTAAAAAAACTTTTTTTTACATGTTTGGTGAGGTGGTTTTTAGGCTTTACTGTATGATAAACGAAGGGAGCTTGCCACTTTAATGTTCTATTTTCAAAAAATTGATTTTCCTCATATTATTTGAGAAAATTTCAAGCTAAAAACTACCTCCTTTCGAGATTTCTCGTCTTTTTCTATCTTCATCCCGTCTGCAACCAACATTCATCAAGAAAACAATAATGCGTTGTAAATCATTAACGCTATCCGTCATTATAATTAAGTGATTACGTATCGGAAAGTGTTCATAATTATCTCACCAATTTCAGCATTTCACTGATCTGATAAATAAATATATGCTATGCGGACCCACACGAATCCCTATGAAGCTGAAGCCTACGTTGCAAGCAATGTTATATTTATTTGCGTCACAAGTAAAGAGTCGAAAGTGCTTATCCGAGTGACTTATTAAGTTTTGTATGAATGCTAAGTATTGAGAAAAGTGGTGCCTATGCCTCAACAAGGACAAAACCGAGGTGGCGATGTTTCACCTCAACAATCAACAAGGGAATTGAATATTGTTGGTTGGTCATGGATCACAGACAACTTTGTACCAACATACCTAGGAGTCACAATAGATCGAACGCTCTCTTTCCGTCATCTCTGTGAACAGCGAAGTAATGAGTTAAAGACAACCTAGTCCAAAAGCTTTCTGGAACAAACTGGTGTGCAGACGCAAAAATGTTCTTCGAACTGCTGTACTCTCGCTGGTCTACTTCACAGCTGAATACTGCGCATCAGTCTCGTATTACAGCTCGCATGTGTCGAAAATTGACGTTCAACTGAATGCTTCAATGAGATTGATCGTGAAAGCAGTTTCGTCCACTCCGATTTATTTAGGCATACGGATATGGATATTAGAGAGTTTGGGCAAAGCTACATATAGCGGAATTTATAACTTATAACATATAAAAAAATTTTGTATAAATTTGATTTTCGAAATTTTGACATTTTTCCGAAATTTTTACGAAAAATTTGTATATGTTATAATTTATAAATTTCGCTATATGTAGCAATGTAGCTTTGCCCAAACTCTCTATTTACATCTTATTATTATTACTATTACGTTACATTCTTATTCTATACTGTACAGTATTAATTATTATGTTTTAACATAATGTAATTTCTGGTGTAATACTTTTTCGACGATTCCGGGAGGATAGCATGGCTAACAGGTTCGGCATTTCCATTTTGATTATGTTGTTATTCTTGTGAGCCTCACATATTACGTCGGTCCATCATCGTTCACACAGTGTTCTTCCATCTTCATAGTTTCATTGTACGCATATTTCCAGTATGACGCCATCTATGAAGTACTGGTCGGGATTGTACTTATCAACAATTTTTCCCATCAATTACGTCATCGTCCGCATGATGGCACCACCAGCAGTGGTGAAAGTTCACAAAAACTGTCCATATGTGAGTGACGCCACATATTTTTGTGTACTTGAATTTGCGTTTCGGGCATCGAACACCGAAACTACCCAATTTCTGAAGCTTTGGTTAACTTAGGGATGGTCCATATCAATTGTTTATTACAGAAAAATCCTATACATCCCGGGGATTGAACCCGGGTTTTCTGCACGTTCACTACTTGCCATCCCATCCCATCCCACTCCGATTCCATGATTTCATGTGCTGTCCACCATTGCCACACCCGAACTATGTCGTAAGCTTGCGGCTCATAGGATGTGGAAAAAAATGTCTTGATGATTCTAGAGGGTACACACTGCCTATACGCAATGACCTAGAAAACCCACCACCCAGACGACTGCTATCTCGTGTCCCGATATGGCTGGACCTAGAGATTCGTGCAGACGCATTCGACATTAGTAAGGCCTGGACATCGTAGTGGGTTAACAGCACTGACTTTTCCAACAAAAGTCTCATCAAAGCACTCGAGGAAAAACTTAATGGTTTCAGTCTAGAAAGGAAAGAGTGGAAAATGCTAAATCGTTTCCGCTCCGGCCAGGGACGCTTAACAAAGCAGATGTTTAGATGGAATTTCTCGGCTTCACCATACTGTGAGTGCGGTGATGGACGAATCCCCTAACCGTAAGTTTGACAGAGGCCCGAATTCATTACACGCACTTACACCTGATGGAATATTGTGGTTGAAGAACTTGGATATCAACGTGTGAAATGTGATAATAGTGTTAAATCAGATGTAAACGATAAATGTTAATGTGTAATGTAAATAGTGAAGTGACCAAATTTATTCGGCGCAGGCAGCACTGAGTCGAATTTTTATACTTTCATCCCTTGTAATTCAAATAACTAAATGAAACTTTACTGTATAATTCATTACGTCCTTATTAAATGAATCATATCGAGCAGATGACCGGGAATATAAAAATTATGTGAGTCGTTTTGCCTTTTGTATGAGTCGATATCATTTTTGTACTCTCCGTCATCCGCTTGATTGCTAAAATGTTGCATAGGAAATTGTCCAAAAAGCAATATTAAAAATCTCGTACGCAAAAAATGTGTGAAAAAAATTTCACGATAACCCATGTTAGGTTATGATGGCCACAAATGTTACTCTCAATTTTCTTTTTTACCAAATATATCAAATCGATTGGAAACATAAATGGTTTTAATGAAATATGATCGATCAGTTTGTAAAGAAACATTGAAATCAAATCAAGAAACAAAATATGTCAATTTTATTCAACACACGGGGAAAAGGAAAGAAAGGCTTTGTATTAACTACACGGCTCCATTGACTAACCGATGTAGTGTTCGCGAGTGAAAATATAAGTTGGAAAGCCAAATAATCTCCACTAAAAATAAAATTTTAAGTACTGACAGATCAGGAATTTACGAAATTAAGTGTAAAATATGTGAAAAGATTTAAATAGGACGAACCCGGAGAAAAGTGATAACCCGTTACAAGGAACACTGTGCACTTATAGGCGGCTAAATAGACCAAAAAAATCCGTGGTCACAAAGCACGCACTAAAAGATTTACACGTTGGACCTAAAGATTTTGAAGTGAAACTTAAAAAACGAGTAACTCAAACATTCAAAATAGACGTTTGGGACAGTCTGCACATGCATAAATGGTAATCAAGCACTCGCGTGTACATTTATTTGCGGATGATGTGCAGCTCTACATGGAAATCCGGAAAAATTCTGTGAACATGGACATCGCCAAATTATCAGCAGACCTCAGAGCCATCTCATTTTGGGCGAATTGGGATGTTAGTATTCCACCACTAGTGCTCAATGGTGTATCGATTGACTACGAAGAAACAGTGAAAAACCTTGGTGTATGAATTGATAGCTTGATGAATTGGCGTTCTCATGCAAGCTCAGTCGCAGCAAAAATCTTTGCGGGTCTTCGTTGTCTGTGGCCACACGCATACTACCTTCCGCGGAATATCAAGCTCCTATTAGTGAGATCACTCCTTGTACCTCACTTTACGTATTGCTCACAGGTCTTAGGTAACCTAGAAGTGTCAGCCAAGGACACGCTGCTGAAAGCATTTAAAGCATGCGTGCGGTTCATTTGTGGGCTGAGTCGCTATGAATCAACTTCGGATGATATTGAAGTTGTGCTTGGGTGTGACTTGTTTTCCTATTATGACTACTTGACATGCGTGCTAATACATAAGACGGTGCTAATTAAAGAACCTGGGTACATGCATGACCTTCTCCCCCCTACTTTGAATAAAAGAACCTTTAACTTGCGTATGCCGAAATCCAATAGTGACATTTTATCGCGTTCGTTCTTTGTTGGAGGTGTATCGAGATATAATTCATTGCCCCATAGTTTGAAGGGGATATACTCGTTAACTGACTTTAAGAAGGCTTGCAGGGACTATTTCAATGGATGAGATTCTCTCTTTCTTTCGTAATCCAATTCAACTCATTCAATTCAATTCATGTATTACTATTAGTGGTCTGGTTTAAGTTAAGGGCAAGTGCAGAAGAGATTCTCTCTACATGACTCTCGCTGGTTGGGAGGAGCAATGAATGAATGTTGCTGTTCCTATTTTTGTTGTGAGAGTCATACGAGTAAATGTTGTTATGTTATATAAAATGTTGTTAACGTGTTGTTTTGCTCGCGATCTATGTGATTTAAAAGGCTAATTGGCCTTATACATATGATGTCAAATAAATAATAAGTAAGATTCTGACCCGGCACCAATTATTTCGCACTCTATAATTTTTGAAAATAGGACCTAACAACTTATCGGATGAACTTTATGCATGTGTTTGTCCCTAAAAACTAAAAAAGTGAAAGTAAACATCGCTTGAAGGAAAGATCAAAGAACAGTCTTTCGGCAACGCGCGACTGATGATGGCCTAGCTGGTTGACATATTTCGCGCAAGTTTTTAGTTGTAACTAATGTAATTTAACTTAAAACAAAACGAATTTGTGTTCTCAAAAAATGGAGGTCCTATTTATCAAAAGTAATTAAAATTTACCAGATTTTTATAGAGAAAACAAGGGCCCAAAACGATGCTAATTTTTAGGACCTTAGTCCTTGGTCCAAACTCAAAAAAAATTTTTCCATAAATCGTTTTTTGCAGATTTCCCCTTTTTGGACTGAAATTTGAAACCTCCGAAGCTCTGGAATCCAAATCAAAATGGTTACATCTTTTACTTTGTACGGGCCCAAAAATTATGAAGAGTAGTGTAGCAACATTTTTCAATGTAGTTGTGAAGTCTCTAGAGTAAGTAGAAAGTAGTTTGATGCTGTAGATTGACCTTCTGACTATATTTCATGAATTCTGACTCCTCGTGTATGATTTTTGAGAAAACTTGCAAACAGTCAAATCATAAATTATGAATTCTTCGATGCGCAATATGGTTTGGATGTACATAATTCCGCTTTCTTAAGTTCCAGGGCTGGGAATGAAGATGGCAGCGCGGTGTCGTGGAAAAGCTACCGAATCATTTACAATGCAATTCTTTTTCATCGGCACCAACCTACCTCCTTGAGTTCTAGATCTTGGAATGTACAGGGCAGCGGAAAGATGATGCCCAGTTGAAAACGTATGTTGCCTCTGTATTCCCGATTCGAAAACTCAACATATAGCAGGTTAGTCCCACGATATATTGTGCAATGAAGTACACGCCATAACTCCATCATCCACCATTGTTCAAATTAAACAGATACAGTTTTCATTTGATCGTTGTATAAGGAGCTATTTCTGTGATATTGAGGTACCTTCAGGTACTTATGCAATGTTGTATACTGAAACTATCACGAAAAAACCTTTATCTTCATGTTACTTTTAAGATGAAAAATATGTTTCGATTGCCAAATGTATGCATTGAACACGCCTATCCCAACTAAGTGTTATTGTTTGTTCAAACTTTGTACGTTACACAGAAAATAATGTTTCTTTTATTTTACATCCGTTCATGACAAAAAATAATTTATATTGAGTTATGGATTAACCACAATGAACTGAGTCTTCCTCTGTTATTAGGTTAGAGTTATTTGCAAGTGCATGTAATAATAATGTTCGCTTTTGAAAAAATAAATATTGTTTGTTGTTCACCTAATATGAAAATAACGTGGTTTTTATTTCAATATACAAAATCATTTGTTTTCATATATATTTTTATGACTTCGTGTGGTAATTGATCTTCTTATAGAATTCTTTAGTAAATTAGCGGTTCTACAATAGTAACGGCCGACGGCGGCGCCGAACAGCACGGCATAAAATCAATAGTTTTCTTGTTGCAAATTATCTGTAATTTTATTTTTAACAAAGCGAATAGATTTACATCACCGTAAAATATTGCATGAAATTACTTGCGAATAATTTTTACTCGTAGGATTCACATCTATGTTTTTGAAAAACACCGCCAAAGGCAGGAAGCGGTGTCGTCGGTGTCGACAATATCAATATTCATTGTTACGTAAACAATTATTTTCTCTCTGTATAATCTTAATGGTCTGCTCGTTGCAAATATTTATGTGTTTGTAAGAGCATTTGAACGAACTGGCACCGGGATCAAATTGCAAGCAAACCAGAAAAAGAGTCTGTTCAGCTTGGCAGCAGTAGAAGTAGATAACAGAGGTGAAAAATTAAGAGAAAAAAAAATTGTATCTCACTGAACGAAAAAGTAAAACGCTTTGAACAACGATAATTACAAAGAAAATATGATTGTTGCAGACATAATTAGACCCGAGTAAATGTGAATCGTTCTTCTGCTCGAGCGTGAACAATGAAATAGTATCCCAATTTGACAGAATAGCACCGGGTATCAAAGTGGTCGACAAACTTAGCTTGCTGGGCGCCCCGATCACAGAAAATGCTTATGATGGAATTTTTTACAAAAAGCTGAACCACGTCAAACTTCTGTATGACAGAATCACCGAATTGGAGAGCTATCACATCGCATTTCATTTGCTGAAAAACTGCTGTGGGTTGCCAAAATTAGTTTATTTGCTTAGAACATCGCCAGCGTATGCACACGGTTCATTCACGGAAGCTATGGACACATGCATCAAATCGACATTGGAAACTATAACGAACACTGAACTGCATCATGACGCATAGATCGGAGCATCGCTTCCCACAAAATTTGGTAGTCTTGGAGTACGCAGAGTGCAGGACTTAGCATTGCCAGCGTTTTTATCATCGATAAATGACACACTTCCGCTTGTCAGTATTATGTTGAAATTACCCAAACTACAAGCGCATGAAGTGTCAGAATATCAGGACGGTTTAAAGGCATTGACGTTGCTAAATCCAAATGCTGACATCCCGAATGGTCTTACCCAACAAAAGCAATGGGATCTACTCAACACCAAACGGCTAGCAAATGATCTACAATTGGAAGGATCAAGAGACATAGCCAGAGTTCTCGCAGTATGTAAGCCCGAGTCGAGCGCCTGGTTACACGCACTTCCGTCTAGAGCGTTTGGGACATTGCTGAACAATAACGTTTTCCGGATAAGCGTAGGCCTTCGAAAGTGCTGGACGGTTCGCACGGCATGCTGAGCTGAATGAGATCATCAAACGAACATTGTCCACGGCAGAATACCAGCCAAGCTGGAACCAGCTGGTCTAGTGCGCAAAGAGGGCAAGCGAGTGGACGGAATGACGTTAATACCATGGACGCGGGGACAGACATTGATTTGGGATGCAACGTGCGCGGACACTCTGGCGCCAAGTAACATTAGATTCAGTTCGAAAGAGTCAGGCAAAGCAGCTGAGGAAAAAGCAAAACGGAAAGTGAATAAATATGAATCATTGATAGAGCAAAATTACATTTTCATTCCTTTCGCTGTGGAAACGATGGGGCTTGGTGTTTCGAAGCTAAGAAATTCGTCAATAAACTGTGCAAAATGATAATGACTAAAACTAACGAACCTTGAACTAAATCATTTCTTAAGCAAAGAATCAGCATAGCCATACAGAAGAGCAACGCAGGTTCAGTGATGGGAACATTTTTAGGTTCAGAAGACATGGGAGAAATTTTTTACCTCCTGTAAAGTAAAATATTGACTTTTATAAATGAAATGTAATTCATGTACTAATGCTGAAATAAACTACCCCTTCATTAGACCCCTACGAAGAACGAATATCTTTTCGGCATCGGCTATCTAAGATAGTATTTACATTAAATTTTTGGCTACACCGGGCTAACCAAACCCTCTGATGAGTCGTAAACGACGAAATCAGCACTTAAGTTTGTTAAATATTATGAAAACGCTTCGTTTGTCATAAAGGAATTATGAAGGGTACTGTACTGTTGATCTCTACTTACTTGGACAATAAGTGACGTACCCCAAAAAAAGTTTGGGTATTGAGTTATTAGAGAAGTTCAGACTTGCCAATAAATCGGCCGACAGGCCTTATATTTTGATACAATTTTGTATTAGAGTCCTAATACAGCTCCAATACAACAATTATTAGCAAAGAATAAAAAAAACGTAATGAATTTACGAAGTGCGTGTGTGGTGTGAGCAAATGGGTGGAAGTGGTGTTTGTAGGTTCGCATTCTTACGTTCGTTGGTTGGTTTTATTCGAAAACATAATTCAGTTTGTTCATTAACAATAATACATGCTTAAATACTAGTGAGCAAAGTTAAGCGTCTGTCTACGTCAATCACGTTCTGAATTAAAGCACGGAGGCCATCCTTGTTGCGCCTATTGCGCTGCATTTTCATTCTTTCAAAGCTCTAAATACCTCCTTCGGGCTCTGCTAGCCACTTGCTCTTCGTGATAAGAGAAAGCACGTCAGCTATCTTCAGCTTGAGCTGTTCCTCGGGAGTCAGATAGAAGTCTCCTAAGAGCCTCGTTCTGAGATCCTTCAAAGCCGGACAAGTGCATATGAAATGCCTTGCCATTTTTGGCTCTAAGCCACAGCTTCTGCAAGTCGGGTCTGCAGTCATTTCCATCTTGCCGAGATGGTAGTTCAAATGGTTTTGACCTGTTAAGATTCCAACTAGTTTCCTCAATTCTCTCCTGCTGAGGCTCAACAGAAACTTCGTATTCTTGGCATTACATCCGGTTAGAAACTCTCTCGATTGCCTGCAGGTTGAGAGTTTATCCCATCTATCCTGGTGGCACCGACCTGTCCTGGCCTTCACTAGTGACTTGATTAGACCTGCGTTTGTACTGGCAGCATGTTCAGGTCCGGTGAACGCAGAACTACTGCTGTCTCTGGCCAACTGGTCAGCTCTATCGTTTCCTTGTACCCCTGTGTGCCCTGGTACCCATGTCAATATGACTTCGTTGTCTCTTGACAGAGTTTCCAGCGCTTCGAAGCACTGATGATCCAACTTCGACGAAATCTTGACTGATGACAGTGCCTCGATAGACGATTCACTGTCAGAACAAATCGCAACTCTCATTTTTCTGACGCCATCTCGCTGTATCATATCCGAACTTTCACAGATAGCAATTTTCTCCGACTGAAAGACGGTGGTGTATGAACCCAGAGCTATGGATACATCGTAATCCAAGTCTGCTGAGTGCACGCCTGCACCAGTTCCTTCATCTGTCTTCGATCCGTCCGTGTAGATCACGACATCTGCTTCTATTGGAGGTGTTCCGAGTTCCCATTCAGATCTCGCTGGCCGGCACGTTTCAAAACTCCTTTCGAAGCAGAAACGTGCATTCTTACGTGAATTTTGTTTATGAACAAAGGATAACGATGTGTCGTGTCGAATCGCACCGTATGAAAGTTAAAAGCAAAATAAATTAAAGTAAATAGATTCACGTTTAGTGCGCAAACGAAGATTTTTTTTTTTCAAATTTTTAAAGTAGTGTCATGTACAAGATGCCCTTAGCACTTGGGTATTGTGACGCAATAATCTTTATATGCAGCTTGAACAAATTTATCGTTTTTGTTGCTATTTTTGGCAAAACATGCTTGCCTTCGAAGCAAAAATGACTTAAGAAGTTTTTAAAGACAAAGTCAAGGGAAATGTCAGTATAGAAAGGGAAATTTTACATGGGGAAACTGTACTTAGCGTTGCTTTATAACGTAACACACATGACTTCAGCGGCTTCAGCGCTAGATAAAACACAATCAAAACATTGGATTTCCTATCAAAATTTTAGTCAATATTTCTGAACGGAATTGCACTTCACTTTTCTTGAAGTATCTGGCCAACGCAGCCGAAGTGTGCGCACATGATTAATTCATAAATCTAAAAAATGGCACATTTTCGCCACATAATAAATCTGCATAAATAATCTCCACAAATTGCGACAAGTCGTTTTTGCGTACATTTCGCATACAAAAAGCTGCCTGCAGTGCTCATAAAAAAATTATTTATGAGATTTGCATTAAGTACTATAATTTTATCGAAATGCAAAGTTAAAATTAACTGTTACAACGATATGATTAAGTTATAATTGCGCATAAATAAACTGGGCACTAATTCAATTAAAGTGCAATATTGGCCATAAAAATAAAACAGCAATAAACACTAAATTATGCTTCCCATAAAACACTCGAGATAAATGTAAACAAAGTGTTGTTTCATTGCAGATTAACCAGATTCACATTAGAAAGTAACCATATAGATCGATGTTAGTATGTAGTAAGTTATGTACCTTTAACATACTGATTTCATATACACCAATTAAAAAGCAGTTTATCAATATAAAAATTTTTTAAGTCATCTCATAAATTATTAATATTATATGGAAATTGAAGTATATGTTGTCCATCAAACAGGGTGTACGGAACGAAGCATATTTCAGCGTAAGTTTGAAATACTATCGGAATGCGAATAATGTCGACTTCAGTGAATTCTTGATAGACTATGGCATTCTTGAGAAATTTGATTCGTTATTTGAGGCGTAGAAGCGAACAAGAATTTGACTTGATTTTGATCGATTTGAGTTAATTCCAGTTTCAGCGACAAAGAGTGAGTGATTTTTTGTGTTCTTTTTTATATTACGTTTGAAAGCATGTCAGTTGTACTAATCAAAGTTATAAAAAGATGAAGTTTCCTTGCAGGCATCAAGTAAGGTGAAAAGTGTATTTGGAAGCATATAGAAAGTGATTGTTGCTCATTAACTTTGGCATTTAAGGTAACCTTACAGTTACTCATGCAAAATTTTAAATAAATTGATACACCCAAAAAACGATATGATTGCACTTATCCCTGATGGTAACAGTCATAATATGACTGTAGTTGTCATATGATTTTTAATAATGGGAAGAAAATTTTTGCTTGCTACAAGTGATCAAGAAATGCTAATCAGGAACATATATACATCGTACTTAGTATACTTACTATTAATAAAAACATTTTTCTCAATATTACAATCTTTATCATTTAGTTTTGTAGGTTTATTTGCAGATAATAAAATTGAAAAATATGCGGATATTCTGTAAACCTATAAAAATAAATGAAAGTAATTTTAAAAATCATATGAAAACTACAATCATAATATGATTGCTATCATTTGAAATAAGTGCAATGATACCGTTTCTGTTAGTACTTATAGATGCTATTCGCAGTCGACTGCCGTTAGTCAATATAGGCACTATCGCAGTCGACTGCCGTTAGTCAATATAGATGCTACTAGTCGAACCCCCGCCCCTAGGGGCTACGCAGGCTTTATCATTTTCGCTTTAACATTAAAGGGCAGGTTACGTAGTCGAAACCCCCGCCCCTAGGGGCTACGCAGGCTTTATCATTTTCGCGTGTTGTCTATTCAGAGAGCCATATTTTTTTTCGTTTTAAATAATGATGCGTAATGTTTCAACTTCCCCCGTACT
>CM055403.1:73341155-73363835 GCA_029228625.1 Pseudolycoriella hygida
CTGAAGAAAGTAGCGACCATTTTCTTGGCGACGCTTCGAGCGCGAATTACCTTTGTTGGTAAGTCTTCATTTTGAAACACCCAAACGGTGGATTGCTGTTTTGTTTGGGGATCATAGCTGTAAATCCAACTTTCGTCACCTGTTACGATGCTATATACTGAATCAGAAGCCCCATTGTCCAATTTTTTGAGAGAATCTCGGCACCATTTCACACGAGCCTCGTCTGTCAATTTGTATGGGATCCACCGAGAACAAAGCTTCCGTGTGCGTAAATGTTCGTGTAAAATTGTTTGTATTTGACTTTTCCCGATCCCAAGGGATGCAGCTATCTCAGCATAGGTCACATGTCGATCGGCTTCAATCATGTTCCGGACATGGTCAATGTTTCCATCGGTGATGCTGTGGAAGGTCGACCTTCACGAAAGTCGTCACTGAGGTAAGTGCGTTCCGATTCAAACTCAGCGAACCACCGATAAACAGTGGTCTTGGATGGGGCCTCATCTCCAAATGCTTTTTGCAAACGATCAATACACAATTTGGGAGTCAAGCCAGACTTAAAGTCGTAGAAAATCATGGCTCTAAAATTTTCACGTGATAAATCCATTTTTTCTCTGCAATGACTTTTTGGAATTGTTGTATCTTTTGACTGCTACGATCGATTTTCATTTTGATCATCATTTTTAAATCAGGAAAGGCCAATTTAATTTTTGTGTAAATTGGCGAAAAGTTTACACGAGCCGATATAGCCGATTCCCGAAACTTTTAGGGTGCCCCTCGTATTGATTTCGTCTTATCAAGAACTCAACAGTATATCTATGCTGCAAGACTATGTATCAGCAAGGCTCATAAAGGTGTGAGCAATCATCACCACAGTTTTATTTATTTATTCCAATGACTTAAAAAGTTCTATACAATCGCCATAATTTACAATAATCACCTTCTACAATCTACAATAATTTCCATTCACTTCACTATATCGTTACTGTTTCCATTGTTTTAATTTCAAGCTATCTCTATTCCGTAAATTGTTTATACCTCCACTTTCAAGTCCTCTAGCCATTTGATTGCCTTGATCGTTATCTCATTTAATTCACTGATGCCTCCTGTAAAGTGATGAATGCTGCACTGACTTATGATATGATCCATAGTTTGGGGTTGACCGCACTGACATAATGGTGAGTCAGCGAATTTCCATCTGTGCATTAGGAACTTGCAACACCCTTGTCCTGTTCGGAAACGATTTAGCCTCACCCACAGCTTTCTTGGAAGATCGTAGCCCATCACCTCCTTTGTTGGGTCAACTAGTAGTTGTTTATTTGTGACATCTGCTTCCTGCCACCGTTCCTGCCACCGTTCCTTCCATCTTGTTTTCAGATCGGGTAAATCGTTTCTTTCGCGACAAAAGAGCCAGAAGGGGTCTCTTGACTTCAGGCTGATCGTATTGGGAGCGCTATCTATGTCCTTGAAAATCGGCAATTCCGTGTCCAATTCTATTTTGGTGCACTCTTTGAGAGCTGCTTCCTGTCTTTGGATGTGGGGAGGTGCGATGTTGCTCAACACATATAGCCACTCCACTTCCGTAGGATCAACTGCGCCACATACAATTCGAAGCGCGTTGTTTACCTGTGTGTCCACTTTCTTTGCATCCATACTGGGGAACAGTAGTTGGCTGCTGACATGACCATAGTCTGGGTTGTGGTCCTCAGAGTTTTAGATGAACATCCCCATGTGGACCCTGCCAACTTTTGTATGATGTTGACACGTGTTTTCAATTTGGTCTTGAGACGTTCGCAGTTTGTCCGTTGGGTGAGACTTCGGTCTAACGGGATACCCAGGTACACAGGATTTACTTTGTGTTCTACTTCTTCCCCGTTTATTTTAAGCTCGAGCTTTCGGTTTGCCTGTCGTTTTCGCGACATTCGGTTTTAGTCTACATTCTTTGTAGTATTGTGCCATTAATTCCAAGTCATCATTTAAAGTTGACTGCAGTTCATCACCACAGTGTTTTTGCTTTCATACCCTGTTTGTTCGATTACATGAATGAATTTTCAACGCCTACTATAAATTTTTTATTTAGAGCCTGCGCTCTTTTTGTATCCCATCTGATAAATGGCAGTATTGACCACTATTGACCTAAAATTAAGAGTGAATTTGCGAATTCTTCGACCAACTGAAATTCAAGTGTCTCAGATTCTTCATATAATATGGCTCATTCGATTCCATGAACCTTTAGAAGAATTTCGTTAAAGAAAATGTTTCCCGAAAATATCCGATCTGAGCTGTGGAATATTTGAAGAAAGTCTCTGCATGCAAAAGCCCAAAATCGTTTTTTTTTTAAAACTTCAAGGCGATTGAGCTGATTTTCCTGAGATTTCTTGGGTAATTACTCTTTGAGTAGACAAAGGGTTTGAGCTCCCAATGCAATGGCTCGAAAATTATGGGTGGATGGCACGCCAGAGCCATTTTTAGGCAAAAAATCTGACTTTTTAAAATGCGATTCACCAGTAGTTATACCAGCGGAACTCTGCGGAAAAATCTGACTTTTTAAAATGCGATTCACCAGTAGTTATACCAGCGTAACTCTGCGGAACCAAGTATATCAATGAAAAGCACATGGTCCCTAGTTTCTAAAACCATGGATTAGGGTGGAGCAAAAAAATTTTTTTTTCTTCAAGTTGCTCTCCCCATCTAAATTCACGTTAAAGTCGTTGAAAAAGTTCTAAAAGCAAAAATAACTCGACTTTAGGGTCAAAATTATAAATGAAAATATATTTTGCAGAGAGGCTTTTTCATAAAGTGCGTATTGATCGCTCGAAAGGACCCTCGTGAAACGCCCTTTAAAAAAGGTTTTGTACAAAATATTTTAAAAATATTTTTTTCCAACTCGTGGGACTTCCCGTCGATGATATCCAGCAAAATCTCTCAAGTGCCCACACTAATTTCATTCAGCCGCACCGTGCAAATATTAGAAATGTGTGTAGTTCAAGTCGAAATAAACAAAAAATTGACTCCATTTTACTTCCATTTACGTTTGTTAGCTCAAAAGCTACCGTAGTTGACTGTATTAATAAGAATAAAGAATAAAATATGGTATCTACTCTTTCACCTAAAATGACCAATTTCGTATACTGGAAAGTGACCATGAGGATGATTACAGATGGCCGGTGGGAGCACTAATTATGACCCTAGAGTCGAGCATTTTTTGCTTTGCGAACTTTTTCGACTAGTTTAACATGAATTTAGATGGAGAGAACATCTTAAAGGAAAAAATAAACTTCGCTCCACCAGGGACCATGTGCTTTTCAATGATATACTTGGTTCCCCAGATTTGCGCTGGTATAACTACTGGTGAATCGCATTTTTTAAAGTCGGTTTTTCGCTGACGGCGCTGAAAATTCATTCATATAATTTAAAGATTCTATTATTTGATACCGTATACTCCTTCCTTACTAAAGGGCTCATTATATTGGACGCGATGCGAATCGCATCGCGTCCAATATAACAATCCCTTAAGCGAGGTAAGTTTTACGAACGGACTTGTCTACCTCGATCTCGCTTTTTAATCTGAGCATATAAGTGTGACGCAGTCCGTAAGTCCGCTTCTAGCATTAATGATATCGTTTGAAGTGATGAAAATATTCGAAAAAATTTTACTTCGAGAAAAGCTATTCTCCAAACAAATTTTCTTGAGAAATTTTTTTTCCAAAATTCTAAAAATTTTTCCAGAAAAAATTGCATTTTAAAAAAATTTTTCTCCAAAATGTTCGAAGTGGATAAATATGATTTTGCCGAGTTTCATTCATAAGTGAACTATTTTCATGTAGCACGTGGTGCATATTCGTATGCATACCCACAAACGTAGCGTTGTAGCGCTACTATAAATTATGACACGCTTTGAGACTCACCTCCATATCTCCGACGATGCCTTATTTGTGCTGATCGGAGATTTAACTTATAATCTTTTTAGGATGCTTTCATTGTTCATATTCATTTTTGTAGCGCCGTGCTAACAATAGCGCTGAGCAATTAACTTTTCTAATATCGATTTGAATAATTTTTGCTTTGTTCTGAAACTTTTCCACTGGAAAAGGAAAGTGTATGCTCCATATTTATTTAGATTAGACAACGTAGTGAGGGAGCTGATAAACATGAAAATTGCTTATAATTAAGACGTATTCATTAAGTGTCATATCTCTTTACTGTACAATTTCTTGACAATTTCAACTTTATGAAAATCGACAACCGGATAGGTTGCTAATAATAAGTTACGTCCCAGTGGTTCCCCTCGAGGGCGTAGATATTTCCCGCTGCGGACTGGTATTTTTTCGCACCATCACTTCGTAGTCCCAAATAAGTGTAGTGTTTGGTAATGTAATTATTCAGACAAGTATTCAATCGGTAGTCGATTTTGTATCCATTGTAGTGCGAATAGGTGCTAGAACTTGCATGACCCACCTGAAATTAAAAATTTCGTTACGCATCACTGATGGACCATCCATTGCTATCGAGCGTTCGTCAATTGGTGGAATCATTTCACCAATTTTACCTCAGTCCCTCCAGTAATAACAATGTCGCATTTCGATGCCTGTTTCAGTACCAATACGCCACTATCAATAGTTTTCCTGCGAACTTGCTCAAGAGACGTACAAGACGCCGAATTACGATTGCTGCAACCACCACTTGATGCGATTCCAACTCCTTGCAAAAATGTAAAGCATTTGCAAAACGATTAAAGTGTTAATTTTTTATATTGCACCTCGATCTTACCAGCTGCTTGAATTTTGGCCAAGGCTTGCGCGTGAGTATATGTTTGAGCACTAAAAATTTAGGAAAGGAAAAGAAGACATTTAGAAACTTTCTTGGCCTTTCTTTCTACTTAGTGGTCGTTCACAAATCCTGTTTACTTTCGCCCCCCAAAATTAACATTTTCACTTTCGGCTCTAATATGAAGCATAACTTAGGTCACTCGGAAAACTTTCGGCTCTTGTCCTTGTGACGTCACAAGGACAAGAGCCGCAATAGTTAGTTGTGTGTCTGTTTTGGACGATTGACTTTCGCGGGTTGAAGACCAAGCAAGCCGAGGTCTACATGCGAATACGCCTAAAATCCGTTGTCCAAAGCAGAGAAAATTGGCCTCGATTTTGGTCCCGAAGTATATTTAAAAATATTTATAGTCTCAATACAATCACAAAGTTCCACCAAATAACGTTTATACGAAAGGTGCAAGAATTGTTACGGATTGTAAAGCAGCAAGTGGAACTACAGCGTAACTGAGTACCATGCTCGGAACGGGTGAGCCTGATTTTTCAAATTTGAGGTTCAACCTGATTGAACCTGAAAGCTAAATTCAGGTTCGGCAAATACAGGTTAGGTTCAAGTTAGGTCAACTTGACAGGTTTGTTCAAAAATATAATTTTTTTTAGATTTAGGCTGAACCTGAACCTGACCTGAATTAAATCAGGCTTTGTTCGGGTCAGGTCAGGTCAAACCTGACCTGTTCCAAGCATAACGGGGTGCCCAAGCTTGTAGTTTACTTCGAAGACTTCAAGATCATAATTTTAAAGTGTGCGGAAATATTCTAATCAATCGTGGAAATTGTGTGAGTAGGGGACAACTCACAATCAATTATGTGGGCTCATGTGCCTAGTCATTGACATTTGAGTCCAAAGTAAACTATTGTCTCACTAGTGTGTCACATACACACAGAAGATGCTAATATTGAGACTGATTAATACTTCCAATAAAATCGAGCAGATTCTCAAAAAAAATTCTCATCAGATGACTGAATCTTAATGCTCTATACATCGAACTCTCGTATAATTCTGAGCCAATCGTCAATAATTTTGTTCGTCCACTTTTCCCTAATTTTCTAAATATTTCGCGATTAGTTTCTATCAAAAAAATTATTAAATTATTTTAACTAAATTTGAATGCAATTTCACTTACTTGCTCAAAGCAACAGTACAGGCCCAAACAGCAAATACAATGAAAAATCTCTTCGCCATGTTGAACGGTTGGAAAATGAAAACTTTTTAATTCTTTACTGAACGTTCACTACCAATTTATCGCGGTGTTTTGTTTGCTTTTCGTACATAAGTGAGTAAATAACAATTTCACACACAATAAATACATTTGGTTTAAGATAAAATTATTTTCTTCTATTATGAACATTTATTTATTCCTTCGCTACGTTGTTTGTTCATTGAAGCTCCAAATCCCACAAAAAATTTTCGCTTTTCTCAGAAATATTATCACCAAAATACTTGTTTGTTTCTTGTATTGCTTGATTGCTTCATATAATGCCAACAAGAGGAACGTGAGTTGAATTTGCTTTTTGATAAAAAAAGCTTGTTATGTTCTGTGGTATAGGTGGGGCCTTGACACGTTTCGCTGCAAGAAAGACATGCAACAAGATATTCCAGATTCACTCATTTCCCTTACATATTAACTTCGTACGAAATGTTATGTTTTTCTAAGTTGTTGTTTGGTTCATAGGAGTGCGACAAAATTGTACAATGTGAGAAAAATAGGGAGGGTAAAAGGGTCTAACTGACTTATTTACCTTATTAACAGCGAGTGGCAGAAAAATGCAAATTTAGGTGCTATAGGATTTCACTTGATTTTCTTTGATTCTAATTCAGTTACCAAAATTTAAATTTTTAATGAGTCATCATCATCATCATCACACTTTATAGACCGTTTGTACCTTTCGGTGTGAGGTCTTTACTACTGATCATGGACCACCCTTTTTTAATGAGATTTTCAAGTAATTTTTTTGTTTTTCTAAAAGGTTTTCTTGAATTTTAAATGATTTTCATCATATTTTTCCGGATTCTCGAAGATTTTTTTCATTTTGATTTCCTAGAATTTCACAAATGATTTCCTTTCGAGTGCAATAGGATTTCTCACGTTTATCTGCCCCTCGCTTAATAGTAGAACCTATCTACTCTCAAATTCCTCTACTTTACGCTATGAGTCGCCTTGACTTTGAAAAAGAAACACGGGAAAAATATTCTTTCATACACTTTGCTATTACACTGGGGGTAATCTGATAACATATAACACTTGGGGCACTTGCGTCACATTAATAATTGTAACATTATCAGCATTCATAAAAACAATTAATTAATTTGTTAGTTTCCGGTTTTTTGCTCCATTAAACGATATTAATCTTTAATCAACAACTGCAATTTTCAATTAAGAGTTTCATGCTGTGCAAAAAATGTTTGGTCTGTATGGTGTGTGTCGTCAACATCTCAAATCTTTCAATCTAGCTTCTTCATTAAGGAGCCATCCATAAAGTGTGTACGCAATACCTTATTTTCTCAAAAGCCTACTTCTAACACTCTGATTCCTACCAAAATACTCCCTAAATGAGGTGTAGAGTACATTTACGCTGGTTTTCATCTTCTGGTTTCCCTCCATTTCGTCACCATCAGCAAATAATCCAAACGAAAACTCTGCAAAAGAGAAGCTCAACTAGAAGTGGAATCGAAACGCACGAGTGTTTTTTTGAACAATAAGCTTTGAAAACGTTATTTCCACGAGTGTAGAGCTTGCATATCCGAGTCGAAGACGAGGTATGAAACTTAACGAGTCAAAATAACGGTTTCCAAAGCGTATTGCTCAAAGTAACACGATTGAGCTTGCAAGTTCTTAGGGACCGTTCATAAAGGATGTCACGCCGAGGGGGGAAGGGGGGGGGTCTAGGACATCCGTGACAGAGCGTGACAGGGGGGAGGGGGGGGGGTTCGAGAGCTGCGTGACGTCACGCTAACTACAATAAAAGTAGTTGCACCCGTACGTCAAAAGCTTCGAACGCCGAATTCGGGTCGGGCGAGGCGCAACAGTGAAAGGAGTCACTTAATCATACAATCAAGCGTAGGGCTTACGCTAGACCCGTACGATTCGTGTCAAAAGAACAGTGATTGCAAAATCATGATCGAAAGACCCAATCTCTCAAATTAAATACAACGGATATCAAGGTTGGTTCAGATTTGGTCGAAAAATAGGGGCATAGACGAACAGTGTGAAGGACATTTTTTGCAGATTTCCAACCCAATGTTACAAATGTAGTGACAAACACTGTAGACACTTACTTCATACGGGTCTAAAAAACAGTCGGGAGAACAACAACTGATCCACACAACTTTGAAACTCTGTTACCGTAAGGTACGGCGAATTTTCGAAAATGGTTCTATTCTGTTAACTTTTGTTCTTCTGTCATGCAACGTACTGTAACATACTCATTAACATTTAATGCTAATACTTCTTGAAATTTGAGTGTCATGCTAATTGGTAAGTTAGCGTGACGTCACACCAGGGGGGGGGGTATGAGGCTGGCGTGACATTGGGTGAGGGAGGGGGGGGGTACGAAAAAAGCCGATTTTGGCGTGACATCATTTATGAACGGCCCCTTAAAATTGTGTTCGAAGTAATGATTTATGTAGCGGGGTCCAACGTATGGTGTTTTATTACCTATCCATCCCAAAGTTGTGCATTACCTGAAGTTTTACCTCACTAGTGAAAACAAAAGTCTTAACTCACTATTGAACACAAAAGTTTTTACTTCACTAGTGACGACAAGAGTTTTCCTTCACAAAAAATATGCCAAAAAGATTCCACATATGATGCATGGTTTTCATGAGGGGTAATGTCAAATTTTCGGATGATTCAGGATGATGTAAAGAGCCGCGTTATAGACCCATACGAAGAACGAAGTACTTCGAAAAGGGGTCTATTGCGTTTACCAGGACGTTTGTGACCAGTCGAATTTCGGGCACCGATCATGGTCCTTAGATGACTAATCAGCAATAAAAAAAATGTCCGTCCGTCCGTCAACACGATAACTCGAGTAAAGCTCAACCGATTTTCAAAAACTTTTTTTCCCTGAAAGGTAATCAGAGAATCTTATATGGGATTCAATCTGGGCACTGTCAGCCCAAAGGCCGCCGAGCTAGGGGCGTTTAAGTGGTTTTTGGTCTTTTGTACACAACTCGAGTAAATCTTTGCCGATTTTCATAATTTTGTTTGTTTGAAAGGCCTGGGCATCGACGACAATTTGTAGAAAAAACTTTTTGAGTGCTTGGACTTAGCTAGGGCACTTAAAACGAGTCTCTGCTAGTGCTCTACAGGTTTTTTGTACATAACTCGAGTAAATCTCTTCCGATTTTCAAAAAAAAAATTTTTAATCGAAAGGTCTAGGAATGTCTCACATTTTAAGGAAGAAAATTTTTTTATAAGAGGCCCTTGGACTCAGCCAGGATCCTGAACCTAAGCCCAACGTGTTTGTTTACATAAATTGGGCAAATCGTAACCGATTTTCTTGATTCTTTTTCTATTTGAGAAGTAACCGTGTACCGAATTATATTCATAAACAAATTTGGGCCTGTGCTTAGGGCTCAAGTGGGTCTCAGGTCGGCTCTAACCAAAAAAAAAGCTTTTTGCCATATTGCATAGCAGATTGAAGGAAACAATTTTTGTCTATGGAAGTATGTGTCAAAGGCATTTTCTTATGGCCCTAGGTCAGCCCTTAACAAAAAAAATGGTAGAGAAAATTGAGGCGAACATTTTGTCTTTTTGGAGATCAATTTTGTGCTTTCGGTAGAGTTTTTTACACCGTTGCTTCAGACGGGTTTTTCAATATTGTCCTAACGGCAATTTCCAATGCAAATGTGGACGTAATTTCATACACTTAACAGTCTTAATATTTGCTTAAATACGTTTGAGTCTTTTCGTAACATCAACTCTGTTTCCCACATCTATTCCGATACGTACGGGTCCCTTGCATATGTTTTTCTTAGACTTTACGATAGTATAAAACGATCAGATATTTTGTGCAGTTTGATTTATTTTCGTATTTCTAATTTGTGCTTTAAATTCTAATTTAACTAAACTTTCTTGGCCACATTCGCAATAATCGGTTTAGGGCGAGATTTGAAAATAATTTTGCGCTTCACAATGGCCTGCACGTAATATTCCGTTCTTTGTGCCGTCTTATGTTCTATGGAAATTGTAGAATCCAAAATGGTGCGACTCATCGATATATTGCTGACGTCCAAATTGGTTTCGTTGGGAATGTCGTCTTCGTCAGTGGTTTCGTGATCGTGAAGCCGTTTCTGTAGCACCGCAAATGGTTTCTCCAGTGCTTGCTCTTTACCATGCAAAATATGGTGACCGATAATCAGAATCTGAAATTTTTCTTCGATTTTACTAAAGAAATGTGTGTAGTCGTAGTGGACTCACTGGTTTGCCATATTTGTCGAAACATAGGTCACCGATGAATTGGCCACTCATTATTTGGTTACCGCGAACTTCTAAGTCGCCTTGTAATTCAATTATTCCCCACTCTTCTAATCCATCTGGATTTTCTCTGTTGAAAAATAAAAATATTGTGTTATTTCAATTAATTCGCAATGGACTAAAGAGTTTGCATTAAAAAAAGTTTCCGGTTTGCGGTATATGGAAGCTTTCTGATTCCTTTTATTGTATTTTGCATTACCCTGAAGCATTCAAGTGTCTCTTTAGTTGTGAATACCAAATTCTACTAATCACAGAGTTTTTGTTTAGTAAGAACACTCTACTCTACTCTCTTCTCTTCAGAAATTCTCTAAATCGTATTTTTAACAACAGAAAACTATCTCTGGCCTTTGAACTCATTGCTGCTCTTGTGGGTTTGTTGAACTTCTATAGAAATGAGAAATGTAATTCACTTCAATAAATTATCTTGTATACTTTGTTATCTAGAATGCAACGGCTGAATAGAAAATTGAATAGATTGAATTGATTTCGTTGTTCAGTCGCTTTACTGTCGTTCAAATAGTTGAATTCTGATTTAAATGCAGACATGACGTCGTACGATGAAGTGAATAAAATCTGGAAAGGACGTCCAGCTGATTATCCGCGACCCTTGAATAACTACTTTGGGGAAGAGTTACTGGAAGCATTGAGCGAGGCGCCGGATTCAATATTTGAAATATGTCATGAGGACAATTATCACATGACTCGCAGAGAAGCAAGAGAACTGACAATAAATGTATCCCGTAACCTTGTGAGACTTCAAATTAAACCGAACGATGTCGTTGGATTCGTTTGTAGAAACTCAAAGTATTTGCCAGTGCTTCTCTATGGATGTATAGTTTATGGAGCTCCGATCAACCCATTGGACAATTCGTTTGACTGTGAATATGTAAAGCATATTTTCGGCCAAACTAAGCCGAAGCTTGTGTTTTGTGACGCAGATGTTTATGAATCAATAAAAGCTAATTTGGACGAGCTTCACAACGATGCGCAAATATTTACATTAATAGACGAAAGAGATGGTGTTCCATTCGTATCGGAATTGCTACGACCAACTGGAGACGAGAGTGCTTTCGTTGCTCCAAAATTCGAACAACCAGCAGACAAGAAGCCTCTCGCAATAATATGTACGTCAGGTTCTACAGGTCTACCGAAAGGATCGACAAAAACCCATGCCAACTTTTTGAATTTTTCAAAGGCTACAACTTTACCAACGCCTCACAAGACATTGAATTTTTCTCCTATCTATTGGACCACCGGTTTCATTTCTACAATTTTTGCTCCGTTACGTCTAACTGAGTGTAAAATTCAAACAATTCAACTTTTCAGTCCGGAACGATTGAAGGAACTGGTCGAAAAACACCAAGTCTCATTTGTGTCTTTGTCATCGCATCAGCTTCACATCCTGGTCGAATCACCATTGTCTGATGTTATCGACTTTTCCAGCGTCAAAATGCTGCTGAGTGGTGGCGGACCAATTAGCAGCCAATTAAGAGAGAAATTGCGCAAGAAGTTTCCAAACACATCGCTGATTACTGCCTATGCTACTACAGAGATCTCAGTGTCTTTGTTGGCTCCAGGAAAAGTATACAAACACACCATGTCAACCGGAGACTTACAGGCCAATGTTCAAGTAAAAATAATTGACGACGACGGTAATAAATTAGGTGTGGGCGAACAAGGCGAAGTTCTTGTCAAGGCACTCTTCCCATTTTCGGTAAATAACTTTACTAAACTATTTATAAATTAAACCAACCCTTAAGACTAATTTGGAAGGTATTTTTCTCAATCTTAGGTAGGAATGGGGTGTTAGGAATGATTACAGGGAAAAACCTAGAGAAAAACGTTTACAGAGTCGAGTGTTTAACGCTTTACTTTGTTTTAAAATGTTCACATTTTCTAGCTACCAGGAAGGCAATACCAAGTACATGGTCTCGACTTTTGCTGCTATAAAAGGTGATGTAGCCATTATAATGGGAAATTTATTGTATCCCTTCTCTTCAACAGCTGCAGAGTCGATTGTACCTATCGTCAAAATTTACCAACTTGTTTCACTCGCTAAGCGAGCATTACCAAGGCTTAACATCGACTAAAATCACTTTACAAACATTTACTGAAGACACCGCTAATCAAAAATTGTTTATTACATTTACATACAAGCAATAATTGTTTGGCTTAAACGACAGAACAATCTTTTTCTAAGAATTCTCTTATCAAAATGGGTTTACAACACTTTCATCAAGAAATATCTGAAAAGGGTAATAAAATGTTGGAAGAAAACCCATAATGGGTATTTCAGCGTAACCCACGTGTTAGTTAGTAATCTAAAACTTTTGAAATTGCTCTAGAACTTTCTATAAGTTTCTAGAACTAGCTATACATTTAGGTCAAAATTAATAGAAACTTTGTACTTCTGCGCAGGGTTTTACGGTGTTAAAAACCTGCACAAAAGTACAAATTTTTACCTGAATGTACGTTTCTTAAACTTTCCAGAGTGTCACACTCTCAATATCTGATGCAGAACATGCCGCAAGAGTTTTTTCTAGAATTTTCTTGAACTTTCTGCCACTTTACACCACTCCCAGATCCACCACACAAGAGTTGCTAAAAGCAACTGAAGAAAATGGGATCAAAAGTGGTCGAAGTTAAGAGCCTCGCAAATTCTTGAAACTTTATTAACGAAGGGTTTGATGCTATTTTCCTTAGTTGCTTTTAGCAACTCTTGGGTAGTGGATGCGGGAGTGGTGTAAAGTGAAGGATAGTTCAAGAAAATTCTGGAAAGATCTAGAAAGCTGTAGAAAGTTCCAGAAGGTTCTAGAAAATTCTGCAAAGTTCTATATAGTCCCAGAAAGTTCTCGAAGGTTCTCGAAAGTCGTCGAAAGTTCTAAAAAGTATCAGAACGTTTATGAAAGTTCCATAAAGTTATCATGCTCGGAGCGGTAGCGGAGAGCGTGACGCAGTCCTCACACCCAAAAAAAACGTCCACAAACCCAAAAAACTCCATACAAAAACCTTTGGGACAAGACACGATGTATAAGCGAACTTTTGAGTTTTTTCCCTCGTCCCCCTCCAAATTATTTTTAAAAAGGCAGCTTTCCAACAAGCCCACACTCATCAAAATCGGTTGAAAACGAGCCGAGATATCGCCAATCAAAGATGACCAATTTCCATATAAAAATGGTAAAATCTGCTTTGAAAGTAATAACAATTTTATTCCTGTGTTGTGTCTCAACGATCTATGTCTCTATGTATCTATGTATCTATCTACTTTTTTTCTCGAGAACCGCCCGAGCGATTTCCTTCAAATTTTGAGGGAACGTCAGCCTCGACCCCAAATGAAAAATTTCATATACCGCTTTTCTGAGAAAATTCTGGAAAAGCCGTGGCATGTGAAAAAGTGGTCAAGGTGGTAATGCTCGGAGTTTTCGAATTTTAGCTCCGAAGTGACGATAGTTGAGAGTTGGTTTCTTCGGGGAAGTTATAGAGTTTGGTCAGGAGAATTTTTTGGGATCTTAAGAAAATGGCTGCCAGCGGTCAAACTGGCGCCATCTTGAATTTTCTCAAGCAATAAATTAGGTTTTTTTTGGTTTTCGAATTTGAGCTTCGGAATGACACTACTTAGAGAGGTGGTTTCTTCGGGAAAGTTATAGAGTTTGATCAGCAGAATTTTTTGGGATTTTCAGAAATCTGCCAAAGTGACGCCATCTTGGATTTTTGTTAGGTATAAATTATGCTTCCTTGGGTTTTCGAATTTTAGCTCCGGAACGATAACACTTGCAGAGTTGGTTTCTTCTAGAAAGTTATAGAGTTTCATCGGGAGAATTTGTTGGGATCATAAGAAAATGGCTGGCAGCTGTCATAGTGCCGCCATCTTGGATTTTCGTTTATACTTTTTCAGTTTTCGAATTGTAGCTCCGTAATGACACTACTTAGAAAGATGGTTTCTTGTAGAAAGTTATAGAGTTTCAGCAGGAGAATTTTTTACGATCATAAGAAAATGGCTGCCAGCGGTCAAACTGGCGGCATCTTGGATTTTCATTTATGCTTTTACGGTTTTCGAATTTTAGCTCCGGAATGACACTACTTAGAGAGATGGTTTCTTCTAGAAAGTTATAGAGTTTGGTCAGGAGATTTTTTTGTATCTTAAGTAAATGGCTGCCAACTGTCAAAGTGACACCATCTTGGATTTTTTGCTAAATTCTGGATAAGAATACCTAGATAGTTGGTTTCTTCAGGAAAGTTATATGAATCACTGAGAAGAATTGGTAACATGAAGTGTTCCGAAGGCAGCCGAAGGTGACACGAAGTGTTCCGAAGGTAGCTGAAGGTAGTCGAAAGTGACACAAAGTATTCGGAAGGTAGCCGAAGGTGATACGAAGTGTTCCGATGGTAGCCGAAGGTGTGGGAGAACAATTTTTTTCGGAAAGAAAATTGTTTTCCGAGAAAAATTGTTTGGAGAAAATTTTTTTTGTAGAAAATTTTTTTTCCGAGAAAATTTTTTTTGTAGAAAATTTGTTGAAGGAAAAATTTTTTTGGGGAGAAATTTTTTTGGAACAAAAAAATTTTTTTCGGAAAAAACTTTTTGGAGAATTTTTTTTGTGAGAAAATTTTTTTCGGGAAATTTTTTTTCGGAGAAATTTTTTTTCTAAGAAAAAACTTTTTTTTTGAGAAAATTTTTTTTCGGAGAAAATTTTTTTCAAAAAATAGAAATTTTTTCAACAACTGAAAACTTCCAAAACGACTGATATCACAACAAAAACCTCTTAAAAGGTAGAGTGTGACGCACTCCGTGAGTCTGCTTCCAAAATTAATGATATCGCTTTCGGTGACGCTATCGCTGATAATACGCAGAAGTTTGTTTGAATAGAACCTTGTGTACAAAGTTTTAATTTCCTGAAAAATTACAGCGCTGGTTTCAAAACAAAATTACATTGTGTTAAAAAAATTGCGTCACAAATGCCGGACCCACCAGCGGAATAATTTTTCAGTACTTTCAGTTTTTGCGCTGCAAAAATTTGACTTTTGTTTCTCATTGCGTAGATTGTTTAGGGTAAATTTAAATTTTTCGTGTAAAAACCGAAAGTGGTGAAAAATTATTCCGCTGGTGGGCCCGGCATTTGTGACGCAATTTTTTTAACACAACGTAATTTTGTTTTAAAAAAAGCGCTGCAATTTTTTCAGAAAATTAAAACTTTGAACAGAAACACACACATTCAAACAAACTTGTGCGTATTATCAGCGATAGCGTCAGGTCAAGCGATATCATTAATTTTGGAAGCAGACTCACGGACTGCGTCACACTCTACCTTTTAAGAGGTTTTTTTTGTGATAGAAAGTTTTCGAAAGTTCTGGAAAGTGTTGGAGAGTTACGCTAAAAGAACATTCATAACTCATTTTATGCGCATTTTGACCCGGCGAAGTTAATCCACCGAATGGTCTCATGTGCAATTCCGTTTCAGATGCAAATAAAAAAACCAAATTCTCCTTCATTCGCATTCATAGAAAGTTTCGTCGTCACTTGTAATGGATAAATTTTCTGTTTCGTTCGTTACCTTAAGTTCCTTCAAGTAAAGCGTTAAGCACTCGACCCTGTAAACGTTTTTCTCTATGTTTATGAAAAATTTCCTGATTGATAACAGGGAAAATTCAATAGATTTGTCGGTGGGAAAGAGGTCATCAGCTGGGGGCACATGTGTTCTTCAGAAAAAGCAATCATTGGGCTTATAACACGCTTCTACCGATTGCAGCCATGAGAAATGTCTTCTTAAGCTTTGACAGTAAAACAAATGTTGTTAGATTGACGCGTGTTTATGTCGACATTGGCTTCTATCAAAGTATAGTGAATTTCATGACAAAATGCGTCTCATCATAATTTTTTCTATACTTTGACAGAAGCCGATTTCGCACTAGACGTGCTGGGTGATCTGAATTCGATGGGTCTCGGGAATCAAACTATGCTATTCTGGATGCGTAGGCACGCTGTGTTGAAGCTGATGACCAGTGAGCGGAGGTCCTAAAGTTCACATCGTCAGTCAACGCATGATTTGCGAAGAAATCCTGAAAGATCATGCTAGGCACGGGATAGTCTGTGCAAAAGGTCCGCAAACGAAGAGCCTCTGCCAATTTCTGTTCCTATGGATTGAGATAGGAAACTGGTAACTTGTCATTGCGAAACAGAGGATCTTTTGATGTGAATCTGCCACAAGGTAGGGACAGCCCCGGCCGGTTATCGAAAATTTCCTAACGCGTTATAGGAAATTCGTAGGAACTACGTAGCTCCAAACATAAAGAAAATATTCAAGAAATTTAATTTTGAATTCGCAATTACCAGATCAAATAATGAAATTTTTTATTTTTCTGTGAAGGGATATTACAATCAACCCATCGAGACACAGAACGCACTTGATTCAGAAGGATTCTTCAAAACTGGTGACATTGGGTTTTTTTGCGAGGACAATTCACTTGTGATTGTTGAGCGAAAGAAGGAAATTTACTGTTACAACTCGTATCAGGTGAATCCGTCAGAAATTGAAGATGTGATTTTATCGGTAGAGGGTGTGGCTGAAGTGGCGGTGGTTGGAATCATAGATCCATGTTTGGAGCACCTTTCAACCGCTGCTGTTGTTAAAAAGAGCGGTTTCGATGAATTGACAGAGCAAATGATCGTAGATTTTGTAGCAAGTCGCTTACCATTTTACAAACATTTGTACGGTGGCGTAGTTTTCATGGACTCATTACCTAAAACAGCCTCTGGAAAGGTGATGAAAAAGTGGATTCGAGAAAAACTTACAAAAAAAGAGACGTGATTTCAAAAAGAAATTGAGATTTTATTATTTTATTTGCAACATATTAACCTCTGAACTTTTTAAATAGAGGATGAACATTGTGTGCATTCTTTCTCTTAAATTCATAATAGACAGCATCATCACCACCTGACATCGAACTGATTCCCCCGGTGCGTTTTGATCCACCTGGCCGTACCACACCTCCTTCGCCTGGAACCTTCTCATCTTCACAATCGATATCACTAGCGGCCAGTACTTGTTGCAATAAATGACCTTGTTCTTCGCGTGTCTTATACAAAAGATCGTTATCACTATCTAGTCCAGATAAGTGGGTGATAACCTGTACAATGTTTGAATTAGTAGATTGAAAATTTATAAAAAAACGGTGAACTTACTTTGTAACTATAGCCCTGATTCACCAAGAAACGTTGTCGCTTCCTTGCGTAGTTCATTTCCATGGTATCTTGCGAGACAAGAGTATAGAAGAAAGCGTTATATTCCTCGGCAATTGCTCCTTTCTTCGCCCTAAGAATTCTACCCAAACGTTGCGCTTCTTGTCGACGAGATCCACCGTGTGACGATATTTGGATCAATACATTCGCCTCCGGCAAGTCAAAACTAGTATCGGCTACTTTACTCACGAAAATTGTATTGACCTTTGGATTGAACTTAAAGTTTTGCAAAATTTGAATTCGTTCGTTCTGAGACGTGGGTCCATAGATGTACGGTTTGTTCAATTTGAGGGCGTAATGCTTTAGCGCAAACACATTGTCACTGAACACGATGGTCTTGTCGCCGCGTTTCTCATGATATTTGATGAGAAACTGGGTGTTTCGAACCTTTGACGGATTCATCACATACAACAGCATTTTCTTGGACGTTTTGGTAATGAGATATTCGTGATAGAATTCCGGGCTCATTGGACACCAAACTTCGGCACATTGAACCTTGGCGATGTAGCCTTTCTTTTCCAATTCCAACCAATTCGCTTCGTACAGTTTCGGTCCGATCAAGAAATTCAAATCCGCAATTTTGTCATCTTCACGCAACAGTGTAGCTGTTAAGCCCAATTTGCAGTGACTTTGCACCAGAGTCAATACGCGACGGAACATTTTTGCTGGTATTGTGTGCACCTCATCAAGAACCATAATTCCCCATTCCTGTTCTTGTAACCAGCGCATCGTTTGTTCCGCTTCCCACGAACGTTTCTGTGTATGCGTTATCATCGAATAAGTTGTTACCAAAATACCACAGCCCATAGGTTTGTCCTTAGCTTCAGACGTAAAGCGACAAATCATGCTATCGTCGGCTGTGGACCACATTTTAAATTGTTGCTTCCATTGCTCAACGGACACACCAGAATTGCAGAGAACCAGAGCTCGTTTACGAACCGTACAACAAGCTGTTACACCGACCAAAGATTTACCTGCGCCACATGGAAGAACAATGACCCCAGACCGAGCGCGACCGTTGCCGAACATTTTACGAAGACTCTTCTCTTGATACGGACGAAGTACTGCCGCCGGTTTCAAGTCGATGTTGATGTCTGGATTGACACTGTCATTACGGAAATCATATTCGGCCAATAGCGGATACTCAATTTCAACACAGCGTTTCTGCAACGTTTCAATTTTCTCCTGGTTCACTTCGAACGAAACGGTTTTCAAATTGGCCTCCTCTTCTTCATCTTCGTTGTCGATTTTTTCATAGAAATTCGTAATGTCTTCTGGAACTATCGTTGTCACAATGCCATCACCGTCCACCTTATCGCCCGTCTCCGAAGCACCAGTCGTTGTTGTAGCTGCCTTGGCACCAAATAATGCTGGCTTTGATTTGTCTTGAACTGATGTGATGAAACCATCCTCCCCGTTCTCGTCTTTAGGCCGAAGACGGCAATTTTGAACGACCGGATCTTTTAAAAGTTTTTGAAGGACCTCCGGATGTGGACTTTCAACGAAATATTTGTTGTGCTTCAACACAAGCTTCACCTTACCGTAAGACAATGTACACAGTTGGATAAATTCTATGATTCCCTGTGGTATTGTCGTCTTGCTTAGTCGTTTCAAATATTCGATGATATCGTTGGTTTGCAGACCCACCGAAACTGCTGCGTATAAACTGTACGGTGTCAACTTGTACTCGTGTATGTGTTCTGGACGACAAACTGGTTCGGAAATTGCGATTAGAAAGTCGTGAGCGTGTTTGTACACCGGCGAAAATGATTCCAAAAAAATGTGACCATTTGGTGCGACCCACAGTGGCCGAGACGAATGGTCGATTTTCAATTCCATTTGCGAACGGTAATCTTTAGCACCATATTCGTCCTCCTGAATGCCCTCGTCATTTCGTTCCGCATTTTTTATTGCCGAAGCTGGTATATCACTTTCCGTTGTCGGACCGTCATCGTCAACAAGTTGAGCGTATGCCTCATCTTCAGGACGACGTCTTTTTTCTGAAAAAATTTCATTCAAATACAATGACAATGACTGCAAGGGAATTGGTTGCAATTTACCGAATTTCGATGAACCAGCTGCTTTGGAATCTTTCTTCGTTATTTTCTTTGGTGGGCCCATTACAGACTTATGAAATTCATCAATCAAAACTACACTGAACTATTAGTTGAACATAAAAATCGAATTTTAAAGTATAGAAAATTATAAAACACGTCTTGACTTTATCGGATGTCAACACTTTGTGCTTGACAGCTACGATTTCGACACAACAGAAAATATACTTTCTAACAATACGTAACCTCAGTCAAAAATCATAGAAAATGATCGCATGTCGATATTGCGGGTGGAGAAGCGTGAGTAATGTGTGCTTTTCTACTTACGTTTTTACCAAAATAGGCATATTGACTTGTTTTTGTTTACAACCTTTGCTCCGTTTCAAAAGTGCCGACGGCGGGAAAACAAAACGATACAGTCACCATACGGCCCATGCGGGTAAATTTTTGTGGTGCAGATCGTGCCAGGTAACCAGTGTTGTCAGTCTCCAGTAATACGCAGAATCATGAAAGATGGCGTTAGGTTCCTTATTAAAAAGATATTACACTCTTTTAGATGCGTGATGGTGTGACGACTGAAACTCCTTGGTGGTTTTTGACGATGGATGCGAGAAAAATAGCAATAAAGTAAAAAGAAATCTTCTGTCAAAAATGCATGAAATTTTGAGATAGAGAATCCGCACAAAAACACTTCCAGTGGGGGTTTGACGCAAGTCTTTATGTCTGCTTACAAAAGTTACGAAATGAGAAAAGGGTGACACATTAAGCTTCTAACGCAAAGCGCTTTCCTTCCAGTTACAAAAGTTCTGAAATCAGAGGAGGAGGAGGGTGACGCATGCGTTTAGTGAGTTTCAGCAAAAACGTTCGAGCCGTTTCCGAGATCCCAACAAAGTAAGAAAGTAAAAAGGTTGACGAAATCGATCAGTTAAAAATATACGATTTTCACTCATTTGTATGGAAAAATGGAAAATTCAAAAATTCATATCTCCAGAACGACTGAACCGATTTTAATGAGTTAAAAAGAACTTAGGCCTAAAATTTTGCGTAGAATTCGGGAAAAATATTTTCCGGGGGGTACGTCGCCAGGGGGGGAAGTCAAAAAGTTTCTGTATATATATGTATATGACGCTTAACAGGTAAAATTGCTTGTTACAATGTTAGGGATAGCTTAGTCGAGAAGTTAAAACCCGTTCAGTTAGGATTTGCTGTTCAAGGGGGGCCAGAAGCTTTGGTTCATGCTGTACGTAGATTCTGTACAGCTGACCATGATGGACCAATGGCTTTAGTTAAGTTTGACTTTAGCAATGCCTTTAATATGTTATTTAGAAAGTTTATGTTAGGCGAAGTTAAGGAGATATGTCCAGAATTATTTCCTTTGCTTCAACAAGCTTACAGGCTTTCCTCCAATCTTTACTTTCTTGATGAGCCTTTGCTTTCAAAGAGAGGGTTTCAGCAGGGTGACCCACTAGGTCCTCCAGGTTTTTGTATTGGTATTATGAGAATGACACATTCTCTTTCATCTAGGTTAAATGGTTGGTATTTAGATGATGGTACTGTTGCTGATAGGCTTTCAGTAGTATTAGATGATATTAGGAAAGTGTTAGATTTTTGTGAATTATCAGGCTTGTCATTAAACAAAAAAAAATGCGAAGTTTTTTTGTTGATGCAACTGATGAAGATAAGGCCCACATGTATTCTGAGATATCAGCGTTATTGCCAGGGATTAAGAAAGTTGATGAGTCTTCTCTTGAGATATTAGGCTCACCAATCTTTGAGTCAGGTTTAGAAAGGATGTTTTCATCCAAAATTGCAACGATCAAATTAATGTGTGATCGTTTACAATTAATGGATGTTCACCCCGCATTGTGTATTTTTAGGAAGTCTTTAGGTAGTTGTAGGTTCAATTATTTGCTGCGTTCTTCTAGGGCATTTCTATTACGTGATCATTTAAAAAATGTTGACGAGATTTTTCGTTCAACTATTGAAGCGATTACGAATGTTAGGATGTCAGAATTTTCTTGGGATCAGGCTACTCTTCCTTTAGCTTTTGGGGGTTTAGGCATTCGGAAGGTTGAAGATTTGGCATTGCCAGCCTATTTATCATCTGTGTATTCTTCATCTGATCTGTCAAATAAGTTGTTAGAAAAATTTAATTTGCAAATAATCGATAATTACATTTTAGAGTTAGTTGAGGAAATTCCTCAAGATTTTATTCCAGGTTATGAGAAGAGAAAGGAGCAGAAAAATTGGGATCTTCCGAGGATCAACAGCAAGTTTTCTAGGATGTTTGATTCTAGTGAACCTGTTGCTCGAGCCAGACTACTTGCGTCATCTACTAATGAATCTTCAAAGTGGCTGCAGGTGGTCCCATCGAGTAATACGGGTTTACTATTAGATAACAATTCCGCGAGAATTGCTGTTGGTCTTCGTTTAGGTTCTCAATTATGTGAAGAACATAAATGCATCTGTGGTGCTATGGTTAAAAAGGACGGCCTACATGGTTTGTCTTGCAAGAAGAAATCAGGGATAATTTCTAGGCACGATGAAGTTAATAAAATTATTTCTCACGCATTGTCTTCCGCAGGATTTCCAAATATAATACAACCACCAGGAATTTCTAGGGATGATGGTAAACGACCTGATGGCATGACTCTAATTCCGTGGAGTCATGGAAAGTCTCTTCTCTGGGACGTGACTGTTCGAGACACGTTAGCTCCTTCTTATGTCAATGAATCTTCCAAGAAAGCGCGTTCAATAGCCGATAAAGCGGAAAGATTTAAACATAATCATTATATTCGTTTAAAAGAGAATTATTTATTAACTCCTGTTGCTTTCGAAACTCTAGGTTGTATGGGCCCAGAAACGAAGAAATTTATAGGCAAATTAGGGTCATTGATAAGGACAGCTTCTGGGGAATCACGCTCGAAAGATTTCCTATTACAGAAGATTTCAGTTGCAATTCAAAGAGGCAATGCGGCATGCATCCTGGCAACATTAGGGAAAAGTAGAGTAGATGAAATTTATTTATTGTAATTTGTTGTTGAAAAGATCGTTTTTTTTTACTGGCTGCGCCATTGTGAGCAGTCTTTT
>CM055403.1:73364335-73391872 GCA_029228625.1 Pseudolycoriella hygida
TTCTGTATAGCTGACCATGATGGGCCAATGGCTTTAGTTAAGTTTGACTTTAGCAATGCCTTTAATATGTTATTTAGAAAGTTTATGTTAGGCGAAGTTAAGGAGATATGTCCAGAATTATTTCCTTTGCTTCAACAAGCTTACAGGCTTTCCTCCAATCTTTACTTTCTTGATGAGCCTTTGCTTTCAAAGAGAGGGTTTCAGCAGGGTGACCCACTAGGTGCTCCAGGTTTTTGTATTGGTATTATGAGAATGACACATTCTCTTTCATCTAGGTTAAATGGTTGGTATTTAGATGATGGTACTGTTGCTGATAGGCTTTCAGTAGTATTAGATGATATTAGGAAAGTGTTAGATTTTTGTGAATTATCAGGCTTGTCATTAAACAAAAAAAAAAATGCGAAGTTTTTTTTTGTTGATGCAACTGATGAAGATAAGGCCCACATGTATTCTGAGATATCAGCGTTATTGCCAGGGATTAAGAAAGTTGATGAGTCTTCTCTTGAGATATTAGGCTCACCAATCTTTGAGTCAGGTTTAGAAAGGATGTTTTCATCCAAAATTGCAACGATCAAATTAATGTGTGATCGTTTACAATTAATGGATGTTCACCCCGCATTGTGTATTTTTAGGAAGTCTTTAGGTTGTTGTAGGTTCAATTATTTGCTGCGTTCTTCTAGGGCATTTCTATTACTTGATCATTTAAAAAATGTTGACGAGATTTTTCGTTCAACTATTGAAGCGATTACGAATGTTAGGATGTCAGAATTTTCTTGGGATCAGGCTACTCTTCCTTTAGCTTTTGGGGGTTTAGGCATTCGGAAGGTTGAAGATTTGGCATTGCCAGCCTATTTATCATCTGTGTATTCTTCATCTGATCTGTCAAATAAGTTGTTAGAAAAATTTAATTTTCAAATAATCGATAATTACATTTTAGAGTTAGTTGAGGAAATTCCTCAAGATTTTATTCCAGGTTATGAGAAGAGAAAGGAGCAGAAAAATTGGGATCTTCCGAGGATCAACAGCAAGTTTTCTAGGATGTTTGATTCTAGTGAACCTGTTGCTCGAGCCAGACTACTTGCGTCATTTACTAATGAATCTTCAAAGTGGCTGCAGGTGGTCCCATCGAGTAATACGGGTTTACTATTAGATAACAATTCCGCGAGAATTGCTGTTGGTCTTCGTTTAGGTTCTCAATTATGTGAAGAACATAAATGCATCTGTGGTGCTATGGTTAAAAAGGACGGCCTACATGGTTTGCCTTGCAAGAAGAAATCAGGGATAATTTCTAGGCACGATGAAGTTAATAAAATTATTTCTCACGCATTGTCTTCCGCAGGATTTCCAAATATAATACAACCACCAGGAATTTCTAGGGATGATGGTAAACGACCTGATGGCATGACTCTAATTCCGTGGAGTCATGGAAAGTCTCTTCTCTGGGACGTGACTGTTCGAGACACGTTAGCTCCTTCTTATGTCAATGAATCTTCCAAGAAAGCGCGTTCAAGAGCCGATAAAGCGGAAAGATTTAAGCATAATCATTATATTCGTTTAAAAGAGAATTATTTATTAACTCCTGTTGCTTTCGAAACTCTAGGTTGTATGGGCCCAGAAACGAAGAAATTTATAGGCAAATTAGGGTCATTGATAAGGACAGCTTCTGGGGAATCACGCTCGAAAGATTTCCTATTACAGAAGATTTCAGTTGCAATTTAAAGAGGCAATGCGGCATGCATCCTGGCAACATTAGGGAAAAGTAGAGTAGATGAAATTTATTTATTGTAATTTGTTGTTGAAAAGATCGTTTTTTTACTGGCTGCGCCATTGTGAGCAGTCTTTTTTTTCGCTTAAATAAAAACATTGCTTGTATATGTATTATGTATAAATTTCTTGTAGATTTTTGACGTGTAAGACTTGTGTCACGGCCCCTTACTACCGTGGGGCCATGATATTTTGACAGATAACTAATTTTTGCATCGACATTTAATCGCATAGAAGCAAGCGCGTCTGATAGAGAAATGCGACAACGTAGCTATACGTCACTAAACGTAACTTTACGTCACTAAACGTAACATTACGTCGCTAAACGTAACTTTACATCACTAAACGTAATTTCACGTCATTAAACGTAACTAAACGTAACTCTGCGTCGCTAAACTTAGCTTTACGTCACCAACCCTAACTTTACATCACTAAACGTAACTTTACGTCACTAAACTTAGCTTTACGAATGTCAATAAACGTAACTTTACGTCTCTAAACGCGACTCTACATCACTAAACGTAACTCTGAGTCGCTAAACTTAGCTTTACGTCACTATATGTAACTTTACGTCACTAAACGTAACTTTACGTCACTAAACTTAACTTTACGAATGTCAATAAACGTAACTTTACGTCACTAAACGCGACTCTACAACACTAAACGTAACTCTGCGTCGCTAAACTTAACTTTACGTCACTATATGTAGCTTTACGTCACCAAACCTAATTTAACGTCACTAAACCCTAATTTACGAATGTCACTAAACGTCACTATATGTAACTTTACATAAGTAAACGCAACTCTACGTCACTAAACGCAACTCTACGTCACGAAAAGTAACTCTGCGTCGCTAAACTTAGCTTTACGTCACTATATGTAACTTAACGTCGCTAAACGGAACTTTACGTTACTAAACGTAACTCTACGTCACTAAACGTAACTCTACGTCACTAAACGTAACTCTACGTCACTAAACGTAACTCTACGTCACTAAACGTAACTCTACGTCACTAAACGTAACTCTTCGTCACTAAACGTAACTTTACGTCACTAAACAAAACTTTACGTCACTAAATGTAAAAAAAGGCACTTCAAGTTATTCAACGTAACTTTAAGTCAACGTAGCTTTACGTCATTAAACGACATAGACTTTATCTCAAATATAGAATTCCCCTATCCCAAAGAGCCATGCGACAACGCTGTCAGCCGATTGCAGTTTTTAGAAATTGGTCAAAGTTCAACGCCTTAGTTGCATGGAAAATTGAGGAAAATTTCTTAATTTTCATACCATCTTCTGTTGACAGTTAGGGGAACATTTTAAAATACGTCCATCAAGACCAAAACTACATGTGACGACCTTTAGAAAGCTTCGATTGATATTTTTATCAAAAACTGAATGCTGTGTTGTGCAGATAATTGTATATTTGGGTACTGACAGTGCAACTTCGTGCTGAGACAATTTAAACAAAAGAAATTTGAGGACTCACGTCTCGTCTCTAATGAATACAAAACTGCCCTACAACGCATAAAAAACTTAGCGACGTAATCAGATGAGAGTTTTTCATATATGTTCTCTCACAAATTCTCCTCGCTAAGTTTTTTATGAGTTGTACGGCAGAAAAGTGTAAATAAAATAATATTATGAAGCGTTTTGTGAAGCAAATCTAGTAGATGCTTAAAAAAACTTGGATACATAACAAGATAAAACATAAAGGCAATTACACCTTCATAAGGGAAGCAAGACTGTTGTGCGTCGTAGTGATGAATAAGCTTGATTCCGCTGACATTTTTCTTGTGATTGATGTAAGCATGTCACTCTGCCATACGAACGCAAAAAAAAAATTAGCGAGTAGAGTTTGTGAGAGAAAATATGAATAACGTCGCTGAGTTTATAATGCGTTGTAGGGGTTTTAGGGCAGTTCTTCGTTGGAGAATTTTGATGCACATAACACCTACTTTCGAAGCACAAGGGAAATCAAATATTCTCGGGCGGGTAGTCACCCAAAAATCCCGTCTTCTATGACAGGGGTACTGGAAATATGGTAACAAAATGGAACGATAAAAAAGGGGAGAAGCTGAGGTTACAGTTAGATGGAACGAACTCCGAAAAACAAAAATAAATACAAAAAATAGAAACTTTTTTAGTCTTTGCATTGAATTTAACGGTGGCCAATCTATATTCTAATTCGGGTATTGATTGTTGCGATTAGAGCCTTCGGTCGAAATGCTAGATATTATTAGCTCTGACCGGAAGCGGAAGAGTGGTGGAATAAATTTGATCTTGATTTACATGGCCTAAAAGAAGACAGACACATTCTTCAAAGAAAGATGGAGTACGTGACGAGGGAAGAAAAGGGGATGGGCTTTGGCCCCTAAGTTGCACTCGCACTTACATGATTTTGATACTATATCTGATTAGTCATATGCCAATCCCGATTGCTCGTTGAGTCAATGATTGAGAAAAAAGGCTATAACTTGGACTCAGGCTTTACTATCGATGCGATGAATAGTAATGTATACGACAGCCTACACTTCGATTATCTTTACAATCACAGGGATGCAATTCACGAAATACTAAAATTATGTAGGTAATTGAACTGTTCGGCTACATAATTTAATGTTGAACTTTACATATCGTCGGCACATCAGCACGCAGGTCAGAAACGCATACAACGAGAGGTTTAATAAAAAATATATTCCCTTTTTCTTCCAGTCCTCAACCAATATTTCGAGCAGACAAAAGCTTTAAGTGAATTTGTTTTTCATATTTTCGATTTTCTCTACGTCACGGCTCCGTGTGTAGTAGCTTTTCGTATATTTGTTGGAAATATAAATACAAAAACACAACAAATATAATAATCGATTGCCGTCGTTTCCCTTTTCAAATTCGCTAGATTAGTTCTTTTGTGATAATACAAAAACAAAACCAATAAAGTGCAGATTTATGATGTAAAACCAAGCAGTTTATTTGTATACGTTACTTTTACGGTGTAAAAGGTTTCATATTATAAAACAATCGATTTTATTAATTTTTAGTGTTACTTTGTGATCAACAAATAAATGTCAAGTGAATTGAACCCGATCCTGGTTAATAAATTGATTTAAAAATGTAAGTAACAAAGACTTCAGAGGTTGTTAGGGTAACAATTAAAATTGATTCCCATTAAGCCACTCACCTATTTAGACGCTAATTATCACACGAAAACTTGGAAGTTTTTACAAAAACTGTAACAGTGAATTTTCCTTACAAGTAGCAATATCCCTTTGACTTCTGATTTGCGTTCCTGGTTCTTATAGTTGTAATTATTGCATTCCTTCAGGGTTTGATCACATTTTTGTTTTGAAACAAAGAAAAGGTAAAGAAATGCAGGAGGGAAATGAAATAATATAAAAGAAAATGTTTTTTTACGAGTTTGTGTAATTACATCAACAAAACTGTTCGTATAAATCCACTGCCACGCAAAGTTCTCTTTCATGAAGCAATATAACAGTTAAATGAGAGAATTGCTCTCTATCAACCAGAAGGCCTTACTATTAATATGTTCACGTGACACTGTACGATTTCCTATACCTATAAGGCTACGTTCGTCCGTTGTCACAAAAAGCGAAAAACCATTTCGAAGCTCTACACGGTGAGCTTTAACCACTTTTCAGTGAAAGGTCGATGCATTTGGAGGTTCTCTTCTGATTCTCTCTGTTTCACGAATCATTAAAAAAGAAGATCTGGCCGTTTTTGAAAAAAGTCGGACCTATCTTCAGCTCACATGGCGTTACGTCTACGACGCAACAACACACCCACGCATTCGAGTTGGTATTTTGGAGGCGGAAATGTTACGTCTCTGACGTAACAGCACATCACGTCTCTGCAAACGGTACAGTGGAAAAGGCGAAACGGAGATTGATTGTCGTATCGATTTAGTCAGTGAGCTGGCACAACCCGTACCCGGCGGACGCACCGTCCACCGCGGTCACAACAAAGTCATTATAAATTTCAAAATAAAATTAATTATTACAAAAAGTAAAATTGGTGCCCGGACAGGGACCTCTCTCTATTCCGTTTCGCCTTTTCCACTGTACCGTTTGCAGAGACGTGATGTGCTGTTACGTCAGAGACGTAACATTTCCGCCTCCAAAATACCAACTCGAATGCGTTGGTGTGTTGTTGCGTCGTAGACGTAACACATGGGGCTCGAAGGGCAAACCCAAAACAATTTTTTTCTCACTTTTTGACAATTAAATTTAGTATGCTTTTTGTGTATATTTTCCCTTAAGTCTTCATACGATACTATTTAGTGGTCAAGTGACGTAGTAACAGTTTTTACGAAAAATGTATACAAAGAGCATTCCTGATACAAAATTGTCAAAAACTAAAAAAAAAATTGTTTTAGGTTTAGCGGACCCCATGTGAGCTAAAGATAGAAAGGTCACAAGCACCAAATTGAGCACTAAGTAGTGACGCAATTGTTTTTCTTTGAAAAACGTAAATTTAGCGCAATTCTCATCAAACATATGCAAGGGACGTATCAGAGTAGATGTGGCAGACACAATTGATGTTACGAAAAGACTCGAAAGTATTTAAGTAAATATTGCCTTAACTCTTAAGTGTATGGAATTACGTCCACATTCAATTGTATTGGAAATTGTCGAGAGGGCAATATTGAAAAACCCGTCCGAAGCAACGGTGTAAAAAAACCCTTCCGAAAGCACAAAACTGACCCCCAAATAGATAAAAATTTTCTCTACGTCATAGGAAAAAACCGTTTTTTTTTTGGGCTAGGGCCAACCTCGCGGCTGGAAATAATGTTTTTTTCCCGGTATCCAAATCCGATTTCCCATTTTTTCCTGGTATCGAGATTTACCGGTGAAAAATTGAGTTTGCCTGATGATCAAAACGCGATTTCCTGGTGATCAAAATGCGATTTCCAGGTGACCGAAATGTTAAAATGTTGCAAGTGGAGCGAGCGAGATTTTTTTTCATACTTTTTGACGAAACAGTTGACATATCAGCCAATGTTTTACAAAGAAAAATTTATGAATCGCGAGCGGAGCGAGCGAGATTTTCCTAATACTTTTTATCGAACTTGTTGATATATCAATCGAAATTTTACAAAGAAAAATTTATGATCCGCGAGCAATCAAATATTTTAAGAGTTTATAAAAGGCGTAGGCGAAGCTAGCGAAATTTTTCATAATTTTTTTCAACTAAGTTGTTTACTCACTTTCCATTTTTCAACAATTTCCCATTTTTTATTTATTGCCCGTTTTTCAGTAATTTCCCATTTTTCATTCATTTCCCATTTTTCAGCAATTTCCATTTTTTATTCATTTCCCATTTTTAGTCATTTCCCACTTTGAAGCGACTTCCCATTTTTGGTCATTTCCCATCCTGAAGCGATTTCCCATTTTTAGTCATTTCCCACTTTGAAGCGATTTCCCATTTTTATTCATTTCCCACGTCGAAACGATTTCCCATTTTTTAGTCATTTACCACTTTGAAGCGATTTCCTATTTTCAGTAATAATTTCCCACTTTGAAGCGATTTCCCATTTCTTAGTCATTTACCATCTTGAAGCGATTTCCCATTTTCAGTCATTTCCCATCTTGAAGCGATTTCCCATTTTTAGTCATTTCCCACTTTGAAGCGATTTCCCATTTTTTAGTCATTTCCCATCTTAAAGCGATTTCCCATAACTTAAACCGTTCGAGCTTCGCTCGAGCATATTTCCCGAAACGTGAACCGCTCATTTCCCGAACAAGATTTCCCGGTATCCGGTTTTCCGGCCCCCAAACTGCCCGGTATCCTAGATACCAAGGATACACACTATTTCCAGCTGCGGCCAACCTTAGAACTGACCTAGGGGTCTATACAGAGGCCTCGGACACATACTTCCATAGAAAAAAATGTTTCCCTCAATTTGCTCTGCAACATTGCAAAAAAATTTTTTTTTGGTTAGGGCCCACCTGAGGTCCAATTGAGCTCTAAGCACAGGCACCGCGCCCAAATTTGTTTTTGACTATAATTCGGTACTCGGTTACCTCTAAAATAGAAAAAGAACCAACAAAATCGGTTAGGATTTACTCTATTTATGTTAGGCTCTAGTAGAAACTAAGTTTTAGGGTGCTGGCTAAGTCCAAGGGCAAGGGCTTCTAATCAAAACATTTTCTTCTATAAAATGTGCGACAGTCGTAAACCTTTCGATTACAAAAGAAATTCGAAAATCGGAAGAGATTTGCTGGAGTTATGTACGAAAAACATGTAGGGCCCTAGCAGACAATCGTTTTTAGTGCCCTAGCTAAGTACAAGGGCCTAATCTTAAAAAATTTTCTTCTACAAATTGTCAGGCATTCATAGACCTGTCGACTAATCAAAATAATTAAACGTGGGGCCCTAGCAAGAGACTCCTTGTTAGAGCCCTAGCTAAGTCCAAGGGCTCAAAATCATAGAAATTTCTTCCATAAATCGTCGGTTTTGCCCAGACTTTTCATACAAAACAAAATTATGAAAATCGGAAAAGATTTACTCGAGTTATGTACAAAAGACCAAAAACCACTTGAATGACCCTAGCTCGGTGACCCTTGGGCCGACAGTGGCCAGATTCAATCCTATAATAATTATTACGCACCTGCGGGAAAATTTATTTATTTTCGAGGAGGAAGCTTGTATTTCGAGCCGAAGGTAAGGGATATAATCCTCTGAGAGGATAATAGTATATTATTAACCAAGGGATATAATGGTGCGATTATAGTCGAGGTGAAGAGATTTGACGTCATGATATTATAGTCGGACTATAATGAAAATAATAGTCGGATTATAATGAAAATTATAGTCGAGTCGACCATAATATGCCTATTATATACCTCCCAATTTTATATGGTCATTATAAATGGCTAATTATATGCCCGAATGATATAAATAAATTATCTTGCAAAAACGTAAGAGTTTTTATGCACTGAAGCAAGAAATCAACAAAACAATTTTTGATACAACACAGTAATGTATGACTTATCTCCCTAGACATCCACTGACGTCTATATAAAATTTTTTCGATTACTCAGTACAAAAAGGTTTTTGAAAAGCGGTGAAATTTTACTCGAGTTATCGTGTTGACGGACATTTTTTTATTGCTGAGGTCATCTAAGGACCTCCCTACGCCCGGGTCAAATTTCGACTGGTTAGAAACGTCGTGGTAAACGCAATAGACGGGTCTGAAAACATGAAAAGTGAAAATTAAATTAAAATCGATTAGTACTCGGTTGCTAAAGCAGCATAAATTCTGGGACCTGGACCCTTCGTCAGCACAAATTTAGACCCTAATTATAAATACTTTTGTCCCTCCTATCACGAATGGAGTCTGGTCTCTTATACACGAAACATATCGTATGGAATCCAAAAAATAGAATTCCGGGAATATTGTGAACGCTTTTGGTCACATACCTCGGAAAATATGACTTTTCCAAAAGAACCTTCTTCTCAATTTTTGCTGGAAATAGTTTCAGGGAAGTTTTAAACTTATTCATAGATAAAATATTTTATAGAAATTGAGCTACATGTCCTAGATTGACGCAAGTACTCGACCCGAAAAAATAGTCACAGTCACAGTTTTCGAAAAGGGTCCGCTCTTCGATATTACTGATTGATGAGAATCAGAAGAGAAACTCCATATGCATCGACCTTTCAATAAAAAGCGGTTAAAGAGCTCACAGTTTTTACTTTTTGAAAAAAGCCGTTCAGGTTAAAAGCTTGAAATGCTCCTCCAAAATTCTTAAACTTCAATCAGCGCACGGCTCTACATCTAACTGAAGAGTTCTTCACGTTCTTTAGTAGAAGTAATTCTTTGAATTTGGGCATTCTATAGCTGAGAATGCAGACGATAGCCCGACGCCAGGAATATCTTTGTACCGATGCGAATGTACTAGTGAAACCTTTAGAACAAAACGTTTCTGGACTTTCTGCTCTTTTGAGTTCTACAACAGGAAGTGCTCAAAATAGCGACAATTAGGTGCGAAATTAGAACATTTGCGAGTAAATATAGCACTTGTATTTTGGCTCAAAGACATCTATGGCATCATGCTGCCTTCTGAATGACCTATAAGTCCTTCACCGGGATCATACACCAAAAACTGTCTCTAATTTGAACTATTGCATGAGAAGATTAATACCATCGTAATGTCTAGGATTTCTACATCTCTTCCGTCCGGCACTGGAGGTCGATGGGGCTTCGGAGTGGTGATTTTAATTTACCTAATCGTCTACAATGAAAACGGAGGTCCAACGACCTTTATTGCAACAATATTGGCATCCGTATGTGCCTTTTTTTCAGGTGAGTCTTGCATGAAATTTAAATTGCTGAAGCAAAAACTTCCACCTTCCTTTTACAATCCTTACCTTTTTCCAATTTCAGCAATTTGCAAAAGTTCAGTTCAAAACATCCAAATGGCTTACCTACGAGCCACGCAAAAGTTTGATTTTTTTTGTCTATACCTTGCTCTGTGGCTAGACATCTTAACACTACTAACAGCATGCGGAGCACTAGCTAGAACCCTGAGCATCTGTTTAGGTTTTCATTTTGTTTCCAACAATAGAACATTTTTAACTTTATAAAAAATTTTGCAGACGCAATGACTGGCGGCATGGCGAGAATATATTTATTAGGTCGAAACTCTGATGAAAACGAGCCATGGCCTGATGTGCTGGGAGTTTCGGTTGTATTTTTGTTAACTGTTATGTTTATGTTAGGATTGGAGGTAATGAGGCAAGGAAGGAAGGATATTTGTAAATGTTCGTTAATTTTGTCACTTTAAAGAATACAAAAGTGTTTGGTGTCTTAATGGCTACTGGAGTTGTTGGGATAACAATAATAACAATTGCTCTAGCGTTTATAAGAGGAAATTCTAGTGAATGGCATAATGAGAAGATCCTACCGAATGGCTGGTACGGTTTGTTGAGTAGCACGGCGTTGTCGATTTTCGCCTTTCCGAGTGAACTTCCCTCGAACGCCAGCAAATATAAAACTTTCATCGGATTTGGCATTTTTTTGGCTGCTACATTGTCCGTAGTAGTAACAGCCGCATGTCTGTCGACGATCACAGAATTCAGGTTGGTAAAAAAGGTCTGTAAATCTGAAGAAAAACTTCCAAAATCTTTTTTCAGTGAAAATAAATCATTCATCGCGGTGCCAATTTTGTCAATTCTAGAAAGTCAAGATTTCCATAAGGTCGAACCGGCTGTTGCGTGTCTCTTGGTGTTAACATGTTCAGGAGCATTTTTGGAACTGTTTCCGGAAATGTATTTCCTCATTGTCAAGTTGACCACAACCGAATACAAAATTTTGTCCAGACAAATTGGCTACGAGAATGGTGACAGTGGAAGTCCAATTTTGGCGATATTTACTGGTGGAAGTCTATGTGCCATGTTGGCTTTTGCGTGTCCCCTTCAAAACTTGATTACCATCTTAGCAGCAAGTAACTTATGTGCAGGAATATGCAGAGCGTTCTACTTGTTATACTCTCCGTATAGACCAAAATACATGGAAATCAAATCGAGTAAGTTGTTTGGTTTAGCTAATAGAGACAGTTGAACACAAAGTTGGTTTTCAGACGAGGCCTCTCTAGCATACAGCCGTCTGAATGCACCGAGACCAAGTTCATCGGGGCGAAGCCTTTGGCCGTTCAATAAGCCTAAAGTCATTACAATAACCTCATCAAAGCCTCGTCAAAAGAATGCAAAACGTGATATAGAACTGGAAAGAGAATGGCTATTGTTGGGTGAACCCCATTCCCCCCTACCAAGGGTGGCTGCTCTTAATTCAGATGAAGCAGAATCGAGCATTCTAAACGAACCAGAGGAAGCAGGGGACAGAGAAATCCTGACGGAAAGTGACAGCTCCACAGACATTGATGCCATTGTAGATGAATACCGACAAAAAGTGAAGGTAGAAGAGCTTCTGACTGAACAACATCCTTTACCAATCACTGATTTGCTACAGGTATCAACAGCTGGAATGAAGACGGAAAAAATAATTCGAATCCCAACGGTGAATTCATGGCGTTTCGTGTTATTTCTTTTATTTCTGTTAATTGTGGCCGCAGAAATAACGATCTTTGGATTGTCGAGTCAATCTTCTGTTTTAGTTCTGACGGGAGCACTAACAGCTGTTGTCACCAGCGCGCTGCTTATGTTTGTCCCAAAATATAACGTTTCTCCGTCATCGCCATCATCCGTTACTTGCACTTTAACAGTTTTTCTGGAGCTAATTTTAATCTATTCAACTCTGAAGAACTCATGGCCAGCAATTTTATTTTGGATAATAGCCGGTAAATAGATTTGAACAAAATTGTGACAATTCGTAGTCACATTCATAAAGTACGCACGCCAAAAATGACCCTCGAACGCAATAATGCATGGATCGCACCCTTTCGTCCTCCCTTAGAAGTGTGCGTACTTTGTGAGTGACCCCTAGGCCGTATTCTAAAAATTGATGAAAATTTCAGGTGTAACATTGTACATCCGCTGTCACAATTGGTGCTGCCTATGCCTTGAGCAACAACGATCTCATCTATTAATTCCAACAGTCGCATCGAATATGACAACCATCCATATACCATGTCCTCCACGAGGCTCACTAATACAGTCACGAATATTGGGCCACAGGTGACATATGGACTCATCAGGTAGTGACATTTGTGATGACGACACAATCGAAGAATGGACTGAGTAGCAAGCAATTATTTACACGTAAACGAAATTCTTATGTTGAAACAAATTCCGACTAATTTTATCGAAAGGAATTCAAATTGACATTTTTTATATATCTGATGGTACAATTAGCACAGACGGTCGGCGATGTGAGCAACGCACTGTCGTCGCGGAATGTATTTTTTTTAAGGAAAAAAGATTGTCTGTTTGTCGGTCATCACAAAGTATAAAAGAGGCAGTACGGATCAGGTGGTTGAACGACACCCCAAAAGTGGTGAAGTTCCATACAATTTCATGTCAGTTTAGTGAACGATACAAATTTACATTGAAATTCTAAACTCACCAATGAAACTAGGGTATCGTCGCGCACTATTTAAATGGCGATCCGCGTTACCTCCTGTTTGTATACTTTGGGTCATCATGTGTCGTAGACTTGTGTGTGCGAGAAACTCGAGAAACTTAAATAAACAGAGAGATGATAAGTTGGTACGCCTGAGCCGAGGTAGAACACACATGTGAATTACAGCAGCTGAGTGGTATAGGAGAGTATGGAACCAATTTTGTACGCAATTCATATGTTATTCATATGAGTGTTCTTTGACCCAAGCGTACTAACTTATCACTTCTCTGAAAAAAAACTCTGAACCGGAGTGAAATTTCTGGTGACACAATACATCGCGCACGGGTCTGGCGTAACTTTGTACTAAACGTAAGCGTTGCATCTTACCGCCTGTGCTTGTAGTTAGAATCGCAATATTTTTCAAAGCAAATAAGTTTACCAAGAGCGAATAAGTTACTAAAGAGCTTACACAATTAGAACTAGAAATTTTGTATTATTCGAGAATTTTTCACAAATTGGAAAACACAAAATCTTAAACTATTAAAAGTGAAAACGATATCTAAGAATTGAGAGTAGTAAATCAATTGTGAATGTTGAGCCAAGAGAATTGAGTCTGTTAAGTCAAAAATCGCGACCTATTCCAACTGTCAAACTGACGTTTTAAACGTCAAAGTGTAAAACCAGAGCAAGTACAGCTTTAGTTCGATTGGTGACGATTTTGACAGATTTTGTATGGAAGAAGTGTCAAACTTTTCATCAGTGAAATTTATTGAACCAAAGCTGTACGCGCTCCAAGCGAGCAGTAACGGAAGAAACCATTTGTGTGTGTTAACTTGATCAGAAAAGATAAAAAAACGAAGGAAAAATTTATTTATCTAATAATTTACGTTGGAAACGCCATTTTGACAGTTGGAACCGACTTTTGATACTCAGACATCCCAGGCACAATTATATTTAAATGTCGTATGAAATTGGCCCCAGTGTGCTACATTCGAAATGCAGTCGCAGATTACAAAAAACCGGGAAAAATGAGGTTCTTTGCATTTTTTTCTTTCCATTTTGGCACCGTTTGCGCAACGAATTCACTCAAGCCACTAAGAAAATGGGTGGAGTCTCACAAAGATTTTAAATGTGTTATAATTTGCTGATAAAAAGTTGCATACAAACACGGATAAAAGAAAATTATTTATGATAGCCTTGAGTTCCGCCAGTTACCGCCAATTACTATACTACTAAAAAAAAACACCATTGGTAATTATGGCGGTGCCTGGTGTAGAAAAAGGAGCTGTTCTAGCGGTATCATCGTTTGTCTTCTTCATATAATAATCTTCTATCCGTACAGAATCGACATTCACTTATTGATTAAAGTAAAAGAATAAACGAAGAAACATTCAATAAAGTTAAAGTTAATGCTACCTGATTTCAAAACGTAGAAAAAAGAATAAATTCTATTTTTTTAAAGGAATCTCATTTGAAAATCAAAAATTTAATAGATTCGGACTACCGATTATGCTGATGAATGCAATGATAATAAAGATCGACCTATTAGACGATAGAAATTGAAGGATTTTTTAAGAAACTTACTGTTCTTATTCAGCCTATTGATGTTAACGAATATTGAGTAAACTTTTTCTAGTCCGTAGCTTCTGGTTTAATAAAAAAGAATTGAACGCTTTTTTGTCTTTCATTACAAATGATACTATACGGGGTCTGGACAAAACGCAAAATTTTTGAAAGCATTTGACTGAGATGTTAACATGATAAGTCGAAGTTTTCGGCCAAACTTCAATCTACGTTTTCAATGACAAGCTATGATGGCCAATAAGGATCGGAACAGGTCAAGTCGACCTGATCAGGTTCAGGTCAGGTCACGGCATGAGTTCTGACCTGAACATGATTTTGAGTTTCAGGTCCGACCTGAGTCAAACCTGAAAAATTTATTCAGGTTGACCTGCAACCTGACCTGAAACCCACAGGTTATATGCAGAAAATATCATTAAACAATGCGGATAGTAAAAATCTGTGCAAAATGCAAAGGCGGATACAGGTTTTGCCCTGACTGATGTTTTCAAAAACTCTCATGACGACCTCAAAAGTGGATCCGTGCATAGCCTACAGTGCATTAAGCCTAAAAAAAATATGTTGTGGAGGGCTCTAGGTCAGAATATCTACAGAACAAAATATCTACAGCCAAAATATATACGTCGTAAATACATACGGACAAATGGTAACATGTAAAAAGGTCTGTAGTCGAAAATATCTACCGAAACAACAATGTCTACAACCATATAGGTGGAAAAGAAGAAGTGAAGGCAGATGCTCGTAATTATTGTTACTATGTAGAATTTTTTGACGTAGAGAGCTCTGCCACCTAGACCCCCGCGCCTGCGGCGAGTTTTTTTCGCCTTGCAGGCAGCTTCACTGACTTACTGCTCACATGGGGCTCTGCCCCAAACCCCGCTAGGGGCTCTGCCCTAAACCCCGCTAGGGTCTCTGCCCCTTATACCCCGAAAGGGGGCTGACAACCCCCTTTACCCCCCCCCTCGCGGGGGCTGCCGCCTCCCGACCCTGCTTTTTTATTTTCTCTGAAAGATCACGGCCTGCGGCGCTCCAGTTACACCAATTTCACCAATCTGACAACAAAGACATTTTGGTTTTAGACTTTAGTAGAGTATATATTTTGGCGTAGATATTCTGATCCAATCCCGTTGTGGAGGTGGTTAAGGGGAATGTTTTTTACAAGAACCATAAATAAAAAACTTACGGAGTAGAGTTCAAGTAGTGCTCTCAGTGAATTCTATCGTTGGCCGAGGAATTCAATTTTTTTGACACACATCGAAGAAGGGAGGTGTTAGAGGTAGTGTGACGGGTGGGAGGGGGTCTGATTTATGTGTAACATGCTTTATGAAAAGCCCCTAACAAGAAAAAACTGAACTTTCCCGTTCCTTTGTAGAACATTCAAAGCATTCAAATGATTTCAGGTCAATCAGGTCAGGTTCAGGTTGAGAAAATATTGACCTGAAAATTTCAGGTCAATAGGTTTCAGGTCACAGGTCCGATCTGAACCGACCCGTTCCGATCCTTTGGCCAATTGTCAAGATTTTTTTTCGGAATCCATCACAATCAAAACTTTGGTTGATATAAATTTGGGAATTTGGCCTTTAGCGCGTCCCTAGGTAAGACAAGAATTATGAATCTATTTTTTCATGAAAATGAAAGAATCTGCCATTTTTATACCATTCGCCATTGAAATTGAAAGCTCCTGAAGCTCTTTTTACTGTCGTATGGTGTGGACTGACCTTTAGATTTTTCTTCAATTTTGATCGTTTTTCAAATAACTCTAACCTCTAAATATCTACAATGGAATTCTTACAAATACTCGAATACGGCTGCACCGTTCAATACAAGTCAATACAACTTGACTTAATTGTCAAGTTTTCAATTCACATAGTATCTGTATTCCTTGCAGAATGTCAAATTGAAAAGTATTTGGCTAATTCCGTCGGTACCGTAGCCTGGGTGACGAATTTCATCTCTTTCACTCTTTCAGTGTGAATTATATTAACATGAGGCAAAACACATTCGTTCTCTAGGTCACATGGTAGCGAAAATGTATGGGTTACCAAATAGCCATTTCACTGAAATCACTTTTGATACCAGGCTAATTTTGTCCAAGGGGTTATTTTGTTCGTGGTAAATAATTCCGAATGCTATATAGGAGATTTTGGGCATTAGTTGTGAGAAATCACGGAATCGTTTTTTAATATGGGGTTCCCGCTCGGCCGTTGGCGAAGTTATTTGGACGAATTTGACTTGCAAGCGTCAAAAGTATACGTAAATACCCCAAATAACCCCTAGCAACGGGCCTGCGCAGACTTTGAAAAGATTTTTTTAAAAATAGGAACAAAAACTAGTACGCTGTAGTACGATGTAGTGCACTGCTAGTACTCATGTGAATCTAAATGTCAAAATATTGTACAAAAATATGTCAAGCTGTGTTTATGATTTTTTAATTTTTTGAGATTTTTATCTAATTTCTGGATCTTTGCCTACAAATGGAAGGCCAAAACGCGATAGATGCGAATTTCTACGCAGCTATACAACAAGAGTACAAAATATTGGCAGAATAGTGAGAATAAAGTTTCATTCGAAAAGTACTTAACATTTATAAGAGAAAATTTCTTTCAGTAAAATGATACAAAGTGAGTCTATTCCCGGTGTTTACGTTATTCCATCATATGAAAGTTCGTTAGGTAAGTCCATGTGAGATGTGTTGCATGAGTTATGTTAGTTAAGCCCTTTTGGAGAGAGGTACTTATGCCGTAATTGTTTAATGGTGAAATTACCCTCTCCACCCTCTTTCACGAGCCAGCACAATGGTTTGGTAGTCTAATGGAAGCTCCTAAACTTCTAAGTCCAATTCAGAAAAACCCTCGATTCTTCTTCTCGGGCTACCCTACAAGCGCATTCGAACGGCTCGGGGAAGGAAGGCTTGGGTCGAACGGTTCATTGCATTTTTTCATATTTTTCGTGCTTGGAGTTAATTTCATCAATTTCAGTTTGGTTCGGTATAATATTTGTGCGTAGCGGACCGTACTGCGATGGAATATTTCGATTTACAATTACGTTGGCTAGAAATTTCCCAGACGAAGTGGACCCACCGGTAATAATTATAATTCGGCTAACGAATGAACGAATCATTCATTTAATCGTTCCCAGGTGGTGACATTTCAATCAGACATCCTACATCCACTCATCGATCCATCATCTGGTCGACTGCAAACAACAGAGGCTTTCCCAACGTGGAACTCAAACGATAATCATGTTTGGCAAATTTTGAAATTCATTCTCTTCATATTCGAATACTCGCACGTGTGTTTCTCTGGCGATATTGTCAATAAAGAGGCCGTTGATTTAATGTCGCAAAATAAAATGGAATTCACGAAACGCGTCAAGGAATGTGTTCGGATCAGTCGGGATCGCATATATGATCCGCCGCCGGTGGAGGATAAACATTATATTGTTTTCGATCAATTCGATAATGACGTTCATGGTACCACATTGGAAAATATAAAGAGCAGAAAATACGCTACCTCATCACCTCCTAGCTCTACGTTGTCATGGTATTAAGACTTCGTCATGAGTGTATGAGAATTATTACTAATAGAAATTCATGAGTTTAGTGCGACATCGGCTTATGTTAGAGTATTATGAAATTCAATTAGGAACTTTATCAGCTGACAGGCAAACTATTTTCACTTCACGTGTTTTGAAATTTAGTATATTTTGACGTAAGCCAACGCTGCGATAAATTCGTGGATAAACGAGATTTAAATTAATGATGTTGTTAATCAAAGATGAAGTTGAGAAACGTTAAATAATCGACAAAGCACTATCGTGGATGGCTCAATGTTCATGAACAAGACTCAGCACAGCGCGACCTGTTATCATTTCTCTGGTTGCATTTTAAGCGTCGATCGCTTCATCGAGATTCATTGAAATGTTTATTAAAAAGCAATATATTTATAAGAATCCTAGAATTATTTTTCAATAAATTTTTTTAACATTTCTACGTCCTTTATCGTAACATTTGGAATTTTCTTAGTGAACAGTGAACTACTCGACTATCTCACTTGTTAGTGCTGTAGTTTTATCATCATCATCAACGTACTTTATAGACCTTCTGATACTTTTCGGTTAACGGCCTATCATGGACAATCCCTCTCGATGGCGCTTCTGATTTGTCCCGTAGTGGTCGTAGACTCCATGACCAGCACCTATCCGAGGCTTCCTGGAACCATTTTTAACGAATATAAAGAGAGAGACGAACTGGCAGGTGAAACTGCACTAAAGCCTCAATTAGTAAACGGTTTCCTAAAAAAGATTTCATTAAAATAACCGAACTTCATGTGAAGCAAAACCAAACTTGTCCGCGTCAGTCGCATTCTTGGCTTTTTTATGCTTTGTCGTTTGTGATAGCAGCTTTAAGTGCAGCGGTACAACGAACACACCATCATATGCAACAGAAAACGGATGACAATTTTCTTTCAAATTTCCCTCGATTTCCTCATGCTAAAAATTTACAACCCCAGCCACATGAAGTTTACCTAACTCTATTTGTTTCTCGAGACAGCAGCTGTATTTGGGGTTACTTACAATTTACATTCGTGCCATATTGCGCAGGTATGTACTTCAGTGGGGAAATTTTCGTATGTAAAATCCTTATATCTTTACGAGATTACTTTTTCGGCAAATTGAGTCCTTCCAAAAAAATTATACTTCGAAATCGAATACATTGACGACATTTAGAATATACTTTGCGAGACTGCTTGCACATTCTCAAGTTTACTCTTGTAGACCAGAACAAAGTGTGTGCGTCTTATGCATTTACCACAACATTTACAATGGGAATCGGACAAAATAGCCACTGGATGCAGTTGAACGTAAAGGCGCTTTAGGGGACGCTATCGCTGATAATACGCAAAAGTTTGTTTGAATGAAATCTTATGTCCAAAGTTTTAATTTTCCGAAAAAATTAAAGCGCTTTGTTTAAAACAAAATTACGTTGTGTTAAAAAATTGCGTCGCAAATGCCGGACCCAACGACAAAAGTCATTTTTGATAGTTACGTATGAAGGTAGTTTAACGCACTAGATGTGACATTGCCGATACGACCCGAAGACGAGTTCGGCAACACATCGTGTGCGTGTGCGTTAAACTGCCAGCATACGTAACGTGTATCAAACAACGTTTTTTGCAGTTCACCGACAAAAACGAGATTTTCGTTTAATATAAAAATTCAAGTAGTGCGTGAAAAAACCTTCATCGCACTAGTGTGTAAAAAACCCGTCATCGCACTAGTGCGGCAAAATGACTTCATGACGCACGAAAAAGCGGTGAATTGCAAAAAATAATTTTTACGCAACGCCGTTGTGAAAAGTGAACTTTTTCATGCATCGTTTCGGTGACGTTAAAGAGGTCGTTTTATAACTGGTTTTACTTTTTATCACTAGTGACAAAAAGTAACTTTTTATCACTCATTTGGGTGATAAGAAGCTACTTTTTGTCACTAGTAATAAAAAGTAACTTTTTATAATTGACTTGCGTGATAAAAAGTAACTTTTTGCAACGCACAATCGATTTTCGACTGTTTTCGATGTTGTTCACGATGCGGTAACGCGATCAAAATCGAAACAGTTTCCAATTTGTTTAAGAGTGTGAGGGGAAGTGAAACAAATTTACACCTTGTATCGATATGACTTTTAAAATTTGATACATGTGCTGAAATGTACTCCTCCGTTGCTATGATACGACGTACAATGTCCTATGTGTGCATTGCAATCTGATCAAAAATTGTTTGTACACTGTACGATATAATGGTTTCTGTGGAGTGAATTTTTTAAGTTTGGTTGTTATTTTCTTCTCAATCGATTTGTTTGTTGCAAAAAGTAGTGTGTCCACCTCGTTGCGATACTTGATTTTTTCAGCATACGTCCTAAATATTGTCCAAGTCGCCTTTGGCTCGTATGGACAATATTAGGACTGATGCTGAAAAAATCAACGTATCGCAACATGGTCGACAAACTACTATTTTGTCACTAGTGATAAAAAGTAACATTTTATCACTTATTCAAAAGTTCACGTTTCACAAGTTGTTGCATAAAGTCTTGTATGAAACACGTTGCGAAATTGGTTGTTTTTGTCACACGACGTGGTTATCCAACTCGCTTCGCTCGTTTGATAACTTCACATCTAGTGACAAAAACAACTCCATTTCGCAACTAGTTACATAAATAACTATTTTGTACTTTTAGTTTTTGCGCCACAATTTTTCTTTTATTTCTTACTGCGTAGATTGTTTAGGGTAAATTTAAATTTTTGTGTGTAAAAACTGGAAGGCATTTCTGACGCAATTTTTTTAGCACAACGTAATTTCGTTTGAAAAAAAGGGCTGTAATTTTTTCAGAAAACTAAAACTTTAAACAGAAGCTTCCATTCAAACAAACTTCTGCTATTATCAGCGATAGCGTCACCTCAAGCGATATCATTAATTTTGGAAGCAGACTCACGGACTGCGTCACACTCTACCTTTTAAGAGGTTTTTGTATACGATATCAGCCGTTTTGGAAGTTTTTAGTTGTTAAATTTTTTTTTTGAAAAAATATTTATTCACAAAAAATTTACTTCGAAAAAAATTTTCTCTGACAAAAATTTTTCCCGATAAAAAAAATTTCTCAAAAATTTTTTCTCCGACAAAAATTTTCTTCAAAAAATTTTTTCCAAAAAAGTTTTTCCGGAAAAATTTTTTTTTTCTAAAAATATTTTCTCCGGAAAAAAAAAATTTTCTCCAAAAAAATTTTCAGAAAAAAATTTTCTCCGAAAAAAATTTCCGAAAAAATTTCTCAAAAAAAATTCTTCGAAAAATTCTTTCTCCAAAAAAATTTTCTCCGAAAAAAAAATTTCTCTGAAAAAAATTTTTTGCGAAAAAATTTTTTTTGCACCAATCTCTATAACCTCTAATTAACAATTTCTAACTTTTCTAAATTCAGAAGATAGCAAAAAATCCGAACAGCCGTTCTTGGTGCCCATTAAAACTTGTACTTCCGGTGCGGTTCGGCTTACCAGGCCGTCCCACTGTATTCATTCTCGGTAAAAACAATTTCACACAGCCTCGGACGAGTGTTGGTCACGGGGTACGACCAACGCGGGACATGGCAGGTACCCCATCGTTGACGATCAGGCAATGCAAAATGGTTGATGGTTTGTTTATTGGAAGTCTAGACATATTGGCGCTGAGTGACGTTAGGAGGAAAGGACAGACTGAAGAATACGTGGGCGCCTATAAGGTGTTTTTGTCCGGGGTTCAGTCTGGTAGGGCAAATTGGGGGGTTGGAATCGCAATCAGGAAGGAATTGATCAAATTTGTCCTAAATGTTCGTTTCGTAAATGAAAGGCTGATGTGGGTCTCTGTAAAGTTAGCGGGGGGAATTTATCGCTTGGTTAGCGTATATAGCCCTTGCAATGGCAGTGATGCTACTGACTAGGACACCTTTTACGAACAATTGGGGGACGTGGTTAGCAAGAAGGGAAATGAATCCTTGATTTTGCTGGGGGATTTTAATGCAAGAATAGGAAACTTTAAAAACAACTCAGGTTATGGGAGTGTAGTGGGTAGATTTGGGGAAGGAACTCTGAATTCAAATGGTAAACGGTTGTTGGATTTTTGTGATTTCAATGGGTTAGCAATAACCAACTCTTTCTATAGGCACAAGTGGATCCATCGGTATACGTACGTCAATGAGGGTTTGGGTCACAAATCCATTATTGATTACATGGTTATAGAGCAGGACAGGAGACAAGTAGTCAGGGACACACGTGTTTTCAGGGGTTTCACTTTCGGTTCTGACCACTACTTTTTGGGTACCCACCTGTCGGTTGGTAAACTCTGTCAGACTAAAAGGAAGAAGGTGGTAAGTCGCAAATTTCGTGTGGGCAGGTTTAGGGAAGAGGCAGTTAGGTCTCGTTTTATGGCAAGATTCGCCGAAGGATTTGAGGGGCTTCCAGCTGACTGCGGGAACATTGAGGCTGAGTGGGCGAATTTTAAGAAATTTGTCTTGGATCTGGCTGAGGAATGTCTGGGCAGTGTCGCTAGCGGGGGTCGAAACAAAAAGACGGGTTGGTGGAACGCCGGTATCAGGGGGGCTGTATTGGAGAAAAGGAAACTATACTTGATTTGGTTACAGGACAGGACGGTGGCGAAGTGGGAGGCTTATAAGGCTTGTAGGCAACTGGTTAAGGATCTAGTCAGGGAAGCGAAGGACCGGGAGGGGAAAAAGTTTGGGGAGGATCTGGAAAGGGCAGGTCAAGGCAGGGGTAAGAAATTTTGGTCGATGATTAAGGGCATTAGGCGCGGTGGCGTGAAAGAGGGATGTAGTAGTATTTTAGATAAAGACGGCGAGTTAATTACAGATAGGGGTGAAGTCTTGAAGACTTGGTGGCATTACTTAAGGGTTTATTTACATCTGTCAATCAGGTAGAAGAAAATGGGAGGGAGGCAGGTCCTAGCTCGGAGGTGGAGGAGGAAATTACACTGGAAGAGGTGTCCCGAAAGGTCGGCAGATTAAGGGAAGGAAAATCCGCAGGGGTGGATGAAATTAGGACGGAATTTATTAAGTATAGCGGATCAGGTGGGATCCAATGGCTTTGTAGGATTTTCAATTTGACCATGAGGTCTTCAACAGCACCTGCTGACTTGAGCTTCGGTGTTATTGCTCCAATTTATAAGAAGGGCAACCGTAAGGTTTGCAGTAACTACAGGGGGATATCGCTCTTGAGCGTGGTAGGTAAGGTGTACACGGGTGTACTTGTTGACCGGGTTAGGAACATAGTGGAAGGTGTACTGGATGAGATTCAGGGTGGTTTCAGGCATCTGAGGGGATGTCAGGATCAGATTTTCTGCCTCAGACAGACTATCGAAAAGCTTTATGAAAAGAACAGGGGCTTATACTTATGCTTCATCGACTTGGAGAAGGCATTCGACCGGGTACCAAGGCAGAAGCTATTCGGGATTCTTAGCGAGTACGGTATCAATGGGGGTTTACTGCGTGCCATTAAGAGTATTTTCTCAGAAAGCAGGGCCGCGGTGAGAATAGATGGCGAAATTAGCGAGTCTTTCGAGGTTAAAGAGGGCGTTCGTCAGGGTTGTTGTCTTTCCCCGCTTCTGTTCATAATTTTCATGGACAAAATCATCAAGCAGGCAAACTTGCAGGGAAATGTCGAGGTGGGTGAGGTAATAATGAAAATCCTGGCCGACGCGGATGACTTGATTCTGTTGGCAGATAGTACCACGGAGTTGCAGGGTGGGATTGACTGCCTAAATGCTGCATGTGAGGAGTATGGGATGAAGGTAAGTGTAGGGAAAACTAAGGTTATGCATGTCGGCAAAGCTCGGAAGGAGATAGCTTGCAATTTAAATGGGGAGGAGCTGGAGCAGGTTTCTGAATTCAAGTACTTAGGAACCATTTTTTTTTCAGAGGATGGCAAGTTAGTTAGGGAATTTGAGGAAAGGAGGAAAATGGGAAACGCGGTGGCCAGTCAGTTGAGGTCGCACGTGTTCAACAAAAGGGAATTAAGTAGCGGAACAAAGTTAGCTATTCACAGGTCAATATTCCGGCCGACGATTCTGTAGGGTAGTGAGAGTTGGGTTGACTGCGGATATCTCGTGCATGACCTGGAGGTTTCTGATATGAGGGTTCTTAGGAATATAGCGAAGGTTAATAGGAGGGAGCAGTGGGATAATCATATAAGGAACGACGACATTAGGGGAAATTTAGGGATTTCGTCAGTGGAAGAGGCGGCAAGGGCCAGTCGTCTGCGCTGGTTCGGGCACGTTCAAAGGATGGGTAATAACAGGCTACCGAAAAGGATCTTGGATGCACAAGTCCCGGGTGTTAGGCCAAGGGGTAGACCAAGGAGAAGGTTTATCGATTCAATTAAATCAGATTTAGAAGTTAGGGGACTTTCTCTGGGCGAACAAACCATCTCCTTGGCGGGCGATAGGAGGGCATGGAGGACGATAGTTCACCAATCTGGGGTTGCGACAGAAAGACCTCACACCGGAAGGTACTAACGGTCTATAAAGTTTGAAGTTGATGCAAAAAATCCAAGATTGCGTCACTTTGACAGCTGGCCGCCATTTTCTTACGATCACAAAAAAATTCTGCTGCCAAACTCTATAACTTTCCCGAAGAAACCAACTCTCTAGCATTGTCACTCCGGAGCTAAAATTCGAAAACTTCTAGCATTACCTTAAAAACACACCAAATTGACCACTTTTCCACATGCCACGGCTTTTCCAGAATTTTCCCGGAAAAGTGGCCTATGAAATTTCTCATTTGGGACTGAGACTGACGTTCAGTGAAAATTTCAGGAAGATCGGCTGACTGGTTCTGGAGATCGAAAATAATTAATAGATAAATAGATAGAATCCGACAGATCAGAAAAAAGTTTTCTTAATACGCAACACGGCAAAGCACTTTCGGTCTGCTCCTTTGTTGCGTAAATAACTATACATCACTCGGAAATGAATTACATGCCTACTACCTCGTACGTAAATAACTATTTCATAATAATGAAAACAATAGAAAAATCGACGGCCCATAGAAAAATGTTATTTTCAAACCTCGATATCTCAGCCAATTTCCAACCGATTTTGATGAGTCTGCGCTGGTTGGAAAGCTGCTGCGACGTAGTTTTTTTGTAAATAATTTAGAAAGAGAGGGGAAAAAACTCAAAAGTTCGCTTCTCACGGAAGAACGTTGGCTTGACGAAAAGTCCGCTGACTTGTATTTTATCATTGATTCCAAGTACAATGACAAACCCACACGAATCCCTGCCCACATGAGTAAATTGGCATCCAAAAGTGATTTTAATGTACACATGCGATAATTAAAAACTGCACTTTTTACAGAATAGCCAGTTTCATTGTTTACAGAACAGGTTTTGTATGTGAATTTCATCAAACATGCTTAATGTTTGAAATGAAAGAATGTGCCTTTTTAAAATAGCGCATGTGTAACGTTTTTTGGTGATGTGACGGAGAAAGGGGATGTTCATATAGTTGACGTATCGGTTGATATATTCAAAATATTTTTGCGATTCTTTTACGATTGCAACGTCGAATTGACTATGGAAAACGTAAGCGATGCGACGAACATGTGCAACAAATACAATGTCATCCACGGCTTGGAGGACTGGACTCATTTTTGAGAAGTAGAATGTGTAATGACAATATCATTGATGTCTATGAACTCGCTCTTATCTTCGAACGGAGAAAATTGAAACGTGTCTGTGAAGTGAGAATTCCAACGGATACTCAGACTTTCTGTCGTTCAAACAGTTTCCAAGAATGCAAAAAACTTGTACTCAGCCACATTCTAGATTTGAAGTTGCTATTGTGCACAGAGGCCGATATATTTGAAGGCTGCATTTCGTGGACCAAAGCTGCCAGTGGGTTAGAAGAACTCACAAAGGAAGCCTTTGCAGCAGCTAAGTTGCAGATATGGCTTTGTAATCCCTGCAGATGACTATAGAGAAATTGCATAATCACTTCTGTCGGGTGATTCATTCGAAGCAACAAATTTCAGCACAAAGCCACGTCAAAGTCGTTGGAATAAGGATAGGAATCGTATGTAATCGGGCTGTAAAGCAGGGAAAGAAATGTACTAATTCCTTCAGTAATAGTCACATGCAAACGATGTTTTCATCAAACCGCTTTTGGAATGAATTCGACATTGAACTCATAAATTTTCATGAGGTACGCTGTAAAATACCCAGTGATATTTCAAAAATCCAACAGTAATAGCAGAGGTAACGGACGCCCGCAAAAATCCTGTTAAAACTATCAAGAGTAATTATTACAACGACGACTGATAACTAAAAATGCAATTTTTGTCCATAAGTAAAGAATTTCACTCCTTGCGTGACCAAGCCTTTAACAAATATTTGGCTAACACCGAAGAAATGTTAACTTCGGATCCGTCAAAATTTTGGTATTACGTAAAGTCGCGAAAAAAGACTACAGGCTATCCTTCTATTATGTCAAGAGGTAATAAGAAGGCTGATAATCCTAACGAAACGTGTGATCTTTTCGCTGAATTCTTCGAAAGCGTTTATGTAGCTGACAATGAGAGTGGTTCTGACTTATCGAATAAAATGTACCCTATAGAAAAGCGCATTGACATTGGATCAATCTCTTTTGAGATCCAAGACGTTTTGAACCATCTGACTAGTATAGACACAAGTAAGGGTGAAGGTCCAGATAAAATATCTCCGATTTTATTGAAAGCCTGTGCTGAAAGTCTGTCATATCCACTACTTTGTATTTTCAACTTATCCCTCTCAACTGGAAAATTTCCGACAAGATGGAAAACATCTTATATTACTCCAATTTTTAAAAGTGGGTCTAGAAGTAATGTTGAAAACTACAGCGGTGTAGCTATTCTACCAACAATAGGGAAGCTATTTGAAGCCATCGTCACCGGTATTTTATCCACGAAGTTCAATCGAATAATTTCAAAGTCACAACATGGCTTTATGAAGCGCAGGTCCACAGCGACAAATTTAGCTGAGTTTGTTAGCTATGCTACTAAAGTTATAGAATGTAGGCATCAGTTAGACGTCATATACACCGATTTCCAAAAAGCATTCGATAGAGTCAAGCATTCTATTCTTTTGCACAAGTTGAACCAAATGGGTGTTCATTCGAACCTGTTAGCATGGATTGCATCTTATCTGAATGGAGGCTCACAATTTGTCAAATTAGCGAATTGTTCATCTCGAACGTTTAACGTTACATCTGGCGTTCCTCAGGGTAGCCATCTGGGCCCTCTCTTGTTTATATTATTCATGGACGATGCCACAAAAGTCTTCTCTACTTCAGTTTACTTAACGTATGCTGACGACTTGAAAATTTTCATGAAAGTTAAGAATGTGCTTGACGCAACTGCTCTTCAACGTGACTTAAAAAGGTTTCTACAATGGTGCAAAATCAACCAACTTTATTTGAACGTCGATAAGTGTAAGGTAATCTCCTTCACTCGAAAGAGGTCCAAAATTGAGTTCGATTACAATATCGATGATGTTGCGCTGACCCGTGTTAAGGTAATAAAGGATTTGGGAGTCCTCTTAGACCAAAAATTGACATTCAGTAAACACGTTGAATTTATAATTGCAAA
>CM055403.1:73392372-73481309 GCA_029228625.1 Pseudolycoriella hygida
ATGTAGCTGACAATGAGAGTGGTTCTGACTTATCGAATAAAATGTACCCTATAGAAAAGCGCATTGACATTGGATCAATCTCTTTTGAGATCCAAGACGTTTTGAACCATCTGACTAGTATAGACACAAGTAAGGGTGAAGGTCCAGATAAAATATCTCCGATTTTATTGAAAGCCTGTGCTGAAAGTCTGTCATATCCACTACTTTGTATTTTCAACTTATCCCTCTCAACTGGAAAATTTCCGACAAGATGGAAAACATCTTATATTACTCCAATTTTTAAAAGTGGGTCTAGAAGTAATGTTGAAAACTACAGCGGTGTAGCTATTCTACCAACAATAGGGAAGCTATTTGAAGCCATCGTCACCGGTATTTTATCCACGAAGTTCAATCGAATAATTTCAAAGTCACAACATGGCTTTATGAAGCGCAGGTCCACAGCGACAAATTTAGCTGAGTTTGTTAGCTATGCTACTAAAGTTATAGAATGTAGGCATCAGTTAGACGTCATATACACCGATTTCCAAAAAGCATTCGATAGAGTCAAGCATTCTATTCTTTTGCACAAGTTGAACCAAATGGGTGTTCATTCGAACCTGTTAGCATGGATTGCATCTTATCTGAATGGAGGCTCACAATTTGTCAAATTAGCGAATTGTTCATCTCGAACGTTTAACGTTACATCTGGCGTTCCTCAGGGTAGCCATCTGGGCCCTCTCTTGTTTATATTATTCATGGACGATGCCACAAAAGTCTTCTCTACTTCAGTTTACTTAACGTATGCTGACGACTTGAAAATTTTCATGAAAGTTAAGAATGTGCTTGACGCAACTGCTCTTCAACGTGACTTAAAAAGGTTTCTACAATGGTGCAAAATCAACCAACTTTATTTGAACGTCGATAAGTGTAAGGTAATCTCCTTCACTCGAAAGAGGTCCAAAATTGAGTTCGATTACAATATCGATGATGTTGCGCTGACCCGTGTTAAGGTAATAAAGGATTTGGGAGTCCTCTTAGACCAAAAATTGACATTCAGTAAACACGTTGAATTTATAATTGCAAAATCTTACTCAATGCTTGGCTTCGTTATGAGAACTTGTAAGGAATTTAAGAATATTAAAACTTTAAAAAGTGTATACATTGCATATGTCCGTTCTTACTTAGAATATGTTTCAGTTGTTTGGCATCCTTACCAAGACACATTTGTTGACAGAATTGTATCAATTCAGAAAAAATTTTTGATGTACGCTCTGAGGCGGTCGGTTAAACGGGACGAAAATCACAAGCTCCCACCGTATATTGATAGATGCGAATGGATCAACATTGAAACACTCGCCCGACGCAGATTCAATGCCTGCGCACTTTTTGTATCCGAATTGATGAATGGCAATATCGACGCACCTATAATTAAAAGCAAGGTCGTTAGAAATTCTAGACACACTCGTGGTGATGACTTTCTCGTTGTCGACCAACACAGGACGAAATATGGTCTTTATGAGCCAATCAATAACATGTGCATGGCATTCAACCGCTTTTCACTACTGTGGTTTCAAAACATACCACGTGAATCGTTCAAGATGACTATCAAGAAGTTAAAAATTACGTATAAACTGAATGGTAAGACCAGAATTTCATAATCGATGTCAATATCATCTCATCATTTATACTGAACCTTTGGTTCTCACTCTAATCAGAAGCTGATTAGTCAACTCGGGTCTCACGACTCTCAAATGAAACTCTAAGTCACGCCGACTTGTGCATAAATAGCTAGTCTAGACGACTAGTTTCTACTAATCCTTTTTGTTTCAGGTGGACCATTGACTACACGAGGCGTTGGTACTTGATTGGACTTGACTTAAACTTTTAAATGTGTAACTATAAATAAATAAAGAATGACGATGAGTAGTGGTGACTATCGACTCCGACGGGTCGACTGGGTCGGCAGCTCGCTTCCGGATCTACTCATAATTTATGTTTTTTGTTAATACTTAATACTTGTAATTAGTCGGCCATTGATGAAATGAATAAATAAATAAATAAATAAATAAATAATGTATTTGAAATTTAATAGCCAAAACCAGTTTTGATTCAAACGGGAATTAATTACACAATCAGTGTAGACTTTGTTACCCCAAAGCAAACATCGCAGTGCCGTGGTGGCCAACGCTGTTCTCGAATATTTTGATAAATTAGAAGTTTAGCAGAAAATAGTATTTTGTAATCCGAGGACGGCAAATAATATCACAACAAAAACCCTTTTTAAAAGGGAAACGTGACGCAAGTCCTCGTCCCTTCTTCCAAAACAAATGATATCAATTGGGGTGACGCTTAAAACTTCGAAACGCCAAAAATTCTTTTGGAAAGTTTTCATTTTTGATTAAAAAAATGCGTCACAAATGCCGGACCCACCAGTGCTATTGTATTTCTGTTCTTTCAGCGTTCACAGTGCAAAAATTGTTTTGTACAGGTAATCAAATTTTTTAGTATGAAAGCTGAAAGCGTGGAAAAACTATAACACTGGGGGATCCGGGATTTGTGACGCATTTTTTTAATCAGAAATGAAAACATTTCAAAAGAATTTTTTGCGTTTCAAAGCTTTAAGCGTCACCCAAATTGATATCAGTTGTTTTGGAAGAAGGGATGAGGACTTGCGTCACGTTTCCTTTTTAAAAAAGGTTTTCGTTGTGATTGTAATGTTTTGCATTATTTTGAGCCGCCGCTGCCGCCGAACCGAAGTGCGGCGGCTACTACTTCCATTGGCGAAAATGATCCCCTCAACTTCCTCTACAGCATATCAAAAGTTTTTTTTTCTGAGCCGCCGTCACCGTCAAACCGAAGCTATTACCGAAGCGGCGGCTACTACTTCCATGGGCAAAAATGATCCCCTTAACTGCCTCTACAACATATCAAAAGTTTTTTTGAGCCGCCGCCTATTTTCCGCCATTTTGGCGGTCACCCTGATACACTACACACACACCCAACCCAACAATTTTCCCTTTGACACCAAACCTCTATCTCGAACACACAACCATTGCCTCATACAAAATGTGCTATCATACACACTACACACACAAACACATACACATGGGCTATATATGGCGCCTTCTAAAAGCCCTGGCGCCCAAACGATGCCGGTACCTCCCCTTTTTTAAAATCTCATATGACGTAGAATGCCCACCCGAAAGTCCCTGCAAAATTTCAAGAAAAGCTATCGAGCCGTTTTCGAGCACGAGCCAAAAAAGTCGGTTTTTATACAAATGGCTCTGGAACTAACTAACTAACTAACTAAGGAACTAACGTAGGATGTTTCCATTAACTAACAGCACATTTTGTATATATATTGTCATATCTTCGGATCCACTGGACCGATTTTAATAAGTAAAATGTCGACTTCAATCAAAATTTTACAAGGAATCCAATGAACAAGGTCTCAGAGGGGTACGACGCAAGGGAAAAAAGTCAAAACTTAGCTGTATATGGTTCCGAAGTCTACGAAAAAATTTTTTCTGAATTTTTTGTTCGTATGGGGACTTGCGTCACGGGCGAATCGCTACCGCGCGCCCATGATTTCGGAACGAGGTGGAGAAAACGGTCCAAGCCGTAGCAGAGGAGCTTGTTGACTACACCCAGATCCGAAATATGTTTTTGCTGTCCGTGGGTTACACAGTCACACATACTTTTTTGCACAGAGAGCTTCAAAGATTTCCAACAGTACTACAAAGTAGGCAAACAGTACTACAATGTTACTCGAGGTACACAAAACTTATTTGTGTTTTTGTCAAGTTGGTCCCTCCTTTAAAATTCGTGAAGTGAGATTTCGCACAAGCAACATGTGTAAGAAAAGAAGACGTTTTTTAAATGTTTGTGAAGTCATTTTTATTAAGTTATATATTTCAATTCGTTAAACGATTACTACAAATGTAACTTTCATTTTTCAAAAATATATCAAGGGCAACATTTAATTTGTCCAACTCTATCGTCTAAAAGAATTACAGTAGTTTTTTTTCAGCGAAATAGAGGGGATGTTTACGTAAGTAGTGTAGTTGTAGATTATGTGTTTACATTTTACAATTTGTATTTTTTTAATTATGTGAACTGGACGAATGAAATAATAAGGATTGGAAGGTAAAATCGCAACGAAAATTTGTCAAATAAAAATAAATAAAATGAAAACATTTGTCCTTAAAAAAACTTATATTCAAAACTCAGGTAATGTAGTTTCAATATGGCTGCAACAGCAATTTTCGTTATCCAACTAAATTCTTTATATTTACAAAATTTCTACTGAAATCGGTTCATTGTTTTGATGGGCCCATAGTTTTTTTTTTCTTGTCAAAGTATTTATAATTGTATTAAAATGCTCAAATCACAATTTGTTTCGCGAAAAAAGGTGTCCAACCTTTTCCGAATATTTACTTACACCAGTGCCAATTGATTCAAAATACCGGAAGTGCCGTGCGATTCTAAATTTTTGTTCTACTAATTTTAGCTTCGATCTCGGAATTTTACTCTTTCATTTTGACACGGACTTTTTGCCACTGCTGTCAGATGACGCATTTCGGTTCTATGTTGAATTTCAAGTGAAGTAGTACGAATCTAAAAGAAATTGATGAAAAACAAACATTGTCGCCTTAGTTTCTTTAGCTAAGTTTTCTTCATTGTCTCCTCTAATGAAATTCATGAAACATCGTGGAATAAACCAAACTACATGTCAGATTGCCTTAATGATCTTCTGTACAAATTTCAGTTAGCAATCGGTTCAAACTATCCAGTCCACGAAGGAAACCATTGTCGGGTCCTTGATGTTGAACCATCGGCGATGTAGACGATGATTGCTGTCCAGCAGCGGTTCTTTTAGCAAATGCTGTGTGTGCAAAATCGATCATTCGAATATCCACCGTGGCACTTTGTACGGAACTGTTTCGTCGCAGCGCATTGACAGCTACATTCATACGACGCTTGTTGTTGACGACATGTACCGGTGAGGAACTGCATGGTTTATCTTTGCCACGTTGCCGTTTCGTTTGGCCTAAATTCTGTGTCGAACTTTCATCGCTCTTCGAACTCTTGGTGCCATTGGCCAGAAGCAATTGTTCGAACGTGCGTTTGTTCTTCGAAATCTTTTCCGAACCCGAATTGTCGTAGTCCGAACTGTCATCGGTGGAATTGTCACCACTTACCGGAGACCCATGTAATTGTTCTGAAATGCAGGAATAATCATCACTGCTGTTGCTGCTGTAATTCATCCACGAATCACCCGACAACGGGCTTGATGTTGATATGCCAGGGATGTTGCACGAAGAGCTAGCGTCTAAAAATACTGTTTCTTCGGAAATTGGAATGAATGGTGGTGGAACCATTGCACCGCGTGCAGCCGCCTCGCCATAGCCACGCTGATGGCAATCGGTTGACATGTCAACGGGACCTCCCGGCTGATGATGGTGATTGTGATCGCTGTCTTCATGAGATGATGAAAAATTCAATTCGGTCGAATCATTAGAAGCGTCCGCATCGTAACAGCAATGTTCGCTTCGTAGGTCGCTGGGAGTGGGAAAGGAAGTGTCAAAGGAGCAATTTTCATCGTCGATTTGATTCACTCTTGGTTCTTCATAGCCTTCATACACGATCAACAAGGAACTGTACAAGAAAGTTAACAATTAGAGGGTGTGACATCATTACCTTATCCGAAACTTACCAGGAGTAGAAACGATAACTGGATTGCCGTTCAATGACCCGCCGTAGTTGTTCCAATTTGTTAATGACCTTGTGAATAATTTTCGTCCTCAGCACAAAACCATTATGGAAGAAATTGTGTAGCGCATCTTTGAATCCGCTTTCATTCAATTCACGACCCCAATATTTATCCCTCTTCATATAGTGATCGACATCAGCTTGATAAACTTGCATTCCACAAAGACGAACACCCAAAGATCCAGACGTACTGGCAGCACATTTAGCCATTTGTTTTGATCGCTTTTCAGCCGATGCATCATCTCCATGTTGTCTCGTTCCCATTTTCAGATCTAAAATACACGGCTGACGATACTGCGAAGTGATGTTTTCTAGCATAAGAAAATCTGAAAATAAAAGAAAACCAAATCTTAGGAAGTGGGTCGTGATTATTGCGGATTCTCATCCGAATATCGCAGACGTTTCACTGCCGCTCGTTCGTCTCTCAGTTCATCAGTGACCATTAGGCGCGTTACATTCATTTATTTATTTTAACTTAGGATGCGAGGCTAAATATTCTCTTGAATGGTCTGTAGTCTGGGTTGTTCAATATGTAAGATTCAATGGCAATGTGTTCGTATGATGATGATGATGTGCTTTCATTAGTTTACATTGAGATGCTCCGATTTCCAATTTTATCCACAATTTCAAGTTGCGATCCGCTTCTTGTTGACGATTCCAATCGATGCTGCGAATACGGCGAGCGAACGAAGAATATAAAAGGATGAGGAAAAGCCGAGGACAAAGAAGACGAAGAAAAAATTTCATTGGGGACAATAGACCAACGTTGTATTGAAAAAAAATGTGTTTCTAACACTTAACCCAATGTCGCCGTTAACCAAGTTTAGTTAGTTTCTTCAATGTTTGTTTAGTTAGTCAAAATTTTGTTTGGATAAGTGTTTTGTGGACGAGAATATTTAAATTCTGGTGAAAACCTGATAACTGAGGAAAAATGTAACCTTTTGAAAAGAATTTCAACAAAAATAAAATGTTAGATTCTCTCATAGCGGAATGGGCCTACATGGGGCTCCATATCATACAATATTAGAGAAACTCTAAAAAAAAAATGCTTCACCAGCTCCGTAAGTCAACATGAACGTTATTTTTCAACCTTACTAGATTGATGGCTGCTCTCTACAACTCTGCATGAGAACGCTGTTTGTCTGATTCAGTTATCTTTCAGTGAGGTTGTGCTCGCTAATGACTATTCTTAGCGACGGACGCTGACGCTAACCTCAAAAAATATTAGCGTAGTTATCGTCATTCACTAATCGAAGCAAAATAAACGCTCGCTAAATGAAGTTTATTAGAAAACCAATGGATTTCGTTCATTTTATGTGTGAGATATTTTGTTAAAAATTTTGATTAATTAAAATGTAGGAGACGTCGTTCATAAATTACGTCACCTTTTTTAAGAGTTGCCAGAAAGTTGATGATTTAAATTTTCTGGCAGCACTGAAAAACTTGACCGAATGAACGGCCCCATTACTGCTCGTCATAAGAAAAAAAACTTAGGGAAAGTTAGCGAAGATTTTCAACGAATTTCGCCGAAAAAAATCAAAATAGCGACAAAATTGAAGAAAACAATTGTTTAATTTTGTCGCTAAATTGATTTTTTCGGCGAATCTCGTTGAAAATAGTCGTTGAACCATTCTAAGCTTTTGGAAAGCTCATAAAAAACGGTAAAATATGCTCGGTACTGAATGTATTACCAAATATTGTCAGGCGATAACCGGGCTGAAGTAGCCGCCAAAAAAAGACTGTCTATTGTGAATTGTCATCTAGTAGCATTATTTTGAGTGGGATGGCGGGAAAATCGGCGTTGACTTCAGCCCTATAGGCTGAAGTAGCAGCCAATTTTTCCGCCAAAATCTGGTATAAAAATTCAAAATAACAAAATTGGCAATAACTCGAGGATATGTACTAGAGGTGAGCGGATTGCCCGAAATTCGAAAAAAAGCCCGCCCGAACCCGACCCGACCCGAACTACTTTTCACGGGTTTGGGCTTCGGGCTTTCGTGTCTAGAAAATCCCGGTCGGTCGGGTTTTAAAATTTCCGGTCGGGCGGGTTTCGGGTGTACTTTTTATCGGGTTTACGATTCGGGTTCGATAATAATGCTACAAAATTTTTTTTTGAAAATGATGCACCGTAGAATATTCAAATCACATCGACTACAAAACAATGATGTATTAGAGGTGAGCGGGTTGCCCGAAATTCGAAAAAAAAGCCCGCCCGAACCCGACCCGAACCCGAAATTACTTTTCACGGGTTTGGGTTTCGGGCGTTCGGGTTTAGAAAATCCCGGTCGGTCGGGCTTCGGGTTTTAATTTCGGATCGGGTTCGGTCCGGGCCGGGCTTCCAAAAAAAGTCGGCCCGCACACCTCTAATATGTACCATTCACAGCCGTTCTTTGGCGAGAAATATAGCGGTTGCTGAAGTAGCCGCCAATTTTTCACGTTAACTATTTTGAACAATATTCTTGTGAATTATATTTTGGCGAGAGAAATTGGCGAGTACTTCACACCTATAGGCTGAAGTAGCCGCCAATTTTTCTCGTCAATTTTTTAAATGCGCTACAACCCACTTATGATGTGGGTGTGGTGATATTTTGTTGGTTATTTTGCATTTTGGCGACAACCAATTTCCTAAAAGCACTGCAACTTAGTTATGAAGGGTAAAGAGGCTGTCGATAGTTCTGAGGGAAGTCATTACAAATCTAACCTGAGGAACTAAAAATCGTTACAGACGCTCAAAATGAAAGCTACTGGCCTCAGGAGTCAGGAAAAAAAAGTTTTCCAAAATCTAAGGGGATAATGTATCGCCCCGCTAGGCCCTCTGTACCTTAGACCCCACAAGGGGTTGTTCACGGCCTGCGGCACTACTTTTTACCATGATATTTGAGCAACGCTTATTTTGTACATGATTTACATATTATTTTCTTTCACTAAATTCCCTTATAAATTTAATTCAATTAAATACCCGAATATCATTTTCATTTTTTGAAACAGTAATTCCCAACTGTCTGACATTTTTCACATCATAAGTGGGTTGTAGCGCTTTCAAGAAAGTAGTCGCCAATTTATTACTTAAAACACTTTTACGCTATTTAATATTTTCTTTGTCTTTTTATACCATTTTGGACTTACATTTTGGCGAGGAAACTGGCGACTACTTCAGCCTATAGGGCCAGTTTTCTCGCCAAGATCTCGTATAAAAATTAAAAATAAAAATATTGGCGAGAGAATTGGCAGCCGCCAATTTTTCTCGCTAATCGCGCGTTTTTTGATACGTCCACCATTTTTTATTTTTTTTTGGCGAGAAAATTTGGCGCAAATTTGAGCACACATACCTGCCCTACAACGATAAAAAACTTAGCGACGTAATCAGATGAGAGTTTTTCATATATTTTCTCTCACAAATTCTCCTCGCTAAGTTTTTTATGCGTTGTACGGCAGATACGCTATAATGTAGTAAGTCACAAAATTTGCTGTCACGTTTTTTCGCACAAATGTCAAATTTAAAAATGAGATAGCAAATGTATATGGCTTATACCCTTATACCGTAAGCGTGTCGCTATAGGCTGTAGCAGTCGCCAATTTTTTCGCTAGCCCACCTAAAACAGCGATTTTTGATGAAAAAATTCACAATAGTGAATTTTTTTGGCGGTTACCTCAGCCCGATGAGACGATATTCAAACCGGTACAACAAAATTCCTTCTTCCGGGACTCGTTTCGACCATCAATAGATAAAGTCCAAACCTACCCAATAAATCAGTCTACTCTTACGTTTTAACCTTAATAACATTGATCCAGAAGGTGGCAGAACTGTTCCTCACACCTGACGTCTGAAATAATCGTCATTTTTATTCCTTGGAAAACCTTTACAAATGTGGCTGACAAGCACAAAGAGAACACAAAGAAAGCATTTCTTTCACAGTACTTGATGCGTGGTCTACACTTCTGTTAACATCAACGTCAAAATCATAGTCGTCAGTAATGCAAAAGAAGAAAAGTGTCAAAATCGAATAAACACACAGAAAAATCATATCCAACCAATCACATTGGAAATAAGATAAAATCGTTCCAACATGAATAAAATTTCGAAATTAGTCGATGAAAATCATGACTGCAATCAACTCATTATCAAAATTCGAGCGATTTCCATAAAAAGCTTTATCATGACCATCATTCAATCATGTATTCGAATAGTAGTACATCACGGAATAAATTAGATGATAAATCGAAACACTAATGAAGCATGTCTCATTTAAACAAAAACCATTCATGTCTCAATAAATCATTATCATATTATGGGGTGGAGGTGTTAATGAAAAAGTTTATGGAACATAGAAATTATGTTGAAAGTATTCCGTGATTGAAGAGGCTGAACAAACTGAATAGAAAATGTGAAAAGAAAACCAGAGCGATGACGATTTTCATGAGGCAAAATAAACTTTTTTAAACAAAAAAAAATAAAGAAATAAAGAAATAAAAATGCAACAACAACAAAAAAAGTCCCACAAAACAAAACCAACGCAAAAAAAAAGTTAAATTTCCAACCCAGACTACTGGAGCACGTGTTCAGCCATCATCACACGCGTTTTCGCTTGAATCAGATACTAACATTGTTTGTTAGAGTTGTCTAATTGAGATATACTTTTAATTATCTCTGATGCATTTCCATTCCTATGTACTTTCATCCTGAAAAAGAGAAAATAAAAATTCCTGATTAGAGGTGGAGTCCATTTGGCCATTAATCTAAAAAAATGTTTCTTTCATTTTATAATTTTGCTAACATTTTATTCTTTAATTTCATTGATTTTTCTTTTACTTTTCTTTTTTGTTTGTAAATTCAATTTGAAAACAAATTTGAAATCAACTAACATATTTGTTCCATTTTTATCGAACCTATTGACTCGAGAGTCGCTTGTGTTACGATACACTCTATCTAAGCGAGAGACACAGTTTTCAAATAGAATTGCGCTTTGAGGGGTTCTAAAAAAAGAATTCATATTTTTCTATTCGGTTTCATTGTTGGGGAGATCTTATAATTAAAAAATTTGTTTGTTAAAAATAAATGTAAAAATGAAAAAATCAAATGGAAATGTTACCAACCGTAACACATCATCTCGTTTCCGTTTCGGTGCACTTTGCTTTCTACTCGAATCGTCCCGAAAACTTGGCGAATATCGCTTCTCTAGCTTTGCACCTCCCATTGTTGTTGCCTGCATAACGCCTGCAAATCGGTTAAAAATTACATTCATCGATTAGTCACTTCGTTCTCTAAGAATCAACATTTTATCACTGAAATTAGATTTTTTTTATAAATGTTTCTGTTGAATGAAAAAATTCAAAAAATATTGCATGGCGACAAATTTATTTGGCACAAAAGCAAAAATGCTGTTTTAGCATGATGATGACGTCACACACCACAATGATTTATAAATAATTATTAAATTCCATTTGAATTAATTACAATTGTACAACAACACAACGTTACAGGTTTTATATGCACTTTTTTGTAGCATATTGAAACAATTTTGAAGCGGAATCGAGTGAATCAAGCTTTTGGCTGTAGTCGTGCTGAACGGAAGGTTTTTCCCAAATATAAACTTCAAATCATTCCAAATAAAAAAATGTTCTTGTGATACGCTTATTAACAAAAAAATCAATCAATTCTTTCGACCAAAATGTGAAGGAAGGATAATAGCTACAAAGAAAAATTACCGTAAGGTGAATTCGAAAAGTCCGAAAATTGAGTAGTCGCAAATTAATTTTCATTCTTAGGACGGAAAACTGCTGTTTGCGGCCTTACGTGCATGGGGATCTGCCCCAAACCCCGCTAGGGGCTCCGCCCCTTAAACCTCGCAAGGGGGATACTCCCCCCTTGACCCCCCTAGGCGGGGGCTGCCGCCCCTCCACCCCGCTTTTTTATTGGCGCGTTATTATCATGGCCTGCGGCGCTGCATTTTATCGTCTTTTGTAATGTAAACAATATCTTCTCTCCTTTGATTAACAATCACAAGCAAAGATTTGCTCTGCCCCCTCACCCCCGCGCCTGCGGCGTGCTAGATTTCGCCTGCAGCTGGCTATATTACGCCCTGCAGGCGGCCTTACGTGCATGGGGCGACGTTTCGTAAAAGGTAAAAGTCTCTAGCTTCGCTATATACCTAGGTTTTCGTGACATTTCGTAAAAGGAAAATCTTCCTGGTTTTGTTAGCCACCTAGTTTTTTGTGACATTTCGTAAAAGGAAAAGTTTCCCAGCTTCGTTAGCCACCTAGTTTTTTGTGTCTTTTCATTTCATTTTTAATCGACCAGGTGAGGAGATGAGATGAAAAGATAAGATGAGACCAGGTGAGGTCGTCTAAAAGTCACGCAATCGAATTGATTCCACATAGTATCGTAAAACAAAATTTCGTAAACGAAATTTTTTGCTCATGATATTCATCTTTGAAACAATAATATCACTTCTTACACGATAATATCGTTTTCTGATATGATATTATCGTTTTGAGACGAAAATACACTGGGCGATTTTGCCGGTCACGCTCCTCGCGACTCTATCACGATTATATTATACCAAATCTTCATATTGTTTCATCGGCGCTTTACGTGTGGGGGGTCCCCGGTTCCGTTTTTTTTATAAAATGTTAATAACTTACACTTCCGGAAGCATCTCCTACAAGATCTTAGTATGCTAGCTGACACATTTTTCACAGACGGGAACTTTCTCGGGCTGCCGTCTGGGAAGGAAGGTTTGGACTCATTGGTGACTTCTATCAGAGATAGTACTGGTCATAAGCTTTCTAACACTATACTCACTACAGGGTCAGGCCTCACAATTGTCATTCCCAGAACAAAATCTCTTTGAATACATTTCTCCATTGCGGGAACTTTCTCGGGATGCCGTCTGGGAAAGAAGGATTGGACTCATTGGCAAGTTTTACCAGATGTAGTCCTAGCCATAAGCTTTCTAACGACTGTACTCATTACGGTGTCCAGGCCCCACATCTGTAATTCCCAGAACAAAATCTCTTTGAACACATTTCTCACGGGCGGGAACTTTCTCGGGCTGCCGTCTGGGAAAGAAAGATTGGACTCATTGGTGACTTCTGCCAGAGATAGCCCTGGCCATAAGCTTTCTAACGACTATACTCACTTGGAATTCATTCGATTTTTTTGTTTACATTTTCCGATCTGTCAAATTTAACCAAATAACCACAAGTTTAATTTATCACAAGAGATATTCGCTGAAGGGATCATACCTAATATAAAGATTTGGCTGAGTATAACACAATTGTGAGAGAGTCACGAGAAGCCGTTCACTTTTCACGTACTGACTCTCTCACGGACTAACTTCACAGCAATGAAAAATCGAGTTTTCAAATGAAGACTTCGGGAGAAAAACAAGATAAAGCAATTGAAAGTGAACCTGCTCCCATGTATAATATATCACTTTTAATTGCTTTATCTTGTTTTTCTCCCGAAGTCTTCAAATCAGTTAGAAAAAGGTTTTGCTGGCTGGTTACTCATGTTAAAGTTCAGTTGAACATTATCAGGGCAGAAAAGAAATGTAGCAGTTAGCAGTGCATCAAAAAAATCTTAAGCCAAGCAAAGAGCAGAACATTTTTTTCTTAGAATAATTTTTAGTTCAATTTAGAACAAAATCTTCTAGAATTATATTTCAATTGTAATTTTTTTACGTTTCATTTCACAAATTAATTGGTTGATAAAAAAAATATCGGCTGACACCTCTACAAACAACAGAAAGACAAATATTTTTATCACTTAATGTGAAATTGTTTGAAAAGCTGATAAAGCGCTTAAAGCAAATAGTTGTTCAGGTAGAGGAAGAAGTAAAATTTTGTTAATTTATGTTACATTTTACTGCAATCAATAACTTTCAGAATTTCGTTTATCTTCAATTATCTGCACTGCATGAGAATTTTAACGAGAAATGATTCACGAAGCTTAGTCTGAGCTTAAAAGCTTGACAAATAACGGACATTTTTTGGTAGACGACATCATCATTTCATTATCTTGAATTATTGTCATTTTTTTGGAATGCTCAAGATGAACCTCAATTTTGTGCATTTGTAGAAACGAATTTGTTGCATACAAAGAATTTCTAACAGTTGCACAAATTTCAGATTCCATCATATTTAATGAAATAATAAATACAAAAAAATAATAATTATACAAACCCTTTGTTGGTTGTTAACCTTAAAGACGTGAATTTCACGTAGTGTTGTTCTCAACAAGGATCGGAATTCTTGTTCCCCATGTCGCTCTGAACAATACGACAAAAGAAATAAGCATCCAGAACGCATGAATTGCCATAGATGGAAGATGTCCCAGAATACATTGGATCTTGGCCTCTCCTTTTTGTTTCTATGGCATTTCATAGATGTGGTCTTGGTGTCCTTGACATACAAGGAAATTGATTGCATAGATGCGCAAAACATTTGTTTGTATCACACGTTCAATAAAACACATTCACACACAAGTGGTTACATCGTTGAAAATCGGATTTGTATCACAAAGATAAACGTTTTTCAAATTGATTGTCAAAACGCGATGTAGGAGAGGGATGGGGTACGCAACACAAAATTCACATGTCTGATGAAACACAAATTTTGTAAAAACAAATAAAAATAAAAAGGATCAAGGGATCGTGTGGATGATAAACATTTTTATTTCTTAACAAAAAGATTAAACAATTCTGTGATAAAATGTCTGGTGCTTCGGTGGATTACAATTTTGCATGGAAAGTATCCCCGATTATCGCTTATTGCAAACCACTGATAATATGCAGTTGACTAAGCCCTAGAATAGCCATGTTTTATCCGGGATTTGTAATTGTCGCCAACTTTAATACCAAAACTATTCGACAATTCCTCAATTTTTAACAAAATTTCTATTTATGAAAACTGAAAGCTTTTGTGAGATTATTGGCATTGTTTACAAACAATGGTATTTACCAACAAAACAGAGACGAAAAACGCACTCTGTTGAATTTAAATCTTTGTTTAGCCACGGATGAGGAAAAACACTTCAAGAGTTGCAAAAAGATACCAAAAAGTAGATCAAAAAACTTCTTTATATTTCGCTTGCACTCCACTGTGATCACACGACACTAAATTACATATTTTACATACATAAAGATTTGTTAAAAATAAAAATCTCACTGCCGTACATAAAATCTTGTTCCTATCTTGTGTCTTTAATGGATTTTATCCTCCTTGCTGAAGAAAAAACACATTTTTAACTGCGTTTATCTCCAAGCGGTAGACAAAATAGCGTACGCATCTATGGGGAAATTTGTTTCGGCTCAGTATACAAGCTTCCCTCTCGAGGATAAACAAAATTTGCTACATGCGCGTAATCTTCTATTAGCGCTTTCGTGTTGACAATTTCCACAGCTTTAGCGCGCAACTTCCGTCAAAACCAATGTCAAAATCTATCATTGTAGATCCTGATGTCAGCCATATTTGTTTACGTTTTTATTATATAGTTACTACTAGCGACTCCATGCAAATTCACGGTCTTATTGCAAAGTTCGTCATAGAGTTACTACTTACGCCCTCAGTGCTGAAAAGAATTTTGCGGTAGGGATGGAACTACACATCACGACCAATTCCCTTCCAGTGAAAATAAAATGAACTAAAAATGGATTTAAAATCCATCACGTCGATATGAAAGTAAAAGAAATGTCAATTCTGTCAGAGTGACAGAGTCAATTTTTATTCATTACACAATAATTCGCAGGGCAGTGGTCTTGGTTGACAAGACCAAGGTAAATAGAAGAAGAGAAGGTAATGCAGAACGTCACCGGATCGCAGAAAATAGGTCATGTTTCAATGTTTAGTTCAAAGATTTAGCAATGCCATTTTGTATGAAACAAATGGCGTATTCCGTGACCTGCATTACCATTTTTGTATGGAAATCTCATGACCGCCCAGCGCCAATGCGTTCGTTGATTAAACACATAACATGACCTATAAGAATCCTCAGTTTGAAGTGAATTCGATTTGTAATGTTGTATTGTACAGAATTTATTGCTGCTTATGTTGTCGGACCTGCTTCATTTGTATGGAGCATATGGCACCGATCCAAACTCACCACCAATTGCAACTTGACGACATCGAGTTTGACCTGTTTACAACATGACGAAACTAAATTCACCCGTAAGTAGGGATTCTAGTGAAACTCAAAATCGTCAAATCTGTGCAGAGGTGTGAAGTGGTGAATTTCTCTATTATCTTCCTTTTGTTAAATTTGACGTTTCACAGTTGTGCTGCACTGTGTCGAATTAATATTACTGGGAGAATCCGCATTTCCTTCTTTGTTTACATACTTTGAACACGACAACGTAGACCTTTCCTCCTTAGTCTGTCAACAAATCAATGAAAAAAGTGAACGGGATCTGTCACGAATCAACCAAATTGGCAAAAACCTACAAAATAAAAAGGAAATCTCTGAAAAGGAAAATTATTCGAAGATTCATCTGTCCATCGATCTATAGGTCATTCACAACGAAAACTATTTTCGTTAAGAATTGCCTATTGATATGCGTGCTCGATATATAACGGTAAAAATGTGTCCGACGGGATTTGTGAACGACCTCGCGATATTTAAAATAAAAAGTTCATCGATAGGGGTGTTAGAGGGCACATTCATTGTATTCAATGTCAAATTAAAGTCAAGTCTGTGCATGTAGTTCATAAACTTTTCATTCACCAGGAAAATGTAATTTGATTGACGTGACTACATCCAATATCATAAGTCAATTAAGAGCGTTTTCATTTAATACGAACATATCCCTTCTCGGATATGTGAAATGCTATAAACAATCACATTAAGTGGATCTATAATGAAAAAAAAAATGTACACAAATCGTACACGATAATGATTATCATTTGAAATCGTTTTGTTTTAGTGGCACAGATAAATTCGTGATATCACATCGAGTCTCAAGCACGATAGACAACAATAACATTATTTTAGCTTTTTAGATTTAATCAAATCAAACGGCACGTAATAACATTATCGTTTATACATACATTCCCACTGGTGTGTTGCTTTTATTTTACAGTTTTATAAATAAAGAAAGTTAGCTATAAACATGAGAAGACGGAAAATGTTTCACGTGAATGAACGCAATATTATGAATGATTATCTTCCTCGCTATTTACTTAAAGTTTACCTAATATCTAAAAACGTAAATAAATACTTCATACCTACAATAAAACTAGTGACACGTCTTTTTAACGAAAGAATGTGCCAAGGGAACATTCACATAAAACGTGGACACATTGGGCCCTAATGTATCCAACGAGAACTGTCCGAACGTGACACACGCTATACGAAATTTTCCCATACAATTGCTAATGTTGTGAAATTTCTATTGACTCATTTCGCATTTTCACAGAAAATCTTACTATTTCATGGACGTTGTAAAAAAACTTTATAGCATGGAAATTCTCATGACTATGTTTGTCTACAATTGGAGCAGCTTTTACGAAAATATTATGACGTAATTAAACGATTTGAACGATTGTTTAAGTTGGCTGACGGCAATGTATTTCTGCGTCTTGTAAGAGTATGGCACAACGCGCGAGAGCAATTTGACATTTAACATTATTAAAAGTTCAATTGAGTCAGATGTCTATTATTAATGCGTTTTTTTGTTCGACTACAATTGTTGATGTCGTATAGTTGTTTGCTTTCGATAAAAAAATGCGTCATTAACATAAAGTGGTTCTTTGTGATTCTATCCCAGAAGTGCGTTTCACTTGAAGTTATTTTGCTTCCTTTGTCTTCGTATCGCGAAAGTGTTGATATTGTTTGAACAAAAATGTTTATCAGGAACAGGGACGGGACAATGAACTATGAAATAAAATGTTTTTGAGGCGAAATTCGTTAGTGGTGCAAAACATACGCAACGCAATCACATCCATATAAAATACTTGTATAAAAACCTGGCAACAATTTATTCAAACAGAAACTGAAACGAACTTACCTTTATACTTTGGAACAAACATCTGAATATCCGAAGGAATGTTTTGGTAAAAATCTAATTCTCGAATATTTAACGGTTTGATGACCGTACTTTGATTCAACAGTAGCAAACGTGTGTGACCGCCAACCTATAAACAAAAAAAACGATTTCAATTCGTCAAGTCATATATGAGGAATTCATTGATCGTTGAACCGTGAGAAGTGCAAATTCTCCTTTTATCCTCAATTATCAAAACAAAAACACCCAAATAGCCACGTATGATTGAATTTCAAAACAGATTTGTTATTGAGAAGCGAGTAATAGCTATTGATAAAAAACAATTTGCAATGCAGACAAAGATAACACTTTTTCCAGAGACATGATATGGCGACTGAGCTCCCCATCAAATAAGACTAAAAATTTGTGCAAACCGACACTATACTTTTTTGACAATGTATTGTATGGAAAACCATCCAAAGTTAATAACACGAAATTTTGGAATCAAAAACTCACATCTTCCGGGGTGTACAAATTACGTCACATTCACTAACAGAGCATATAGCTCTTCCCTTTCCCAATCTCAAGTACGTGGAGTACTAATAATAGATTTCTCTATTGAAGAAAAGACACTGTTTCGACCTCAGGGCTGAAGGTGGTCAGAAGTTACCGTGTTGTAACTATCATCATCTGCTTCCATCAACCCCTTCACAGTGGAGAAGACTCAAGTTTTCTCAGTTGAACACGTATTAGGAAAACTCGGTTTGGAGAACATTGCCGTTCGTCAACGGAAAGGACGCTAAATTAGGGTTTCCTTGAAAAAGTTACTCGAAAAAATAACAAACACGAAAACAGAAATCTTGAACTCTAAAAATACTCACCAGCGGCAACACAACTTAAAAAATCACAATTACGACAAAGATCTTCGAGAAACTTTTGACATTGAAATTGAAAAACAATTTAAATTTCACTGCCCACTTCGAAGATTTTGTCGAAATTCATTCTTCGAGACGAGAACGTTGTGTCAGTTATCCGATTGCATTCCCACCCTCACCACAAGGTTGCATCCCAGCTTTGCCCATGGTAGGCTGTAAATCACCTTATTTTCAACAAAAGTCATGCGCGTTCACAACTTTCACCATCCCCGCGTTGCTCGATTCGGGGATTCACAACACCCGTACCGAAGCCCACGGCAGTTCTCTCCACGTTTACGTCATTCATTGAAGACGAGCCGAAGCCTACGAACGGTAGGCTGTAAATCGTTCTTTCCCATAAAAATTCCGTTGCTGTTTATGTTCATAGCTTTTATCAAAGACGAAACGCAGCCCACGGCAGGCTGTAAATCTCTCTAAAAAAAAACCAAAGTCCACGGCAGGCTGCGAATTACTTCATTTTAACAAAATTCGGTTGTCATGCGCGTCAAAGATGAACCGAGGCCCACGGCAGGCTGCAAACACCTCAATTACAAACAATTCCGAACGAATCCAAAACTCTCACCTACTTTTACCTGACTTTCAATCTCCCCGCGTTGCTCAATCTAGGGAGATCACAACACCCGCACCGAAACCCACGGCAGGCTACAAATTGCGTCATTCCAATAAAATACCGCTTCTCTCCGCGTTCATGTCATTCATTAAAGACGAACCGAAACCCACGGTAGGCTGTAAATCGCTTCATTCCCACAAAATTCCATTGCTGTTTATGTTCACAGCTTTTATCAAAGACGAACCGAAGCGCACGGCAGGCTTCAAATCGCTCTATTTCCACAAAAGGCCTTTCATAAGAAACTTATATGATTATCTCAGTCATTCAATGTTAGTGTGAAAATGACAGACATAGTAGGTTGTCCAGTTTCATATGAACAGGTCCGGTATATTGCACCAGCATTCAAAATACAAAGAAAAATGTCTACATGTGACATTTTCCAATATTCAAGTTATTATGGCCTAAATGGAACCCAGGCGGCTTATCATGTTTCTGGTCTTTTCGATGCATAATAACCTGACCGGTTTACGTGAACAAAAACGAGTTAAATTAACTGGTTTTTTAACTAATATGTCTAATATCTCACAATTAAGCGAATAAACGGATTTATTTTTTTTTATTTATTTATTTATTTCATCAGTGGCCGAAGCCTCTTGACTAATACAAATTATGAGCAGATCCGGACGTGAGCTGCCGACCCAGTAAATCTCGAATCATTTAGAATCCCATTCCCAGCATAAATTATGAGCAGATCCGGAAGTGAGCTGCAGACCCAGTAAATTCCGTAAATTTCCATTCCCAGCATACATTTTTAGTGACAGATGATGCATCACTTGAATTCACTGCGTGATGGATTCTGAAGTCATTTGAGGTTCATTTTTATTCTCGGGGCAATATTTTGACAGTGTTCGTTTTATTGGCTGGAAATCGTTCTCACCAAAACAGATCAGATTAAATACTCAATAGAGACACTCCATAAAGCTATGGTATAGTGAATATTCGTCGAAATTTTGAGTAGGATTGGGACTCTTCGAAAAATATCGATAATGATTATCAAAAGAAATATATCGATATTTGATAATCAAAGTCATTATCGATATTTCAGCAAATGTCGATATTTATCAAAATATCGATAATTATCAAAATATCGGTAATTATCAAGATATCGGAAAATTAAAAAAAGTGGAAAAATACGCTGTTTTAATGTCAGACTGAACAGAGTTCGGATTTTTTTGATTGATTTTCGAAAAATCATGATTTTAATAAAAAATGATGCTCATAAAAAATTGAGTATCACAAAATTTCAAAAAAATGATTTTTTTTTTATTGGTTTATTTTTCGTTTCAGATGAAACTAAGTTCATTACATTGACTTTTACAGAAAATCATTTTTTTCGAAAATCATGATTTTTTAATCATTTTTACTCAAAAATCGTGAGCATCACGCTTTTTTTGTTGATGCTCAAATTGATTTTGATTTTCAAAAAATGATTTGATTTTGATTTCCGAACCCTGGACTGAAGTTTTTTAGTTTTAGTTTTGCCTGGCGGCTCACATTTCTGAGCGAATTTCGTCTGGCGATGGTTTTCTGAATTCCTTGGGTATGTGGCCGTCGAATGATAGCAGTCACAGATCGTGGCGTCATCGCGACAAAGAATGACCATGTTGGACTTTTCAATTTGTTCGTTCGGGAGTTTGTCACGAGTTTGAAGCCGTGGCGTCATCACGGCAAGAAATGGTCGTTTTTGAGTTTTATTTTTGGCAGGCGGCTCACATTTCCTAACGAATTCCGTCTGGCGATGGTTTTCTGAGTCACTTTGGAATGTGGTCATCGAATGATAGCAGTCGTACGTCATGGCGTCATCACGCCAAGAAAGTGCCAATTTTCTTTTTGTCTGGTCACACATTAGCATCAGAAAAATCCGTGGCGCGATGAGGGACTGAAAAGCAAGTTAGCTCGGAAAATTAAAAAAAAAAGTGGAAAAAAGGCGCTGTTTTAATGTCAGACTGAAGTTTTCCAACCGTTAGACCTAAATATTTCGCGGAAAATCTGTTGCTTATTAAAAACTTAACAATTTTCAGCATTTGATGTTTCGATAATTTTCGATATTTTGATATTTAACGATATTTTATATTTTGATAATTTTTGATATTTTGATAATTATCGATATTTCGAAAATGATATTAAAATATCATTATCAAAAAGAAATATCGATAATCGATACTCGATATTTGATAATCAAAGTAAATATCAGTCATGCCTAATTTTGGGAAAAAACCGAGAACTGATCCGGTTTTGCATTCACCCAGAAAAATATAATGTTTCTCTCAATTATACCAAGCGAACATGAGATTTTTTTGTGCATTCTATTGTGTTGACTAATTCGATCAATCTTCCTGTCTTATTAGATAGTCGAACGTCTAGAGTGTTTCACAAAACGTCATCAAAACGCAGAGAGAGTATCAGAGTGCCAAAATTATGAGCGAGTCAGATGTAAGCTGACGTATATTTGTTGTCGCATTTTGGCAGTGAATTGTAAAGTCCGAAACAAATAAAATATTACGATATTTTAGCGGACTCTGGAATTTTAAGTATGATTCAGTGCCAATTCGATTCGGTTATTTTAAGATTCAAAAATGCTAACATCAACATATTTACATAAGCTATAACCGAATGATTGAAAATCCACAACAAAATTACATTTTTATTTTTAAACAGGATATACAAAATCTTCGTAATAATTTTAGTACTTGTAGTATTTTGAAGAAAGCTATTTTCCGGTCGGCGCCTCAAAACAAATAAATAAAAATTCTGTAATAATAATGAAGCATGCCCAGTTTGGTGGAAAGACCAATGAAATGATTCAGTAAACAACATCTTGATATTGTCTAGATTGTCATCGAGTAGTCGTTCACGCTGCTCAGGTCGCGAAATTAATATAATTTTATTATTTTAATGAGTTATTTGGAGCACAAGTGAAATAATTACCCTCATTTTTATTGGGAAATGACGCGACATATAAAATGCATTTTTACGTGACTAACGATGTTATTTATGGGATTTTAATTAGGTTATGTTTATACTGATGGATTTGTTTGTCATATTTGGCCATAAAGCTAGAAGAATAGGAGCTCGTACAGCTTCGGTTCGATAAGTTTCACTGAATCTTATCGAACTAAATCTAGCAGTTCATTTTCTCTAAATAAAGGTTTCTCTAAAATTGAACGAAGAAACAAGTACAAATTGGGATATTGATAAATCTAAAAGTTAAGTGCGTCAACGGCTTATGTCAAAGTATAGTGATTTTGGCCGCACAACTATTCAGAACATTCCACAATAATTGTACGTTATCGTTTTATATCATTCGCAGCATATAAATGTTGTCTTTTGTTTTACGTTGAAGGACTTTCGATTCTAGTTCGTGCAGCTAACATCCTTGTTACTACATTGTACAATAGTTTAAATAAAATGTGAAGACTTATCAAAATAACTGTTTTACTCCGCAACATCTCATCATTGGATCAAGGAAGAACATGATTTTTAAATAAAAATGTGACAAATCTTCTCGGTATTCTTTCTTTATAAATAAAGTAAATCAAAACGCGTCGACTAAAATTATTAATGCAACAAAAATTTAAAAAATTGATTTATTGAGTGGTTATCGCCAGAACTGTTAATGGCGCCAAAAAACATCTCCTGAAAAATGTAGGTAAAAGTAGATATTAGCTCTTCAAATGATATTTTATTGACCATTTCTGAGTAATTTTGATCAATAATATTTTTTGCAATATGTTCTCTTTTAGTTCTATGACACAATATTTACGATTTTTAACCAATTTGATTTGCTTGTTGCTATTCATGTTTCTTGAGGCCTTTCGACACACTTTATTTTTAAATGAAAACACTTTTCAATATTTCTCCGATTTAATTTAGAAAACACAAGCAAAGACCCGTACGTATGAGAATAGATGTGGCAAAAAGACTCGAACGTATCTAAATACAGAAATGTGCAAACAATTCAATGTTTTAAGTTCTTCTTTAGCTATAAGAATTGCAAAAATCCGTAGAAATTACCCAAGGTAATGTCAAAAACCCTACCGAAATGTTCTCCCCTGCAGCATATCACAAAGTGGTTTGTTTGTTGTGTGACCAACGTAGTTTCTCCAAGAAATCCTGAAACTTTTTTCTCTAAAATGTAGTTATCACCAACTTGGCCTTTGGAAGCAGCTTTCTAACCCTCATATTTCTATAGATATATGTCATCACTCCCAATTTAAGAACTGGTCATATCCGAGGATCAGGTAATTTTTCCCTAAAGCCCTGAAACACTTGATCTCTAAAATTTTATTCTCCCCAACATTGCCTCTGGAAGCAATGAATTCTAGAAGTGGTCATATTTCAGCATTGGGTCATTTTTCCTTAAAACTCTGAAAATTTTATTCTCTACAACTTTGTCTTTGGCAGTAAAGAAAAGATTTTGTATATGGGTGAATGGCCAAGAAACTCAATTTCGACCATTCCATTGGTCTCAGTGCCCAACCCACTGAATCGATTTCCACAAAACAAAAAATCCCGGCAAAATTTCACTTTAGGTTACAAACTTGGATACAATTTTTTTAGGTTGAGGAGTGTGGCTGAAGATCACCAGATGACAAAACAAGAACAATTAGGCCGCGGAAAACCTTCACCTCCCAGACGTCGAAAAAAAAATTTTTTTTATTTTTTTTCCTTATATTTCAAATTTTTTGGTTGTGGGAAGGTGAGAGAAGTTAACCAGATGAGAATGCAACAAGAATTAGGCAGCAGAAAGGCTTCACCAAAGCTCCCAGTTTTCCAATCAAATTTTTTTGTGTATTTTCGGTAATATTTCAATTTATTTTTTTTCTTCAAAAAATACCGTTTGTTGGTATGATAGGTATCTACAATCTTAACAATCTCTCAATGTATTACTAGAGTTGAGTTGTACTAAAAGAACTTCAGAAGGAAGTAAGTTTAATAAGACGCGTTTGTGAGGGAAAACTCAGTAGCCGTATCCCAAGAAGCCATTTGAAGATCTTTGGGCTAAATTGCTTCCTCGTTGCTATGGTTAAGTAGCCTTCTTTAGTGTTTGATGGCGTCATCATGAATTACTTCTTCTACCGATTCAATTTTCAAGTCTTTATGTCACATACATTTCAATTTGTGGCCAATTTATACAAAGATTTTGAGAAACCGAGTTACAAATGAGACTATTATACTTATAATGTCCATCGAAAATTAGTAATGTTTCTCAATGGTGATATCCGCAAGTTTGGACAACGAATTGTCAACCAACAAACATAAAAAATATTTTTTTCTGCAAGAAGAAAGGGCTCATTATATTGGACGCGATGCGAATCTCATCGCGTAAGGTTTGTATAAAAGCTCAACTTGATAAAAAAAAATTTTTTTTTGACAAGTTGAGCTTTCACACAAACCTTACGCGATGCGATTCGCATCGCGTCCAATATAATGATCCCTGAACAGTGTGTTGTAATTGTTTGTGCAGTCCTTGGAATTTCGAACAAGGAGAATTAAGGTATTTGAGGTGTAGTCGCCGGTATTCTGTACAAGGAAAATCTTTCGCCGGTATTTTGTACAAGAAAAATGTTTCGCCGATATTTTGTACAAGGAATATTTTCGCCTATATTTTGTACAAGGAAAACCTTTTCGAGAGGCTTCCGCTGCCTAATTCTTGTTGCATTCTCATATGATTACCTTCTCTCACCTTCGCACACCCAAAAAGTTTGAAATATTAACGAAAATACAATCACTTTTTTTTGACGGCTGCGAGCTTTGGTGAAGATTTTCCGCAGCCTAATTCTTGTTGTATTGTCATCTTCCGACCTTCCGCCACATTCCCCAACCTAAAAAAATTGGATCCAAGGTTGTAACCTAAAGCGAAATTTAGCCAATTTCCTAGTTTATTTAGATCAAATTTGACACCAAAATGAACAATTTCCGTGCTATACTTGCTGAGATATTTGCGAAAAAGTTTCACCGACCCTCGAAAACCATGTTTTTGGTCACTTTCTCCGGAACTATTTGACAGGATTTTGCTCATCTTTGAACTTGAATCATGGAACATACAGCCGGTTCATTCTGTTTCTACCGTAGGGGAAAAAAGTTTAGGGTGATCGGAACGGACGGATTTTTTTTCGCTTATTCGTCATCTCTAGACGATACTGAATGCATCCCCCTAACTCCCGCCTCCATCCATACCATGTTACAATAAAATTACTTGTGGTAAAGGTACAGGACCTTTGTAATTCATACGGGTCCAAAAAACGAATTTATTTAATTTTTAACGAAATTTGTATGGGGAATTCGAATTTTGTCGACGTTTCTTATGCAGAGACACCTACATTTCAAAACGAGTAATGCGTAAGACTTTGATCTTATGAAATTGAATTAAAATGGACGCAAATTGTGCAAATATAATTATTATGAATGAATTAAAGTGATAGTGGTGTATTGTGTTTAGTATAGTGTAGTGTATAGCAAACCATAATGTGGAATCTGTTCATGAATATATGGCAAGTTGGAATGATGTTAAAACTGAATATTACGACGATCTTCTAATTTGATTGAGTGTATGAGCGCTTTCAGCAATTATATTTGTTTGTTCAGTGTTAATCGTATGTAATGGACAGTGCGGGTAGAATTGTGAAAGTTGTCATTAATAACGCATTTTAATTTTTTATCAAAAAAAGTTCAAAATATATTGCAAACAACTCAAAGTTCAATTACAAACGAAAACCTAACACATTTTTTTAATGAAAAATGTATACTTCGAAGCAAGAATTTCACCATCAGAAACTATTTGCTGAACATTATGGTGAGTGCTGCCATTAATCTTTTAACGATTTACCAGTGAGTCTTATCGGACATTTGATTTGTATCCACTACAAACATCAAACGTTGTGTGTAACAATTTTATGAGAAGCTGACATTTAGTTCACAAGTGATAGTGGTTTTAGTTAGTCTAGTAAAATGTTGTGACCAAAAATTCCGTCATGGGTACATACAGATGTTATAGGAACGACAATGCTTTATAGAAAGCAACAGTTGAACGATGATTTACTGAATTTTAATGTAATGGAATAAAGAAGAACGTTCCTAAATCCCCAATTGAAGAGTTGCAACCAGAAAACCTCATCAAAATCCACAAAATGATTTTAAGAAAGGCTCGTCGGATGAAGAAGATCCCCTTTCTCCAAGACACCGTAAAAGTCGTTGGAAACTATGTCAAAATTACATCTTCAATATGGCTGGCTGTTTTCAGATCTAAAAGGTAAAGAAATGTAACTGAAACTAAAGGCTACCTTGCAGTTAAAGAGAAATCGTTCTGCACGTCCGGGTAGAAAAATTGCGTTGGTATAGAGAAGAATTTTATGAAAAAATTGTATTTTTCTTAGGGTTTTTAAGCGACGTTAATGCTAACGCTTGAATAAAAAAATACTATCTGGATTCGCTAATTAGCTGTAAATTAGCGCGCTAGTAGGGATCGCTAGCGCTCGCTAAATAATATTTGAATGAAAAGCTGTATGTTGAATTTCTTTTCACATTTTCGTAACCTTTCCTCCAAATTATTTGAATTAAAATGAAACTTAGTTTTTAAAATGAGTTCGTTATTGTTGTTGTTTCTTGTTGTAGTCGCTCAAACTGCTTTGCCATTGTTTATTGAATGGAAAACAGCTGAAACGTTCACAACATTGTCCCATGCGTTGGTATAATTGGGTTTTTCCTAACTTAGCAGTGTCTTGAAAAAGATTTACTTTGCGATGATGCATTCACTCTAGGCAACATATTCGATGATGTAGGCGACCAATTTCATTGTAGCAAACATTTCTTTGTTTCAATTCTGCCAACTCTAAAACGCGAATGGCATCGCGTAAGGTTTGTGTGAAAGCTCAACTTGACAAAAAAAAATGTTTGTTCTGTCAAGTTGAGCTTTCACACAGACCTTACGTGATGCGATTCGCATCGCGTTCAATATAATGATCCCTTAATAGCGAGGTAATTTGCATTTTAGTTTGCTACTAGCGACTACACCAACTCTGATTTTTCTATATCAACCGTGGGGCTAGAAACAGTTTATTGATTAAAAAAAATTCAACAAAAATATGAAGATTTAACGTCTGCTAATCAAACATTTTAATCAGCTCGGTTCTCACTAAAACGAAACAAAAGTTATAAAAATGTTGGCATAATTAAGAGAAAAAGTCACAATAACAATGACTGATAGAGAAACTCCTCCGTTTTGTGTTTATAAAAAAAGAAGGTTTTTTTAATGATTTTGTTTGTTGAGAATATTTGGAGCCCTGATATCTCATTGCCGCAAATAGTTAAGATAATTCAAAATCACTTTTGAACAATAACAAGGCGATACGTCACTGCGTTAGCACATCTCGTATTATTTATACATTTCGTATTACCTTACAATTATCTTCGAAAAACACTTCTATCTTTTACAGATAAAATAGCAAGAAGATTGATTGTAATAAACTGCGATAGGTTCGTGTGAACAATTTGATTAAACGCAATACAAAATCGAAATCGTACGATAAAATCGCTGCTACGTGCCAAAACAATTCTAATGAAATGAACTGAAATCGGCTTACCTGATTGTTAAGTGGATGTAATGCAACTTCATCATCGTTTTCATGATCGTCACGGGTTAATGAAGCAGTTCTCTGTTTAATCAATTCAGTTGCACGACTGATTGATAACGTTTGATGTTGACTATGCTGTTGATGATTGATTTGTAAATTTGGTACATGCTGGCATGTTGTGCATTCAGTATCTCCCATGCCCCAATCGCCCAAGAAATATACCATTACCTTTCACGCCAAACAATATAATTGCAGTTTTTAAATAGTTGATGAAACCAATATGCTCCCACGACCACCAGGTGTATGTTCTGCTGCGTGGAATTTTGACGGTTTCTTTTTGTCAACTCTGAAAACAAAAATTTTCGTAACAAAAATTATTACTTTGAACACAAAAAAGCATCGTACGCTATGATTTAAGACGATTTCTATCATTTCAGTGAAATGGATAATTTAAATAAATAACTTTTGAAGTCATTTATAATTTTTTTATTTCAAGCAAAAAAAGACTGCTCACATTGGCGCAGCCAGTAAAAAAACGATCTTTTCAAAAACAAAATAATTACAATAAATAAAAGTCATCTATTCTATTTTTCCCTAATGTTGCCAGGATGCATGCCGAACTGCCTCTTTGAATTGCAACTTAAATCTTCCGTAATCTTTCGAGCGTGATTCCCCAGAAGCTGTCCTCATCAATGAACTCAATTTTCCTATAAATTTCTTTGTTTCTGGACCCATTATGCTTAAATCTTTCCGCTTTATCGGCTATTGAACGCGCTTTCTTCGAAGATTCATTAATATAAGAAGGAGCTAACGTGTCTCGAACAGTAACATCCCAAAGAAGAGACTTCCCATGAATCCATGGAATTAGAGACATACCATCAGGTCGTTTTCCATCATCCCTAGAAATTCCTGGTGGTTGTATTATATTTGGAAAACCTGCGGAAGAGAATGCATGAGAAATAATTTTATTAATTTCATCGTGTCTAGAAATTATTCCTGATTTCTTCTTGCAAGACAAACCATGCAAGCCGTCCTTTTTGACCATAACACCACAAATGCATTTGTGTTCTTCACATAATTGAGAACCTAACTGAAGACCAACAGCGATTCTCGCGGAATTGTTATCTAATAGCGAACCGCTATTACTCGATGGGACCACTTGCAGTTTAAAGGTGAATTCGCCCTTTTTCACATCATCATTCCAAAGACTTTTGAAAACCTTTTACCAGTACGATATCCGATTGTTTTGCTGCTTGACAAAAATACTGTTACATTTTTAACTTCCGATTCAGTTGCGCAATGGTCGCTTTTCATCAGTAGTGATGTGCTCAAAACTTGGCAAATTCTCACATTTTAGATTCATTACGAAGCAAAGATCTAATGATTCAATGATCATCATATAAATCATACAAACCACCATCCTAGGCCTCACGGAAAAGAACTTGACGTAACGTCGCTTCGTGCACAGACAGGTGCAGGCGCAGCTATCTTCATTAGTGAGTTCCATCTTCCTCTTTCGTAAAAACTCCGAACCTTTCCACTCCTCAATGATTTTACTTATGTCGAATGTGATGTGACGCTACGATGCGGGACGCGAGCTTTTTCTAGCTGGTGACGCATTCCTACTGACTGTTATAACTATTCGATATCAAATTAAAAGTTAATGAATGGGATTCAAATAATCGTACGCCAATTGTTGAAAAAAATGATTTCCTAACAGTTGTCCTTATTAAGAGCGTGCCAGATATTTTGACAGTTCTATATTTTGCGATGTTTTTTCATTCCATATTTCTAAGGCAGTGATCAATTTTAAATTCCGAAACATCTACTGTTTGCATAACACATCCCTTCTGAAAATCTGAAAAAGCATCGCAAAGTACTCGGCTATGCCATGCTTTTTCAGATCAAATTTTGACACTTAGACTCAATAATTATATGTTCTGATTCATAGAATCTATAAAGGGGTGTGTTATACAAACAGCAGATGTTTTGGAATTTAAAATTAAGACCACGTCGCAAAAATGCGAACTGTCAAATTTTCGATGTTTTTTTTGAAGAAAATCCTGCGTAAATAACATATTCTTCAAAATTATGGCTCATGTACCGTGAGAGGATGACTCTTACACGAACAATAGATGATTCAGAATTCGAAAAGTTTAAGTATAAAGGTACAAATTTGCTGTGAAATAACATAGGGACCTAATTCTGATTCATCTATTATTCGTGTAAGAGTCACCCTCTCACAGTATAAATGAGCTATAATTTTGAATAATTTGTTATTTACGCAAGATTCTACTCCAAAAAACATCGCAAATTTGATAGTTCACATTTGTGCGACGTGCTTTTCATGCCTATAGCAGTCTGTGAGCTTAACCGCCTTAACCTGACTTTCTCTTAGCTTAGTTACGTCACACAACCGTGACAATGAAACGTATATTGCTTCAACTTAAATCGAACAGATTAATTTGGAGACAATAAATACATTTTTTTTATATTTTCATCATAAAATGTTTACAATCGTTTGTGTAGATCCCACCATAATCTAATTTAGTCTATCGGTCGTCATCGATTTCTAGGTATTTTCACTTTGACTGAGTAAACAACAAACAATAAACATTTTTACAATTTAAAATAATGTGTGTTACGTGGGCTGGGCGCACTTCTACGATGGTTTGTATAGCATTTTTCTCGGAAGAAATCGTTAAATCTAAGACAATATTGATCTAATTTAAATTGACACAAATATAATTTTTTGCTTACGCACACGGAGGTGTGACCGTTTTGTTTAGATTTTACTACAATGTGTGTGTACAATTTTCTTCTTATCTCTATGTCTGCATGTTTACAAATAAAAGTTCTGCATTTATTTTGTTTTTCCTCAAGAAATTTATTCGGATGTTTACGTTAATTTTTCATACAAATATTTTGAAGCTCTTAATTAACATAATTTCCTCCACAATGTAAACTGTAAAAATAAGACAGAACAGAATATATAGTTGAATGTTAATTGATAATATTTCTGAATATTTTTGTTTGTGAATATGATGTCATTGTATTGTAGTCAACCAACGAGATGCAAAAGTTCATTTCGTGATGTCGGACAAAGTCGGACTGAATGTTCAAATGTTATTTTTCAGCCGCATACAGACGCTAAACACATCACTACCTACTGTCATCACAGAATATAACTCTCATACTTGCATTCGTGCCGCTTTTCTTCATTCTCTCTGAAGATGAGCTTGCTAATTAGTATTGAAAACTGATACGAAAATAGCACGGTAACAATAGTACCACTCTTTTAGTTCCACTTAAAATCATTCCAAATCTATGGACTTAAATCAAAGATACATTAAAGATAGACTGGCAGTATTTAACAAAAAGTTAACATAAATTGAAGCAAACACAAAATTTGAAACGTTTAGCAGTAAATTTAGGTGGATTGCGTATTTCCAGCAGAACAAATTAACGCGAACTGTGTGGAGTGCTATGTGTATGCTACGAACAAATTGCGTATTTTCATTTTCGCTTCAGCTTATGGTTACGTAAACCCAATCTACTATGTCATTGAATCAAATGACTTTTTGCTTAAAATGCTAGATCTCAAACTTCTAGCGGTTTGTTGGGTCTCTCATATCCAACATTTTGGTGAAGTCTAGACTTCAAAGTTACTAGTAAAGGATAAGCGCAAGATTGTGCTATTTAAGTGAATATTTAAAAAAATACTGGAGCCTTTATCATTCTCTTCCCGTAAGCAATGGTTGTTTTAATGAGTCTCTTTGTACTTTTCAGTTGATTTATATCTACTATTGGTCGTATCGAATCAAAACAAAGCAATTCGTAAATTTAAATTCATCGACCGTACGCAAAACAACAATATTTCAAGTAGATTATGGTGATGTGTTTAGGCTTCACCGGATTGACTGAGATTTTCTTATCTTTACCAAAATAAAACAATTGACTACTATTAGTTCAAGTTTAATGTAAAGTAAATTTTTAAGATTATACACAGATGAGATTGTTTCATTTCGACTGGATCAAATTATTAGTACACCAGTAGTAAAAAATTTTGTTCACAGACAGCTTCGAGGTTTGACCTAAAAGATCTTGTTTAAGAATATCTTCTCATATTGACAAACTTTACCTGACAATCCAGAAAATTGAAAAATATTCGAATTACAACGCTAGATGCAATAAATGACGCACAAAAATGTGACACTTGAAGAAATTTGACAATCTCGCTTTCATTTGAATGTGGCAACACAGCACTCGAAACGTCTTTACTCGTTGAAGTTTGTCGTTGAAAGGAAGTAATGACCGTAGTGACTGCGTTGCACCTGTCTTCAACTGTTTGACATTTGTAATATCTGTAGCGCAAAGGTGGGGGAGCAAGAAACAGAATATATTTAGATCCGTACGAAAAACGAAGCGCGTTTACCACGACGTTTGTCCCTGGAGTTTGTAGGTTTTTGTTTTATTGTGAAAATAATACGCTTATGCTTTTTTCAAGTATGTCTCCAGTCCAATTAATTTTAACTTTTTTCCACCTATACCTCTGGTTTGTTGTCAGTTTACTGACCATGGCTAATTCCGTCGGTAACGTCACCTGGGTAACGAATTCTATTTCTTTCACTCTTTCAATGTGATTTATTAACGTGAGACAAAACACATGGTAGCGACAATATTATGGGTTACCGATGGAATTAGCCCTATATAGAAATTCATAAAACTTATCGTATTTGGTTGATACTAATCAGAGCCCAGAGCCGGAAGAAATTGACTGGCGGCGACTAGACAGTAAAGAATGTTCGGCGGCCAAGAAGTTCGAAGATATTGAAAAAACCTTCAGATCGAACCTACAGAAATTGTCATTTTACTTTGCCAAATGGAGGCTCAAAACCAAACGCTGGTAAAACCGTGTCGATCGTTTTCCACCTGATAACCGCCAAGCAAACCGTAGGCTCATGCTAAAGCTCAACGAGAGGAAAATCAAGCACAATAACTTTCCCCGCTATCTGGGTGTGATTCTGGATCGCAGCTTGACATATCGCCCGCATTTAGAAGGCACGCAGAGGAAACTCAAATCGAGAGTCAAGATCGTTCAAAAGCTTGACCGGTACTACGTGGGGATGTTCAGCCAAAACTTTGCGCATATACCACTCAATCGTTGGTAATGTCCACCGCCGATTATTGCTCTCCAGTGTGGATGGGAAGTTGACTTAGATTGACCTGTGGAGCTGTGCAGCCAACGGAAGTCGAATGGCTAAGCGTTTTAAGCAACATTGCTCCAGCTTAAATCTTACGAGACGTGTCAGCCCGGAAAGAATGCAAAAAAAAAAAAAAAATACGCAAACAATGAGCTGCCGATTTATAATGAGTTGATTACTGGGCCAGTGAATTTGAGGTTGAAGTCGCGTCCACCTTTTCTGGACTTTCTTCCACAATTTTAACAACTTAAACGGTTTGAATTCACGATTGAATGTGTGCTTTCATATCATTTTATATGGTTGTCGTCCTCGCACGCTTGCGCTTGTCGGACTTACAACCGTATGTAGAATGTAGAATCAAAAACGAATTTTACAGCGTAGTAGGCCAAAAAATATATCTTACTTTTTACAAATTATTTTTTAATAAAAAATTTCACTTTATTTTTCAAACCAAAATGCATTCCAGCCTCCGACTATTTTCACGGCGGCTAGCCGTTCGAAAATCGTTGGCGGCGGCGCCAGCCGCCGTTTTTGGCGACTCTGGGCTCTGGTACCAATGGCACTGCTGTAAGTGAATATTCGCGCAAAACATTTGAATCTATAAAACTGAAATTAAATTAAAAAGAAATGCACCATTTTAAGATATGTCGTTGAACAATTTTCTTCCTAAAATCATTCATTTTATCGAAATAAAATGAAAACCACCGAAGGTGTCCGATCAATTGTTCTATTGCTCAATCCCCGTGAAAAAAACTTGTAACTTTCAACTTAATTTTTTTTTCGACTGATATCATTCCATCTTCATAAATACACAGTTTCTGACAAATTATTGCGAGTGGCTTACATCAATTTTGTAGTGTTGGAGTAAACTATCACAAAATCTATTGTTAACCCGATAAGCAACACAACGTGAAAAGGTTGTCTCCTCAAGGGATCTCTTGTCTTAAGAGTACAAATGTTTGAATTATTGGTTGTTACTCTCTAAAATTCGACCGTGAATAAAAGCGACACGTAAAAACTCAAGACGCACTTTTTCAGAGTTTAATTTTTTAGTGTAAGCGCAATATGAAAGTGAGAATAAAGATTGACTATTCAGTAAACTTGAACAAAAGTCGAAATTTTGATTTATGACCGAAATTAGCATGTTTTAAATATGTGACATGGAATAGTTATTAACTGTATTGGCTATGTAATTCAGTTGTAACACATCTGCGAAAGTTCGCGATATCCGAGCCAAAGGCGAGGTGTCGTAATCGCAGATGTGTAACAACTGCATATCATAGCCAATTCAGTTCAAAATTTTAATGCATAAACGAGCAGTATGTTGAAAACACACCAAAAAATTTCGCATATTTTCCACACGTTCGCTTTGACAACAACAAAGCGGCCATGTTTTTCGTTTAGTACGATGAGAGCGTTTCATACCTTACACAGTAACTAGATTTACATGGTTTCGTGCAGCTTATAAGTGGTTTCGTGCAGTTTACACAGTTTCGTGCAATTTCGTGGCATTTATTTTATGTATACATTGGCGATGTACCGTCAATGTAACACAACAATACCGCTCGCTATGCATTAAATAGATTTAATAATTACGCAAACACTCGAGCACTCACTAACAGGCGTCAAAATGTGACAAATCGTAGAAATAAATTCTGTTATAAATCATTCGGAAAAACTCGAATTCACAAAAAGATAATTGACCGTAATAAAATTTACGATGCACTTGATTGTTGACGCTGTATAACAATGAAGAATACTTTAAAATAATCTCAATTTGAAAGTGGTTCTATAAGCGATTATAAAAATAGAATTAAAGAAAAATTCTCATTATGATTTTAGTTTGCCTTACTGACCTTGTTCTTGGCCGGTTCGCTTATCGCAACATTTCGTAATATTTTCTCACATACACTGTTTGTCATTTGAGCAATTTGTTTGTAATAAGAAAAATGTAAATGCAAAGTTACTCTCTTATTTACTTAATGATTAATTAATATGAGGCGTCAACACGCAAAATTATTTGCCAGGCACACTGTCGAAAATATTCGCGAGAATTGAATCGGGCTCTAACATCGTAATATGTTAACATTTTAATTGTAATTGTTCATTTTTATGTCAGTTTGTTCAGAGCCGGTGTTTTATGGAAGGAGAAAACCCCCAAAATGGCGGAAAAGTGACTTTCTCGATTTTTCCCCAGTAGAAACTTTTTTCAGATAATTAAAAAAAAATGTTCTTGATGCTTTTGCGTCAATACAATATTTTGTGTGATAGAAGAAGCAATTTCATGAGATTTTTACTACTTACCACACAGACAGTCAATCAGCGCTTAAGGCTCTGGATAGCCATAGATTCTTATCATCACTAGCTCTGAAGTGCAGAGACTCTCTCCAGCTCATTACAGCTTGAAACGAGGTGAACTTAATATGGATTCCTGGCCACAGCCACTTCATAGGTAACGAGATAGCCTGGCCCGTGAGGCGTCAGTTATTGGTCTTGTGGGACCGCAACCAGGGAGACTTGCGTGACAGGGAGGGATTCTAGTGGAGCGTTACGTCACGCAAGATTTATGTGAAGACTTTTCACGCACACAACACAAAATACACATTCACTTAGCGTGTATTTAGGCTGAATTTTATTATATTCAAATATTTTGTATGACTCAAATCGAAAGGTTCTTTACACACACATTTATACCATCTTTCCGCATCTTTATGATTGCATATCTTCCTATATTCAATGCACTTTTCGTTTAGTCCAGACGCATATTAGCTTTCAGTAGGCTTTAACGACTACAATGCAGCATCAACATCGGTCTTAACGCATCTTCACGCATTCGAGATTTGTAATTGTCTTTTAATCGCCAAATGTGCTCAGACTATTCCATTTGCTATGAAATTCGACTCCGATGAGCGAGAGAAAAATACCGAATGTGGAGTTACATTTTCGCGTCGTCGTTATGGAAATTGATCGATTACGCGCTAGCTTACCCAACCGCCATATCAAGTCTCTGATTTCAAATAGTGAACAAACTCCAACCATAATTTTTTGTCTGAGTCAGTGATGGATGGTACAGCACTTACTATAAAATTATCGTGTTTACACCGGTGTGTGAATTTCGTCTGCGTTTAACATATATTTTTTAATTTTTAGCTTGTAGGATTCGGCAATATCGACAAATTTACGTCAATTCGATTGTTTCTTCTTCGGCAATGAATTATGAATGAATATTGGATGAATAAGAGACAAATTTTTCTTTGAGTGTAAATGAGATGAGTCCATTGTGTACTAATTTGACAAAAAACTATTTTTCGGTTTGAAAAAATTCTCATTCTCAAACAATGACTTGATTCCGAATATCATAAAGGTTTTTCAAACATTCATAATTAAAATAAAAACTTGATCAAAGCAACAATCATTAGGAAGAAGTTCGAGTGAAGCAAAATCATTACGTGCGGTCAGTTAATTCTAGTTTCGCCCACAAACAGAAACCAGTTATCGAAACAAGCAAAAGTGCCACACGCGAAAAATCCAACATTCGTTTGATTCGTGATCAGTTAACGTAAAACAGCACCAAACGGTATAAAAATACGTCTTCGACTATCAATGGAGAGATGTGTAATCTGCTGTTTATGAACTAAACAAAAGATTACAGGAGCGACACACTTCTAATCAACCAAAACAACTTTTCGTTTGATGCAACGCAGAGGTAACCTTAAGTAAATATATATTTATTATGCATTCACATATCAATATTCAAAGTTGGAAAATTAACATGCGAAAAGTGTGTGAAGTTAATCTTGGTTGTTTAATGTAGGAGTAAATTTATTTTTAGAATATTATTGTTATCCAAGGGCAAATATTTCTTGTTTATCACTTCATAAGCTTCCGCTACTAGTTTATCAATTTTTGTCGTTACATTTCTAACTTTGTTAAGTTAAATGTAATTTGTAACACCTTTCATTGATTACGAGATTGCATTGACGCATTTAGTGCCGAATTCGTTTGTCGTTTTATGAAGAAATGAATGTCCTTTTAACCCAGGTAACAATTGACCCCACAAAATGTACATAAAGTGCCATCGGAAAATGTGCTGATCCCATTTAATGTGCTCCAGTTCCAGGACAATTAATGTATATTAAAAAGCACCCTTACCGTCACATCTTTCCTTTGGAAGGTGAAGTGCACTTAACGTACATTAAATGTGAATTACATGTACATCTAATGTACATTTAAAACACTTTGAATACACAACTAATGTACCTTTATTGCATTCGCGCAGTGTTTCCCCTTAAAAATTATTAATCTAGTAATATTTATAAAAGAGAAATTATTAATCGTTGACAATGACATTTGTCGTTCCCCTATGTTTGTTTTCTCTTTTTCGCTCATGCAATAAAGCATCATATTGCCATTTGAGGGGAAATCTCGGCGGCCCTCGATTATTTCCCTCAAATGGCAATAAAATACTATTAATGTACTTTTAGTGTGAATTACTAGCACATTTCATGTACATATAATGTTATTTAATAAAAGAAAGGAAAATTAAATTCAGTTTTCCGATTTTTCGGTTTTTCTTATTCTGATGATCGCTACGTCCTCCATCTGCATTTTTTTATGCCAAGCTCTCATTTTTTTTATTAGAAAAATTTCTGCCATTTGCGGGGCTTGAACCCAAGACGCTCGGGATTATGAGTCGACTGCTCTACCAATTGTGCCACCGGATACGTATGTGTTGGTTTGTTAAATTTGTATAAAATGTTATAGAAAGCACATCACAAGCACATTTTTGGTACATTAAATGTGATAGAAATAGTGTACACCTTATCATGCACACAAATTGTGCGAAAAATGTACTTGTGATTAGTGCAATAATTTTGAGTTTTAATAGCACAAAAAATGTGCCTTTTATTTACATCGAAAAATGTACTACTCACACGGGAAATTTTTGGCACATTGAATGTAATAGGAATAGTGTACACCTTATCACGCACAGGCGTCAATTTTAAACTGATGAAATTGGGCTAGGAAGGGTAATAAAATATAGGAAACAAAGTTCTGACATTTAAAACAGCATAAAAGCAAAACAGCACCCCTTTTTAATCAAGTAGCAGTAGCTAAACATTGATTATCATCTCAATGACGGGCTCTAGGTTTATTTGAGTTAGAGCAAATCTTATCAGAATGAGTTGTCAAGACCAAAAAATCTAAGCTTTTCATGAAAGTCATTGAAATCACTTGGCTTCCTTATAATCTCAATATTACAAGCATTCAAAATATCATCAACATCTCAAGTATTCAATTCCTGCTGCAATAATTAATTAAAATTTTAAAACGATTCCGAAACTAACTTCCTTATAACTTTCTGTATGTCTCTTACTTTCCAACTATTTAAATTAGAATCGCAATTTTCTTTTCTAATTGCATTATTAACTGCTTCCAACTCAAAGATTGTTTCAACAAATATTTTATTGAATATTCAAACACCTAAAGTCAAGTTAGTGCGACGTATAATTTTCGCAAAGCAACTACAATGTGAATGTTTGCAAAAGTCTAGACATAAAATCTTTGGAGGTTAGAGGTGATCGTAAATACAAGCGCTTAAATTGTAGCCATCTGTAGGTTGATGTGTTACATAGCACTCTGATGTGAGTAACTTATTTTGATGATGAAAGAATGATTGATGTTGAACACATCATATCTAAAAGCATTTTTTAGTTTGAAGTCTAAAGTCGGTATCAACGTAAGGGTATTTTTGATGTATGGGTTCGTTCGAAGAACGTTCTTTTGTCAAAGATCATTCACCCGACTCTTCAGCTCTCTTCATCAACAACCAAACGTATGCCATGATGCAAACTACAAGTCATCGAATGAAGAAAAATGTTTGAAATACCACAATCACTCACAAAAGGAAGCTCTTCAAAGTGGATCAGACGTGGGCATTGTCCTAACATTTGAGTAACATAGAACGTAAATTTTACGAATTTACTTACATCAGGTGAAGCGCTAGGAGTCAACATGAGAGCTAGATTTTGAACTTAGGCTTCACACTTGTTCCGGAATTTTCACCTAGTTCTCATCAAAATTTTAACAACAAAAATTCACAATTTGATTTTTTTTTAAATCTCCAAGTTTGATCAAACATAGTTTACAAAATACAGAAGCAAAACATAATCAACGTTAAGTGTGTACCATTCATCAAAAGCCTGTGTATAAAATTCTTTCAACCGCCGAATATTCCACACAAAAGTAAGCAAACAAAGCCAAACTGGCGATAAGATATAACGCAAGCAAAGCAATTTTGTTCAGTCATAACAAACGAGGTCGCAAAGTTAATTTCATTTCAATGATAGATACAGTCAACCCGTACGTTTAGCAATTAACGAATCTGAGGCCGAAGAGTCAAGTAAACCTTGAATTGAACTAACTTTCAGTTCTTTTTTCACTTTTTTCCTCTTTCATTACAAATCACGTTCGGATCATAATAAAAATAATTAACTTGCCGTCAAATTCAACATAAATTACAATAGATGGCGCTATCCCTTCAACGCCATCTCTCTGATCTGTTAACTTGGTTCATTTTAAGGAAACCTTTTTTGGGAGAAGCCTTTTGAAGTGGACACAATCCACGCTTTTAGTGCGGCGTTCGTTTATATTAAAGTTTATCCAATCCATGACAAAATAAATAATATCAAAAGGGCTTGCCAGTGCATACTTTAACTAAATCCGACATCATCGCGTCGCACTACACGTGTGTATATCTATACAAAAATTCCTTCATTTTGCTGGCTTAGATTTTTAGGTCTTTTTCCAATGTCACAAACGGGTAAACGAAGCCATAAACCCGATAAGGTAAATCTAAAAAGTTGAAACAGAATGCACCGGCCATTAACAAATACGATGAACCGAAACAAAAGCACCGATCACGCCACACTTGCAATATATTTTCAAAGAACTACAAAAAAACTGATTTTGATTGATGTTCAGCAACGCTGCTGTTCTTCGTAACGAAAAGAAGAGTGAAACACGAGGTCGGGGTGTGTAAAAGCGACGCCATAATTTTGGTAGTTATTTTGAGGATAAACAGATGCTATGCGACGTTATAGAAAATTAGTATATTGCTTTACTAGTGCAAATTAGTGAATTATTATTTATTGTTGAAAACCAGATAATGAGAATGTTTCCAAGATACTTAAATAAAGATAATTACACGAACAATGGCTTGAGGTTATTGAACGGGACGTTTATTTATTTCTTTTATGAGATCAATTAGAGAAACCGGCGCAAATACGGTGCAAGAAACAATTATATTGATCTTCAAAATTATTGCTAGCCATCAGCGAGCTGTAGGTACACACCTTTTGCATGAATGTCGTGTGTATATCACCGAAATAGTTTCAAATCGCTGTCGGCGAAAATATGTCGTTTTATTTCGGTGAAGTAATTCAGTTTTTATGCAATAGACATCGGCACCAGCTGTCTCATTCGACTGATTTGCAGGTGACTTAACGAAAGATACAAAATATCAACACATCAAAAAGAAATAAATTCGAGAAAACCAGCTGGTGCAAATACTTCATATATGGGCAATTCCACGGTCCGCTTCGTTCCCACGCTTGAAATTCTCAGTAGTTACAAAATGAAAGCAATAGAAAAGTTACTAATCTCTAGTTAAGGGATCAATACGTCTGATGCACCATTTTCTATGAATATTTTTTCGTAACAACTGAGCATTTCGAGCGTGGGAACGGAGTTTTCGTGGAATGGCCCATATGAAGAATTCCATTGCTGTAGACAAAAAAAGACAACTTCGACTTTTCTGTTGATGTCTTGAACTTTTGAGGAAAGTTCACTTTAAATTTAAATTTTGAAAGACGAGACTGTTTTTCTGGAAATCTTTGTGATTTCATCCTTTTCCTTGCTTTCTGCAATATACTTTAATCAAGTTCTTTGTTTTTAGAATTTAGAAAGGAAATATTTGAGCTTATGGTGTGCAAATAGATTCTAAATAATTTTAAACGTTAGGGGTCTGGAACACAAAGGTAGTTTCTAAAATTAGAGTTATTGTGTCGTCACGACTGCAAATAGCCAGGGCAACGACAATGTATACTTTCGACACAACATTTCAACCAACACTAAGCTCTATGTAGTTTTGTTATGTACTACGTCTTTTCTTCTGTTCCATTGTTAAACCAAAGTATGACGCTCCCATAAACGGACAAATAAACGAGTAAATAAGAAGTTGGAAAAACAAAGGTGGGTAAACGAACACATTAATATTCTTCGGCATAAACAAATGTTAAATGAAAATATTGTGAAGCAACATTTTATGACTCAATGTTAAACACATTCTAAAGCAGAGAAAATACGGAATATTTCGGATCGGCAGATGTATGTTGATCTCCACTTTTCCTAACTTGTGCAAAAATATGACGTTTTTTATGCATGTTTCCGACGTTAGCAAGGATGATACAAAATGACATTTTTCTATATGCCGTCGATTTTTCTATTGTTCTCATTATAATGAAAACTTTTTGATCTGTCGGTTTCTACCTATCTATCTATCTATCTATGTATTTCAGAGAAATGATAAGGTGGTAGAGGTAGAACGCTTATGTGAATGACATCTTGACTGTATGGGAGAGAACCAGCCCAATTTTGTACATAATTCTCTCCCATGGAACCCCTCTGTCATTCACATAAGCGTTCTACCTCGGCACAGGTTTACCAACTTATCATTTCTCTGATGTATCTATCTATCTATTAATAACTTTCGATCTCGAGAATCAGTCAGCCGATCTTCCTGAAATTTTCAACGATCGTCAGTCTCGGCCCCAAATGAAAAATATCATAGGCCGCTTTTCCGGAAAAATTCTGGAAAAACCGTGGAATGTGGAAAAGTGGTCAATTTTGACGGTTGCTCGGAGTTTTCGAATTTTAGCTCTCGAGTGACAATAACTAAAGAGTTCGTTTCTTCGGGAAAGTTATAGAGTTTGATCAGGAAAATTTTTGGGGATTTTCAGAAATCTGCCAAAGTGACGCCATCTTGGATTTTCGTTAGGAATAAATTATGCTTCTTTGGGTTTTCGAATTTTAACTCCGGAATGAGAATACTTAGAGAGTTGGTTTCTTCGAAATGGTTTAGAGTTTGAATTTTTGGGATCTTGAGAGAATGTCTGCCAGCTGTCAAAGCGGCGCCATCTTGGATTTTGTGAATACTCAAAAATCCTATCTTCTCAATTAGAATAGCTAGACAGTTGGTTTCCTCGGGAAAGTTATAAAGATTGGTGAGTAGAATTTTTTGTGATCCTAAGAAAATGGCGGTCAGCTGTCAAACTGACTCCATCTTGGATTTTTTGCTATCTTTTGAATTAGAATAAACACTTGATTTCTTCGGGAAAGTTATAGAGATTGGTGCGAAAAAAATTTTCTCCGAAAAAAATTTATCTCAGAAAAAAAAACTTTCTCCAAAAGTGTTGAAAAATTATTCCGCTGGCGGGTCCGGCATTTGTGACGCAATTTTTTTAACACAACGTAAATTTGTTTTAAACAAAGCGCTGTAATTTTTCCGGATAATAAAACTTTGAACACAAGATTTCATTCAAACAAATTTTTGCGTATTATCAGCGATAGCGTCACCTCAAGCGATATCATTAATTTTGGAAGCGGTGTCATTGTATTTGGAAGCGGACTTACGGACTGCGTCACACTTTACCTTTCAAGATGTTTTTGTATGTGATATCTTATTTTCTGTACTCAAATACAGATAGGAATGAGAAATATTTATTTCTCTTGTTCTTGAATAAGTTCGGTGAAAGTAGGAAATTTCAACTCGAGCGGATTTTCACTTTCACTCTGGATGCAAACTTGCGCTCTTGTTGGAAGTTCCTATATTCTCCACTCGCTTAGCAATCATCAATTTTTGTCAAGTGGTTGACTTGGAGTTCGTATAAGTTGACATTGAAAGATTAAATGGATTTTACGGTTTCGCATTTCACATTCTGATTTATTATACAAATTTTTCACAGACAATCCCATCTTTGCTATTTCCGTATCCATACCAAAGAAAACAATGCAACCTTTCCATTTTAATAAAACATCCGAATTTTCTATTTTTGTCTTTTGGGCTAATCAATCATACAGAAATAAATACCTGACGACATGCAAAAGGAAAGTATTTTTGTTGATTAAATTGTGCGAATTCACCTTTTTATAAGAAATCAAAAGTTAAGGTAAGACATTAAGAGTCTATTTTCGTACTTTTCTCTGATTAGAAGCAATCGATGACTGTTTTATCTTGTTAATGAAACAGTAAAATCACGGTCAAAAAGTAACAAAATAAAATTCAATGAAAACAAAAATGTTGAATGGAGACGCACACATATTGAACTTTTATCATTTTCTTTCCAATTTGTGCGAAAAGTTGAAATAGCTTAAAGCAGCTGGTCGTATATTCTTTTTGTTTACAAATTATCTTTTTAAAGTTTGCTCACACGTTACCGTTGCGTGTTTCAGAGCGAACAACGTACGACCATCTGAATTAGCTATTCCAACTTTCTCACATGGATTGGCATCCGGTAGATAAAAAATTAATTATTTTGAAATAATCCAATTTTGAGCGATGAAAATAAACATCAAAAATAAATCCTAAAAATACAAAAATAATTAACATTTTTATTGTGGCGTAAGTTTGATGAAAAAGAACATTTTTAAAATTAGAAGTTGGCTTTTGTGTGAAATAGAATTTTCAACATAAAAGAAACTAAAAGTCAGTATTGAGTAGAAAAATATATTGTAGGCAAAAATACCTTCGTTCGTTCCATATAATTTACATGAATAGAACAGATCTGGTTGACATAAGCTTACGAGGTTCATTTAGTTTTATTGGCAGAGGCGCCGACTTACATAACGTCTATGGGGAGCAAAATTTTTAATTTGCGATGTTATGCTATAAATACTACTACCTACTATTACCACTCTACTCGTAATGCAAGTTTTACTACCGTAAGTGCCGTTATTTAACAGTCATTGCCCAGTTATAAAGAGACCCAAGTTACTAAGCCGTCCTCTGACCGTTATTGGACCAATAGGTTTCCTTTGAAGAACGTTTTTGTTAAATAGCAGTCATGTTACGGTTAAGTAACTTAGGTCTTTTTATGACTGGGCAGTGACTGTTAAATAACGGTCCTTACAACGCTATAATTACATTATTTTGACCAATAAGTTATTGGTTTTCAAAACGTTATTGGGTACAACTTCTACTACAAACTATACTGCAAATTTTACTACACTATTACCAGAACTTTTACCAGAGCTTTTACTACAACTTCATCAACAACTTTTACTACAATTTTTATTACAAATTTTTAATGCAGACAATACACATTATTTCAGATCGTTCACTCAGAGTATATGCCGGTAACATTATGTCAAATTCAAGAAGCAACACCAGATGCAATCGAATGGATAAAGAGACTTAACGTTCAGTTATAAAATAATGTGGTAAATCAATGTAAATTGGCTGTATTATTATTATTGTATACTGTAACTTATGTGATATTTTGTCCTGAAACTTTTGTGATATTGTGTAACCCGAAAACTCGTAATACTAAATTGAAATGTTTAATGGAAGCTGGGTTAGAGGGTGAGGCACTATGCCTATGAGGGAAAGTACGAACATTTAAAAAATTTTGCTCGTACCGCTCACTACTTCTCTACAATAATTTTTCACTCTTACTATAAAGACATGTATCGACAGTGCCCTACAGTGTGTGAAATCTATATTTGAGTCTCCATAAATTTAGTACTGTCCAAAGTATTATGTCAAAGGTCCTAAAACGATGCGATGAAACGACGAGATTAAAGCTATCGTTTGTCTACACGATATTCAATATTGATGACAGTTACTTTACATGAAAAATGTCATGTTCGAAATGTAAAAGTTGGTACCACTTGCTCATATTTGACAAAAGTTGGATCGGTTTCAAGTTTTGCTAATATCCCCGATTTAAAAAATCGGAACAATCAGATTTTCACCATCCACATTAAAATTTCACATGAAAAATGTCTACACTTACGGAAATATATTTTTGCATCAAATAGAATTTTGTACTTCTGCGCAAGTTTTTGCAGTGTTAAAAAGTTGCGCAGAAGTACAAAATTCTATTTGATGCAAAAATATATTTCCGTAAGTGTATGTAAATTTTACTGAGCCCGAGAGATCCGAATTAATTCGAGTTTTTTTTGTTGGGATCATCACAAGAGCTGTCAAAATGTATGCAAATTTGCAAATACTCCAATAAAGCCTAGTATCCACTTCCGCGTGGAATGAAATCGCTCGTGAAATCCATACAAATTTGCACATTTTTTTCACTGGCGAAAACGGTCATGAAAATTCGCAATGGCGAAATTTCATTTCTCGACCAAGTGTGTATCGAATTCGCTAGTGAGATTTTTGACTTGTGGAGAATTTTTTTTCACTGACATTTCGCTGGGCGAAATATTACACTCATTTACACACATGATTTTCGCTAGTGAAAAAATTTCATTATGTTGAAAAGAGTGAAACATCTCTTCAAATGCCAGACCATTCCGAAATTTGTTTGAGGGATTGTTGAAATAGTTGGTGCAAATTGCAAGTGCGAAACGGAAAAAACTTACCCAACCCGAAAAACTGTTAATTTAAGTGGTTTTTTACGAATTTCTTGCTATCCTTCATCAAAAATGGATGCAATATCGAAAAAACGTCGGAAAAACACTTCTGGAAGAGGTCATTATGCTTTCAAAGCTATCTATTTCGAAAAGTTCGTGGTTTTCGATCAACGAAACCAAACTTATTGAGTTATCAAAGACTCATTACAGTACCCTTCATAATTCTTTTGTGAACTAAAGTGCTGATTTCGTCGTTTACGACTCATCAGTACACCTTGCATACTAGACCATGTGTATCAGCACACTCGGTCACAGAATGATTACTTCTATGAACAGCGAACTTTCTTATATACCACCTGAATCGAAACGAACGACTAGGTGAAGTAGTGATTTGAACGCTTTGAAGTACAGGAATTATGAATTCGTTTGGTTATTTCGCATTTGAAATTTTTCCTGCTAAGCAGAGACTTTTCATTTCGAGTGCGTACCAGTGTAAAGAGAAAACATTTTCATCTCTACACAAATATTTTTCACGATGCGTTTCACCTGTGGAATTTTTTCGCGCGGAAGTGTAGACAGCATTCATATGGTGTGGTATTAGCATAAAGCAAAAATATAGACAATTTTGACATAACGAAGAGTTGAAAATCTAGTACAACTCATAGACGTCAAAAATTAACAGCTCAAAAATTTATTCTTGGATTTGTAAAAGGAGATTTTGTACATTTTTGTAATTTTGTATCATTTTGACGTCTAAATATGCTCTTCAAAGACATTCTAGGCTATTCTACAGTACGTACAGTAGGAACTGCTTCAGTGTCTAAACCTCAAAAAGTCAAAATTGTCGATGTTGGAAAAATTTTTTCACTGAAGCTTAACTAAGATTTTTTCCATGCAACAAAAATCTTACTTTTCTGTCATTCAGTTCTTTGAAGCCGTTCTCACTGTACAATGTGCATACATGCTGTAAAATAGCCCTTCTACTAAATTGCAAACAATGTAACATAATTCTTTCGATAGTATGTACCAGAATAATGTTAACTAAAATTAAAATTTGCCATGGTCATGACTTGTCGTAGATTACCATTTCCCGGGAAGAACATTTTTCTTCAACACGGACGCGATTTTATTTTTCTCAATAATCGTGAACTGAAATCGTTTCCAAACTTTCTTATGGTAACTACGCCATGTGAGAGTCAGAAATGATAACCAAAGAATTGAAAACAAAACAAAAAAACAGTTAACATTAAGCAGTTGAACGGTGAGATGAGATGAGTGATGAAGTGACGCAAGTTCTCTTATGTCTTTTTCCGTAGTTTTTATGATATCTTGTGATAACTCCTAATACAACGGAATTTGGTGAAATCAAGAAAATTGAGTTTCAAAAGAAAATTTCAGATTGAAGGTTTTGTCTACGTTGTCCCTGAGAAAACGACTTTTTCATGATAGGGGACTTGCGTTATTTCTACACAACTATATTGGGGTCAACATAATAAAACGATTCAATTGTTCTAGAAATGAAGAAAAAATTATTTCTACTATTTTTTTGTGGAAAATTTATTTCTTAGCCATAAATTTTGTTGAAATTTCGTATTTTAACCTTAGACATTCTGTTCTCGGTGATGTAAAACATGAAATGAATGTCATGCCGAGACGATAACAAAAATGTTTTTTTTTTGTTTCTATTTCAATTTAAAATCGACTTGGTTTGAATTAATGATGAGAAAAATATTTTCAGACAACCTGTCTTCTCGAATGTTCAAATATTAATGCAGATATATTGGCTGACTGACTGACAGACACATTACAATCTACGTCAAATTTGAATAGAACGCGTTAATCTCACTTAGTTTAATTGTTTGCTGTATTTAAATAAATTTGTATTTAATTTAGGTAAACAATCCGTGAATGAGTCGCGAAATTATTCTCTCAGAAACTGGTGACATAGATACCAATATTTTACTATCAAAGTACATTGTGACGGTTTACAATCATCGAATTGTAGTTGAGTCGATTCACATGACCTCTACTATTGAAAACAACAATAGTACATTGTCATATAGGGGTCAAGGCGTATAATGGGGCGATAACCGAAAACGACCAAATTGCGTTTTTAATAGACAAAAAATTTGTTTCAGAATAATCAGATAGTTATATAAACGATCTGGTTATTATGAAACAAATTTTTTATTCAGTTTCAAGTTTCTCGCTTTTTTTATTCGTTTATTGCATCATTTTTCGTTTCATTGCAAATCAAAATACTCTCGCTAAATTGTAACAGTCGTGATTGCGTGAAATGTTTTCTAAAGTTCGACCATTACGTCCATTGCGACAAGGGTGTTGGGTGTGAAGGAAAGATCTTCAAAAGGAAAATAAAATTCCACCACATGCACACACGCTCTTGTATTACATAGTAATGGGAGTGTACTTTCCCCCGATCTTCGATCTCGTGTGTGTATTGGGGTATGTTCGGATAAAATAAAACATTTTCGTAGATGTGTGGGCTGCCCGTAGTCTCAAGTTTATTTCCGGGGCAAGAACAGAAAAAAATCTGTGAGCTTAGTGTGTGTATGGTATTACAAACAATTACATTGCTACGTAACTACAATCCTACGTTGAAGTATATGGGATATGCGTAACCTAACACGAGTGTTAGTACAAGTCTCTTGCTGTTTATCGAAATAGTAAAACCACAACAAAAACCTCTTTAAAGGTAGAGTGTGACGCAGTCCGTGAGTCTGCTTCCAAAATTAATGATATCGCTTGAGGTGACGCTATCGGTGATAATATGCAGAAGTTTGTTTGAATAGAACCTTGTGTTCAAAGTTTTAATTTCTTAATAAAATTACAGCGCTTTTTTAAAACAAAATCAACGACGAAATAATTTTTCTGTACTTTCAGTTTTTGCGCTGCAAAAACTTGACTTTTGTTTCTTATTGCGTAGATTGTTTAAGGTAAATTTAAATTTTTCGTGTAAAAACTGAAAGTGTTGAAAAATTATTCCGCTGGTGGGTCCGGCATTTGTGACGCAATTTTTTTAACACAACGTAATTTTGTTTTAAAAAAAGCGCTGCAATTTTTTCAGGAAATTAAAACTTTGAACACAAGATTCCATTCAAACCCAAACTTCTGCGCATTATCTACGATAAGCGCACCGCAAGCGATTTAGCATTACGTTTTGGACGCTGGACGTACGGACTGCGTCACACTCTTACCGTTAAAGAGGTTGGTGGGTGGTGAGCCAGTAGTGGGTAGGGTTTAGGGTGAAAAACAATGTCTATTTTTTGAAAAAAAAGTGCTCAAAAAAAACAATGTGTGCTTAGAAAAAAAAATGGCGCTCGAAAAAAAGGGTCTTCGAAAAAAAATTTCGCACAAAAAACAACTTCTCCAACAAAGTTTTCTCCGAAAGAAAATTTTCTTCAAAACAAAATTTTCCAAAATAAATTTTTTTACAAAAACTTTTTCTTCAAAAATTCTACAAAAAATTTTTGTCCCAAAAAAATTTTTCTTCAAAAACATTTTCCTAAAAAAATTTTCCTAAAAAAAATTCTAAAAAAAAATTTTCTCCAAAAAAATTTTTCCCTAAAAAAAATTTTCTTCGAAAAAAAATTTTCCCTAAAAAAAATTTTCTCCAAAAGATTTTTCTCCAACACCTTCGGCTACCATCGGAACACTTCGTATCACCTTCGGCTACCTTCGGAACACTTCGTGTCACCAATTCTTCTCAGTGATTTATATAACTTTACTGAAGAAACCAACTATCTAGGTGTTCTTATTCAGGATTTAGCAAAAAATTCAAGATTACGTCACTTTGACAGTTGGCAGCCATTTTCGTAAGATACAAAAAAATTCTCCTGATGAGACTCTATAACTTTCTAGAAGAAACCATCTCTCTAAGTAGTGTCATTCCGGAGCTAAAATTCGAAAACCGTAAAAGCATAAACGAAAATCCAAGATGGCCATTTTCTTATGATTCCAAAAAATTCTCCTGGTGAAACTCTATAACTTTCTAGAAGAAACCAATTCTGCAAGTGTTATCATTCCGGAGCTAAAATTCGAAAACCCAAAGAAGCATAATTTATACCTAACAAATATCCAAGATGGCGTCACTTTGGCAGATTTCTGAAAGTCCCAAAAAATTCTGCTGACCAAACTCTATAACTTTCCTGAAGAAACTAACTTTCCGAAGCTAAAATTCGAAAACCAAAAAAACCTAGTTTATTGCTTGGGAAAATTCAAGATGGCGCCAGTTTGACTGCTGGCAGCCATTTTCTTAAGATCCCATCTGCTGACCAAACTTTATAACTTTCCCGAAGAAACCAACTCTCTAGCTATTGTCACTTCGGAGCTAAAATTCGAAAACTCCGAGCATTACCTAAAAAACCCTCAAAATTGACCACTTTTCCACATGCCACGGCTTTTCCAGAATTTTCCCGGAAAAGCGGCATATGAAATTTTTCATTTGGGGCCGAGACTGACGTTCCCTGAAAGTTTTAAGGAAATCGCTCAAGCGGTTCTCGAAAAAAAAGTAGATAGATACATAGAGACATACATAGATCGTTGACACACAACACAGGAATAAAATTATTATTACTTTCAAAGCAGATTTTACCATTTTTATATAGAAATTGGTCATATTTGATTGGCGATATCTCGGCTCGTTTTCAACCGATTTTGATGAGTGTGGGCTCGTTGGAAAGCTGCTGCGACGTAGTTCTTTTCAAAATAATTTAAAGGGGTGGGGGGAGGGGGTGGTTGGCGAAGGGAAAAAACTCAAAAGTTCGCCTATAGATCGTGTCTTGTCCCAAAGGTTTTTGTATGGAATTTTTTTGGGTTTGTGGACGTTTTTTTTGGGGTGTGGGGACTGCGTCACGCTCTCCGCTACCGCTCCGAGCATGATACTATCAAACATCGTGACATTATTTTACTTGCAAAAGTTTTAACGCCCATTTACTTTGACTTAACGCCCGTTTACTTCGATTATATTAGAAATGAAATTTGTATCTTTTCTCTCAAAAACACATAAATCTTTGTCTTTTTGTTACTCATCAAGAGTGATCGATTGTTCATAGGTTTAATTTTGCAGAGTGTACACGATAAAAATATTTCCTTTCATGTTCACCTGACACAGTCAGTAACTACAGCAATCTCTGATTAGTTGTCTCATAACGAGCTAATATTTTTCATTTTATTATACAAATTTCTCAAACAAAACGTTCTAATTTCTTTTGTGTTTATTGAAAGCTTATGTAACAATTTAAATCGAAACGTATCGTAGCTGATTTCCCTTTCAACTATTTCGACTTATACAGACAAATCAGCGTTTCAATCTCACTTTAAAACAACGAGTTTAATAACATGGGTTATCTTTTACTAACTGTGAAATCTTGTTAATTGATATTGAATCGTTTAACAGATTCCCACATTTTGTTGCCAAAATCATTATTCAGCATTTTTACCGAATTGTGTTATTCTTGACCTATAATAACTGAGATCGTTTCAGAGTAAAATCATTTTCATGTTACGTTTAAGAGTTGAATGAAGATTTTCTCTTGAATTTCTTTCGATTTCCTCGTAATAATTTACATTATACTCGTTTCATTAGATATGAGAGCATGAGTATCAAGTTGAAAGCATTTCTTTGTAACGAATAATCTAATATGATAGCCTTGCGCGCTAGGGTGGTCCATGGAATTAATTTCTTTTTTCGAAAAATTCCATTTTTTTTCAAAAATTACAAATTTGGAAAGTTATTTTATTTACAAAATGAAAAGTTCAAAAATTATTTCTAAGCTTTCAAATTTTCTTTGATTACAATGACCGAAATTTAAATAAGAACTTTGTACTTCCACGCAGGTTTTCCCGTTGTTAAAAACCTGCGCAGGAGTACAACTTTCTTATTTAAATTTCGGTCATTGTAAATCATGGGCGCGCGGTAGCGATGCGCCCTCGACGCAAGTCCCCATACGAACAAAAAATTCGAACAAATTTTTTTCGTAGACTTCGGAACCATATATACAGCTAAGTTTTGACTCCCCCCCCCCTTGCGACGTACCCCTCGGAAAATATTTTTCCTGGATTCTACGGAAAATTCTAAGGCGAAGTGTCTTTTCACTCATTAAAATCGGTTCGGTGGATCCGAAGATACGACCTTTAGAAAATGATCATTTCCTATACAAAAAGTGCTGTTTCATAGAAGCCAAAGTTAATGCAAACATCCTACGTTAGTTAGTTAGTTATTTAGTGGGTTAGTTAGTTAGTTAGTGGGCTAGTTAGTTAGTGGGCTAGCTAGTTAGTTAGTTCCAGGACCATTTGTATGAAAACCGACTATTTTGGCTCGTGCTCGAAAACGGCTTGATAACTTTTCTTGAAATTTTGCAGGGACCTTCGGGTGGGACTTCTACGTCATATGAGATTTTAAAAAAGGGGAGGGGGTGGGTACCGGCCTCGTTTGGGCGCCAGGGCTCTTAGAAGGCGCCATGTAAAACCCATATGTATGTGTTTGTGTGTGTAGTGTGTATGGTAGCACATTTTGTATGAGGCAATGGTTGTGTGTTCGAGATAGAGGTTTGGTGTCAACGGGAAAATTGTTGGGTTGGGTGTGTAGTGTATCAGGGTGACCGCCAAAATGGCGGAAAATAGGCGGGGATTCAAAAAAAAACTTTTGATATGTTGTAGAGGTAGTTAAGGGGATCATTTTCGCCCATGGAAGTAGTAGCCGCCGCGCTTCGGTTCGGCGACAGCGGCGGCTCAAAATAATGCAAAACATTACAATCACAACGAAAACCCCTTTTAAAAGGGAAACGTGACACAAGTCCTCGTCCCTTCTTCCAAAACAACTGATATCAATTAGGGTGACGCTTACAGCTTCGGAACGCAAAAAATTCTTTTGAAATATTTTCACTTTTGATTAAAAAAATGCGTCACAAATACCGAACCTCCCAATGTTGTAGTTTGTTATAGAAGGGACGAGGACTTGCGTCATGTTTCCCTTTTAAAAAGGGTTTTTGTTGTGATCAAATTTTTTCAAAAATTTAAAACTATGTTTCGACATATATATTTTGGACTACCCTAATGCACACTCGCAAATTACACATTGGATAACTAAACATACTTGGCATAATTCACATAATGTGAGCATAAATGCTGTGTAGGCAATGAAAAAAAAATATTGCCTCAGCTGTCATATATTGGAAGAAACGTTCTATTATACTGTATTACATGATTCCACATAACATGTTTATGCTAGCTCTCAACTTTCCGCTAAATTTGCGAGAGGTAGCTGAAATTATCGATCGAAAAAAGTATATGCTTTGTGCCCTTCACACGTGTAGGTTAGGTTGAAGGTTTTTACATTATTGTAAAAGAAAATATTGTACGCATTTGTTATTCGTCTTTGTGACGCTATTTTGTAAGTTTGAGACAAAAACAGAGTGATAAATTGTCGAACGACATGAAATTAAGTTCACATGTTCGAATATACGCAATAGTTATTTACATGACTGAGTTTTCAACGCATGATTGTAGACAATTTCATTAGTCGCACAAGCAACGAACGGTTCGAAAGACGTTACGTAAACACAATTTTACATGCAGGTAGAGGGTAGAAAACCCGAGAAAAGCCCTAATATTGCCCCCACATTCGTCCCCGATGCAATACTATACATTAGGTAACTTGTTTCTAAATTTCTTATTTGAACGAGTGAGAAGGTTACGACCCGAACCCAAGGGGAGGGTTGTATTCCCTCTCCACACAATAAAATATGGAAGCCTTATCTACTATACCTATTTTAATGCATTAGGTGCGAGAGAGACAAAAATATAAACATTTTCTCATTATATGCACACATACATTGGCACCTATGCCATAAAATAAGTTTGAAAGCAACGAATAAAACAAGTGTTACGTATGTACACAGCTCGTATATACTTTGTTGTGTTGAAATCTAGTTTCAGCAATGTAAATGCTATCTTACAATACCTATCGTCACTTACGGAAACAACGCGTTTACATTGCTTCAATACGTAAAATATCGTAGGTAAACGTTTCCAAATTTTTATTTTGCCGAGAGGGAATACAGCTCCCCAATACCTTCCCTCAAGATAAAAAATTTGGAACCATATACATATGTAATGTACTATCTGCTTTCATAGGTAAAAGAAATTGTTCTTTTTTCCAACAAATTCAAAAGTGTGAGTATTTCATGGGAGATACATAAGGACGGAAAATGATGGTTTTACTTAATTTTTCTTCTGATATCGATTCTTGGAAGTTAAGTTTGTATACGTATTTTGAATGACTAATTTGAGATAATTTCGCATGCAGCATCCGCTCTACTCGTGCTATATTAAGCGAAATTTTCTAAATTCAAACATCTGAAAGAGACATAATAACTATTTAATTCTTTTTTCAGACGATTGTGACCCTGACCCTTCCCTCGTCGGAAACTTGTTCAACCCTTAACCTTTTCTATCTCACGAAAAGCGAATAGAATGTTAAATAATCCGATTAAATATTATGCAGACAGACATTTGAGCGCAAATCGTGAAGATTTTATTTTAATTTCGTTTTAATAATTTTTTTTAAACGACACACTTCACAGCAAATATTGCACATTTTGCTTTATGTCTAGAAAATTTAAAGTACAAGGTAACAACCAGCTGATATATACGCTGTACTGAACAGTTGTGCAATTAAATGCAAGTCAGCTTGTCTCGAATTATTATTTTTTTATACGGTCTTTAAACTTCATGTAAGTTACATTTATGTAATAAAAAAAATCATTTCTTTAGTTGAAGGAGGAGAATGGAAATTTACCACAATGAATTAATTGTACAGCTAAGTTTACTTACCTATAAAAAGGTTTTTTATAAATCTTCTTTTTAATTCAGTCTGATGTTTAATTAGAGACAGAAGCGTTCGCTGTCTCTATCCAATTCACGGTTTCTCTTTTTGATTCACTTCTTTATAAAGTCAGACACTTCGCTGCTATAGTTTTTTTTTCTATTTTGTTGATTTTTTTTTCTTCAGACAACTTTTTCTTATAATTTTTTGTCAGAAACTAAACTTAAAATTATAAAATAAACATGTCAATCTAGTGTGGTTGGCCTCACATTATAATTTTTAACTTCATTGGACTAGAGAAATCAAAATAATTTTTTTTAGTCTTCACTTATAACGTTACACAATGGCGGATGTGAGATTTTTTTTCCGTTTCTCAATTGTGACTTAATTCATTAGTTAAGTAGCGTATGTATCGCGAATGCTGTTTTATTCAACTGTTTCTTGATAAAGTTGCTATCATATATGGCTCAGCTGATGAGCAATTGGATTTTTTCTTGGCCGAATAAGATTTTTTATGATTCTATTGGAGCCTAATAAGAATACTCCCAGTTTTGTTGAAATCTAGCTGCAAACTGAAAATTAATTGATGATGTGAGAGAAAGAACGGGCACTCGCTCAGTTTCTTCTCAGCTGAGAGTGAACAGAGACGAATAAATGATGCGCAGAATGTGATAGAACGAGTAGAATCTATCGGCTGTTCATATAAAAAGAACACAAATATATTTGCGCATTCAGGCGGACAGAGACGTTCCTATTCTTTTTCATCGGATTGGTGTATTTTATGAATTAAAATTTCACAAAGTCTGTAATCGATAATTCTCGGCTGTTTCTGCTGTTTGTTCACTACGCAGTACATAAAAGTATCGACGGAGTTGGTGTTAGGGAACTTTATAATTTTACGCAATAATAGAATGTGTAGATACGCATTGGTGTATGTTGGAATGAATCAGATGTTTTTCATTGTTGAATGAGTTTTTATTGTTTTGACACACACCTCTCTTGTTACGACATAACTATCCGGGTTCCATTATTGTGCGTAGGTATTTATTCTTAGCCATTTGTTGAATGTGTAGAGATGAATGCTGCATAATTTGGACCGTTTTCTCATTTATTTTCTTTTCAAATCCAACAAAACAACGGGCGTATTCCGTCGACTAGAGGCTTTGTATACGCATTATATGAGTTCAGTGAAAGTAGGATTGGAAACATCAAAAAATTATTTTATTATTTGGGTTTACCAGTTTGTTTGCTTTATGCATTTACTAGAAGACAAAGATTATCAAAATCTCGTTTGTCGTATGTAAGGGAAGACTTCAATGATGCGAAAAATATATGTTTTTTAACTGGTGCAGTGTCTATTTTCATACACTATTAGGCTCGGTATCCGAAATGATATTCTATTATGACCATGGGAACCCAGCTGTGGGATGGGATTGATGGAGCGCTACTAATCACAGCTGTTGACACACTCTCCGGAGGGAGAAAATAATTTCAATTAATTGAAACTTGAATAGGAGCTTTTCATGCAGAGAGTCAGAGAACATCATTTTTAATTGTTTCGCTCACGTTCGCTCACGTATGACAAATACTATAATCTGATTGGCCTAGAGAAATTTTTGTCGCTCACGTATGACATTGTTCAATCAGCTGTTATGCTGTTTTGGCTCTCTGAAAAGTTCCTATTAGTAATATAATATTGGGGACGAAGTCCCATGTGTTTTCCATTACGTTTGTAGCCAGTCGATTCGAGGGGGGACTAGGGGGGAGCATCGATCATGGACCTTAGATGCTAAATCAGCAGGAAAAACTTTGTTTGTCCGTCCGTAAACACGATTACTCGAGTAAAACTTAACCGATTTCCAACAACAGGGTGACAATTGTAATTGCAAATAAAAAATAAATACAAAACATAACCAAAGACCCGTACGTATCAGAATAGATGTGACAAACAGAATAGATGTGGCAAAGTGACTCAAACGTACCTAAATATACAAATAAGCAAACAATCCAACGTTTTCTGTTCTTTTATAACTGTAACTGCTTATATCCATGGACTAAGTCATTTTTCCCTAAACACTTGAAACACGTGTTATCTAAAATTTTATTCTCTACAACTTTGCCTTTGGAAGCAACTTTTTACCTCTCATTGTTCTTGAGATTCGGGTCATTCTGTCCAATAATGGAAGTGGTCATATACCAGGATTGGGCCATATTTCGCCAAAACCCTGAAACACGTGTTCGCTTAAATTTAATTCTCTACAACTACAACTTTGACAGTAAATCTCCATATTGGATAGTTAAGGAAATATAGACGAAAAACTGTTTTCGTATATGGCCAAGAACCTCCATTTCGTCCATTCCGTTGGTCCCAGTGCCCATACCCCTGACCCGATTCCCACAAAAACAGTTTCGTGACATCAAATGCTTTCATTTGACACCAAAATGAGGAATTTCCGTGCTATACTTGCTGAGATATTTGCGAAAAAGCTTCACCGACCCTCGAAAAACCATGTTTTTGGTCACTTCCTCGACCATATCTCCGGAACCACTTGATCGATTTTGCTCATCTTCGAACTTGAATCATGGGAGACATGTACCTTTCAGGGAAAAAAAGTTTAGGCTGATCGGTTGAGCCGTTTGGAAAAAAAAGTGGAGACGGACAGACAGACGGACAGACAGAGGGAAAGACAGACGGACAGACAGAGGGACAGACAGACGGACAGACAGAGGGACAGACAGACGGACAGACAGACGGACAGACAGACGGACAGACAGACGGATAGACAGACGGACAGACGGACATTTTTTTATTGCTGATTCGTCATCTCTAGACGATAATAGATGCACCCCCCCCCCCCTCCCACCTCGATCTACCCCATGTTACAATAAAATTGTTTGTAGTAAACGTATAGGACCTTTGTACTTCGTATGGGTCCAAAGATAACTGGTTCTACTCGATAGTTCAACCATACTACTTTTACGTGGTAGCAGAACTATCTAGTCATATTATTCTATATTGTGCAATCTGTGTTTACTTGGATCTACGATGATTTATTTATATTTTTCATATTGCTCCTAGCGTAAGTAATCATCACAATCACATTAAAACTATCAGCTATTAGATACCAACAGCTCGCCACTGCTACGTTTGAAATCTGTACCATGATAGTCATAATTGGAGTAAACATAATATGTTTGCAGTAACCTTGTAACTATGGCAACCGAAGAAGAGATTTTCCATAATCGATATATTTCATGTTTCATTTGTATATGTGTATGAATCACCAAACACCAACACACCACAAATACATAACACTGCCAGATCAAAAACTAAATGTCATCAACCAGTACATCCTTCCATCACTGACTTATCCACTTCAATGTGCTCCACTGAACAAAGTTCCCAAGTACGTCACCGAAGGCTTCGACATTATGATTCGGCGCACAGTCAAAGCAGTGGTCGGGCTTCCAATGCACACCAACGACAACTTGTTTTATGCACCGAGAAAATTGAGAGGACAAGATCTTGTGAAAACATCATGGGAAATTTACCTCCAACATTTCGCAATCGAAAAAAGACTTTCGACGGTTGACGACGAGTTATTTCAAAGCATTTCGAATTGCGCAGAAGAAATGACTTCTTGCGTCCAAGCGCTCGGCGTCGCAGGTGACAACATTAAAATGTTAAGGGCAACCCTTCGTCATAAAAGCTACGAACAATGGTGCAATCTCAAATATCAAGGAGCAGGTGTATTGCACTTTTCAACGCCTACAAAGGCCAACGACTTTGTATGTAATAAAAACTCACTGTCGTCCTCCGAATGGGTCGCAGCAATCAAGCTCAACGTCAATTTCGCTAAGGGATCAATCATAAAGTATGTCACGCGTGCGAAAGAGATGCAAGATATGCATAAAAATGTAATAGAAAGAGACGCAAATAGTCGTCAAGCGTGACATACTTTACGAATAACCCCTAACCTGAATGGCGTTCCTGGTGTGGAGAACTCTTCCGTCCTTTGTCGCAGATGCCTGAAAGAGAAAGAAACTATAAGTAATGTAATCGGAAGCTGTCCCTTCAACAACCTGGCAATAAATTCAAGGCATCAACTATTGCGCGCAAAGGGCTATCAGTGTTTCGAAGAAGTCTACGCCGTTGACTCGGAAGGAAGAACACGTTTCAATGACATTATAGCGTTCAAGCCCGACTCAAGAAAAGCGTATATTGTTGATCCAACTACTCGTTATGAGAAGAGTAATACGGAACAAGATGCAAACATCTCTAAGAAAAAAACCGAAATATACGAAAAATGTATTCCATTCTTGTCCGAGAAATACGCGAATCAATTCGGGCGCCGCGAATGGTTAGTCAGAGGTTTATGGTTCGGGAGTCGTGGAACCGTTGGTAGTAGCGTTTTAAATTTCTTCCGTGAAATTGGTTTGGATGCTATAATTCTGAAGCAGATTGTGACAAAGTGCTAATCAAGTCTACGCAAATCATAAACAGTCATATCTATAGCTAAAATAATCGTTTTAAAATTAATGAAATCCTAATGAAGTAACGTAAATTTTGTCTGTGTTTCGGATTGATAGATATGCTGTGTGTTATTCGCAACCTACTCTACGCGGGCAGCTCACTAGTGATAGTAATAGTGAGTTGAAAGTGATGCATAGTTGATGTGTTGGTGCGAAGATTGCAAATGAACATCATTACCATCACCATCAATCAGTTATCATCACCAATACATGCGCTAAACATCAGTACCACATCATTTTTATGTTGGACCTCATTTTTACATTTTTACATTGGACAATCATTATTTATGGACCCGTACAAAGGTCATATATATACGTTTACTATGGGAGATTGGGCAGGGCCGAACTGGCTACCAATCAGCCCATCGGACGCTGCTCTGTACCGACCCGAAAGATCTCATAAGACTTGAACCCCTCTGTAGGGGGGGGGGGGCAATAACGTTGTCTTATACGAAATTTTTTAGGTACTGAATAAATTGGCGCCGCAGACGTAATTTCCGAGGCAAATGGCCAAGATATTCAATAAAAATACAATGATTTTAGCGCCGGAAACGGAATTTTTGAGGCAAATGATCCTTCGTGGACAAGATATTCAATAAAAAATGGGATACAGCGCCAGAGGCGAAATTTTTTGAAAAGAATGGCCTTTTGTGATATAAAGTCATTGTTTTTTCATCTAGTAGTTGAGCTACTTTTTTGAGATTGCTTAGTTTTTTTAAAACACTTTTCGCTAGAAGATAAGTCTGCACTTTCAGCCAGGACACTTGGTGCCGAAAATTCGAAAATGCTTAAATTAAGGAAGAAGCCAACACATTACATCGTGTTAATTAGTAATTTGACGCTTGGCTGCGTACTTGACACCATAACTTGCAAATAAAGAAGGCAGCCTGGTGCTGAGCATCTGTTTTGTTTCGATCTTTGCAAGTAATATTCAGCATGAAGTTAGCTGCAGTCGCAACCAAAGCTAACTTCATTGCAAAAAAATCAGCTGATTTTTGAAATTTTCAATGAAGTCAGCTGATTTCGGTAAATTTATTAATGAAATCAGCTGACTTTGTTTGCAATGAAGTTTGCTTCGGTCACAACTGCAGCTAACTTCACGTTGAATACTACTTGCAAAGATCGGAACGAAAGACTGTCACGCCCCTGGTTTTTACCAAAGAGTAGGGTTTCAGTTCGGCACCAGGCTGCATTCTTTATTCCCAGCTTTAGGTCTCAAGTAGCCAGTCTGGTGTAGCCTTCGATGGTGTTACTAACTAATAACCTTACTTGTTTGCTTAACTATGCAATATAGAGATTTACTGTCAAAGGCAAAGTTGTAGAGAATAAAATTTTCTCAGGATTTTCCGTAAAACTTCCCATTCCTTCATTATTAATTTCTAGAATCGGGAATGATGACTCATATCTCTAGAACTATGGCAGTTAGAAAGCTGCTCCTAAAGGCAAAGTTGGTGAGAATTACATTTTAAAGAAAATAGTTTCAGGATTTCTTGAAGAAACTACGTTGGTTCTGTTTGTGATATGGTGCAGGAGAGAAAATTTCGGCCAACGAAATCTATGGTCTCAGATGTCATAAGACATACTTCGTAGTGCCTTTGACATGACCTTGGATAATTTCTCCGTGGATTTCTCTGTGGATCTTTTAATTTCTTATTGTTCTAAAAGAACATAAAACATTGAATTGTTTGCTCATTTTTATTTAGATTCGTTCGAGTCATCTATTCTGTTTGCCCCATCTATTCTGATACGTACGGGTCTTTGCTTATGTTTACATCTACACTCAATGCAACAAGTTAATTTCAAATAAATAACCTCAACACAACTTGCCATTACTGATTGCGGGCAATAAAAATCAACTTCGATTTGTTTCGCAATACATGACCTAAAAGCCGATCTTGAAGTGCTCAACCAGCATGAAAAACTTGTCTCCAGGAGTGAGACAAAGGCCAAAAATGTACTACTCTGAACAGAAGAAAGTTTAAGCGAGAATTAGGGGTAACTTCACACTCCCCTGCCATACCAGAAAGTCTCCCAAAAAGCAAAGAAAAGCCCAAGGTTTTTTGAACTTGTAAATATTCACCACTGGTTTCGTTTCGTTATCAATAATTATATTCATCACTTGTTTAATCTTTGCAAAATTGTTGAATTGCGACAAGTTAGAACTTATTCCATTTTTTTTTTTTTTGTTAAAGAATCGACTTTGTGTATGGACCATTCCACGAAAACTTCATTCCCACGCTCGAAATGCTCCGTTGATACAAAATGATATTCATAGAAAAATGTACATCATAAAGGTTGATCCTTTAACTAGAGGTTAATCGTAAGAAAATGACTATCACTTTGTAACTACTGAGAATTTATGCGTGGAATTAAGAAGTCCGTGGAATTGCCCATTGCATCTAGTCAAAATTATAATTATACGCTCGTCATAACATTATTTCTAGAATCAAGAATTATACGGTTCACACATACGATAATTACAGAAATTTGTTATCGACAAATTCGGTAAAGGTTTCAAAAGATAAGACCCTCCTATTAAACAGGATTATGTGTATATCAGTACCAGGTGAGCCGAAAGTTTTTTTTTTAACGTGTATGTACATAAGATTTCAGTTACACTCGATTCGTTTAAATCGGTAAGTCGTGTGTTCGCGACAAATAAAAGAATTTGTCACAATGAATCGACGGGCGCTTTTCGTGGTACTATTAGCGTTTATTTTTCAAGTAGAGTCCAAAAAAGTGTGTATCTTATTCGATCGAACAATAGACCCCATCGTAACGATTCTTAACTCTCCGGAAGATGTTGCACCACATGGAGAAATTGAAAAAGTGGAAGATGATATTCTTATCACTTTAGGAGAATTATCGGAACCTACGAATGGAATAGCCGAGGGAACGGAAACAGTTACAGAGACTTCAGTTACGGAAACAGAAAAAGCGGCGTACTCCGTTTCTGTAGTATCGAATGAATCGAATGTTTGTGCACTCGAAGCAATTACTATATTTGATGATCAAAATGTAAGTGATTCAAAAAATCAATACAACACATTGACGAAAAGTTGCTTATCTTTGGCTTGAAATTTTTTTCACAATGTCTACCAAAAAAGCTACTAAGACCCGTAAGATTTCGCAGCGAAAATATACGTCTAGTAGCTCATTGTTTTTTTTATTAAAAACCAGCCATCTTCCTAGGTAAGACTCGCAAGGGGGCATCCGTTCGGTCCCATTGTGCAAGCTGTGTGGAACGCATTGCTGTTACTTCAAATCTCCTCGTACTAGCAATGAAGTTTAGAATGTGCTTTGGCCCAAGTATTTGATCTTGTCGTATATCCTCCCAAATGTATTCTTCTATTTGTGATAAAGGCCGGGCAATGGCGTAGGTAATGTTCGGCTGTATCTGTGTGGCGTGATCGCCGGATCCGTTCGTTTTCCGATTGTGGTAAGGTGTCTGTTAAGTAGATTGCAGTCTTTAGCAAGAAATCAACAGATGCAAACATGAAATGAGAAACATTTGGTAGTGTTGGTAAATTTATGTGGATTTCGTATTTTCAGCGGAATATATAGCGTCAATTGTATGTGTATGTGGCTCATTGCATATTGGAGGTAATGAAGTGACATTTGTATGTCTCTCTTTCTTACTTCAATCTTTTATATATTTGCCTCTCGCTCACTCCGTTCCGTTCGTTACATTTTTTTAAAATTCTTGCTAAGACTGAGACATGTATTGGTGTACGATGTGCATACTACAGACTTACCACAAATTACGTATTTTCATTTTCCTTCAGCTTATGGTTACCCAAACCCACCCCGTCTATGTCTACTATGTTATTGCATGTGCCCAAACTCTTATCTTCGACTGGTCCTCCGAATGAATTAAATTTTGAACGACCGGTGAATTTCTTAGGATCCATAACGTAAAACCAAATTCGTTTGTGTGCTCCGTTTCCCATGTTGATTATCCCTCACCCTGTACCCTCATTTGTGATAGCTGCATCCAGAGAAGTGTAACTTCATCTTTGGATTTTTACAGTCAACACAAAATCTGATTGGCGGAGCCAATATTATAAATCGATTCAGGGCTTCCTTTTATATAAAATTATCCGCCAACAACGTTATGTTCAGCTGCGAGAAAATTGCTGACAAGTTAGTGGTGAATTTTTCAACTGAAGCCGCAACCAATTTTGTTCAAATTATGATATCATCGAGAGCGATGTGCAGTCAGAGTACTTATTCTCGCTATAAACGAACAGACATAAAAATGTTATCGCATGTATTGTGCGTCATGAAAAAGCTTCAGCTTTTATCACAGATAACTGAGCACGTATTTTATGATTGATGCGAACTAAAATGTGAGATTAGCTGCTGCTATTTTCGTCAAATTTGAGGTCATTATAAGTTAGTCTCGACTAACACCAGCACTGTTGCGTCACTGTGATTAGGCTTTCAAAATCCTTCATATCAATTGTCATTTTGTTAATAGTAGCACAAGAACAAAGTGTCTTCTTCAACAGATTTCTAATTTTTTATCAATCTTTCCATCATATGTTACGAATGGACGCAGAGAGAAAACTAACGAGAAGAATGTATTCGGAGTTGCTAGGTTCCATTGTCCCTTGAACACTTCACCTAAATGAAAGTTTTTTTACCTGTACGAATTACAAAGGTCCTATACGTTTACTACAAACAATTTTATTGTAACATGGGGTAGATCGAGGTGGGAATTGGGGGGATGCATTTAAAATCGCTTAGAGATGACGAATCAACGAAAAATAAATTTCCAGTTAGAAAGAAAATTTGACAGTTAGAAAGCTGCTTCCAAAGACAAAGTTATAGAGAATTTTTGGGAGCACATGTTTCAGAGTTTTATCGAAAAATGGCCCAATTCCAGGGTAAGAGCACTTCTAGAATTGGCAGGGATGACTCATATCTCTAGAACTATGAGAGTTAGAAGGTTGCTTCCAATGGCAAAGCTGCAGAGAATAAAATTTTAGAGAACACGTGTTTCAGGGTTTATGTGAAAAATCCCCGAACATATCCACTTCTACAATTGCCGTACTTCGAGAGGGCTTTCGCCATTACCTTGGGTAATTTCGGTGGGTCATTTGAATTCTGACTTCGCAACAGTTTGCAATTCTGATACGTTCGCACCTATTTGCAAAATCTGTTCGGTTTGCCACATCTATTCTTTTTGCCTCATCTATCCTGATACGTACGGGTCTTTGGTTATGTTTACTTACATTCTTCATTGATTTTACTAATCTTTTTGCGACATTCATTAGGACCTACTACGAAGGCTATGCCAACTGTCAGCCTCTTCGTCGCTGAATGTAGTTACAATTCAGAATGGGGTGGTGAAAAGCGACCTAACTTTATCTACTCTTTGCACGGAGGGCTCGAAAGGCCTACTCAGTTGGATATCATGGCAAGACTTCATCGAAAAAGTTAGACCTTTGCTCAGTGTGGATAATGTAAGAATTAAAGGACACATTCCAATAACTAAAATTAAATTTTACGTATGATTTCACAGCTACCCCAGCTGGTTGTAAGAAATTCGTCAATTGGTAGCGCTAGCGAGGCTGATCCTTTTTCGGAAGTGTTAATTGAAATGCTTCCAATCAATTATAAACTAATAGATATGAAAAGAAGTGCCTGGAACAATATCACGTTTATCGAAACAGTTTCATTAGGTAGAAAGGTTGAGATAAAAAATTAAAGAAGAGGAGACAATGACAAAGTCAGAGATTTCCCAACAATTTTCGAAAAACATGAGAATTTACATTCGGAACATTCCTTGTTATTCTGGGAGATCTCTTACTTTGGTGTGTGCACTACAAGATCTAAAGAAAATTGATGACAAGTTCTCGGTTTATTACAATTTCATGTCTCCGAATATATTAAAAATGGAATTAATTCTAAACACACGCGTGACTGTTTCAGGCGATTCGAAACTCGACAATCCAAGCGATGTGGAGAAGCACATTGAAGGAGAAATAATTTACAGTTTCCCGATCGAAAGTAACGTCACATTTTTATCTAATTATCCGATCAAAGGTTTGCCAGTGGAAATGTCTGACGGACCAGATGACGGAAAACATTTCATAGTTGGATCCGGTTTTGCTTATGTTTTCAGTAGTGTACGGCAATTCTTGTGACTTAATTCATAATTGATTCATCGATGGCATTGCTTTATAGACATTTCCGTTTGAAAGATTGGTGCCCGCTTCCAAAGCGTTACACGTGTCCCTGAAAGGAACGTTTGGGATCCACGAATACGACATTGAAGGAAGAATTATTTCAATATTCGGCAAAAATACGGATGGTTCAACAATTGAAGAGTCGCATGTTATCAGCGCTAGGGTAAGGAAGGGTAAGAAAAATGTAGAACTGAAATTTCACTAGAATTTATGCGTAGGTGGTTTCATTGGAGACCTATGACATCAAAGAATCATTCAGCTTTGAAGACTATGCGGAGACTACAACTGAGGAAGATAAGCCAACAACGTTGGAAGAATTACCAATAGCAATACCACACATAAGTGAGCCCCTGTATCCAGGATTTAGAAAGTACTTTTACGTGGCTTGTTTTTTGATGTCTGCCTTAATATTAGTTGTCTTTACGGATATTGTAAGAAAGAAATTAAAACAAAGAAGAGCTAAATCACTAGGCACAAGAACGTATCAAAAAATCGCTCCCAGAATTTAAACGAACTTACATTTTGTTGATATTTTTCCGTAGATTTTTTAAGAAGTGATTTCTCTTTACGGATAACAGTGGCGTCCACTTTATTTGGCGGTATGTGTGGCAAGTGTTTTTCATATGAAAGTGTCTACCCACATCCATCCTACTTTTTCTTTCATGCGTAGCATGAAGAATGGGAGTGTCAGGGATGGAATCTTTCACATGAATGTCCGCTATATATGCAATTAGCTCCTGCATTCAATTATAGAACTGAAGCGAATCGCCTATGAAGGAAGAACAGACTCACTTCAATTTGGATAAAGCAATGGAAAAATGTAAATTTATGTAGCGCCTAGCCACACATTATTCCATGATTTGTAAGAACTGACACACCTGCCAATTGGAAGTCGGCGCCACTGAGGAGTAAATAGTTTTTTCGGAGCCATCTTTTTTGTCTCAGAAGACTTGACTGAGCCTAAAAAAGACTATTCACCCATGATGCACCTCCAGAGGGAGAATACCATTTACAATTTTTTATTAGGATATCACTTCGTTTCTTTAGCCATTAGCAACACAACAAAAGCGCCTTAGTAAGTATGTGCTGAAGTACATGTAGATGTAAATAAATTGTTCTAGTCTTTAGAAGTTATACACAAAATAAATAAAAATAAATTAGAGAATAAGTCAAGAACTTGTTTTTCACGTCAAAACGGAGATGTAGTGGCAAGGCGGACGCTGAAAATTTTTTTTTCTCAGTTTTATCTGTTTGGGTCGGACCTTGCGGTCCTTTGTTTCGTTATCCGCTCATCATGTAACCTCCCTGTCCCGGTTAGGAACCTATCCAGAGCAGCAGGTCCCATGTTGGTCACTATTGTGGGTTGGACCACATGACTTCCCAGAATCCTAAGAATCAATGAGCACAACTTCAGGCATTGACACATAACATGAACGCCCGTCTTCTCATCGAGGCCGCAGGTGCAGTTGGGATCATTAGAGAGTCCCATTTTAGCCAGATGCTTGCTCAATCCACAGTGCCCAGTAACCGCACCCACCACCCCGATAATGCGTCCCCTGTCCATGTTTAGCGATTCTATAGTTCATTACCTATCGGGGGCTTGGAAAAAAAGCTTCATTACTCCATCATAGGCACTCCAATAGTTAGCGAATTCCGACCTCCCCAACTCTTCACCACTTTCTCACACGCCGATGTGGGATGGGTATAAAAGTCTCTGGCCCACAACTTGATGTCACCGAGCCTTTACTAGCTCATCTGCTCTCTCTTTACCCTCCACGCCAGAGTGTCGGGTAACCCATACCAACGTTACACGATTAATCAGTCCCATCTGGTTCAGGGTTTCCTTCAACTTTTTATAAGCTTGGATGTCACTCCTGGCGACATGAGCGCCTTAATCATCGCTTCGATGTCATAGCAGATTGTAACACTTTTCCCACATGCCTCTGCCGAGACTGCCTCACTAACTCCCATCAGTGCAGCGAAAGTCTCAGGTTGAAAGACATCGGCGAATCTACCTAGGTGATATCATCTGTTCACCGATGGTTCCATAGGGATTCTGCAATTCTAGAACCGTCAGTGAAGTTCACGGTTCCTTCACCTGGTCGGCAGCTTGGCCGGCCATTCCAACCTGATTGGTACAAAGACTTCCAAGCGTCTCAAGAAGTCTGTGTCCGGTTTCATTCGGTCCCTGGACATCGCAAAGACCTCGTCAGTGATAACCTTCTTGATTTTCCCAAGTCCCGAAATGAAGCTCGGAGTCCAAAGATCGTTCTTCGACAACCTATAAGCCGTGGCCAAAGCTTTCCCCTTCAATGCCACTTGGATCGGTGGTAAATTGATCAGCGTCAAAATAGCCGCCGTAGGTGTCGATTTCATAGCTTCAGTAATACAGATGCATACTAGCCTTTGAATCTCGTTCAGCTCTTTAATCGCGCTCGAGCCTCGACCACCACACCACGCAGCCGTGGCTCGTCATAAGCCTGATGACCGCTTCATATATCCACATTATGCCACTGGAGTCAAACGAGTTCCTGGATATCCAGAAGGCTCCTTCCGTACCTTGTCCGTGACGTGCCCGATCCATTTTAACCTGGAGTCGAGAATGACTCCCAGATATTTCACCCTCGCTCCGGGAACAATGTCTTTATTGAACAGCCTTAGTTTCCCTACAATTTCATGACCCGACGTTTTTCTGCTAAAGAGATGGTTTGCCCTGAGGCCTTTATTTCGGCACCATTCCTCCACTAACTTCAGCGAGTACCTCATCATATCGCCTGACGTGCTCTCGAACTTCCCTCTGATCAAAAGGGCCAAGTCTCCCGAATACCCTTGGGCGAAAATTCTCTCGTCGTTCAGCCTCCTGATGAGGAAGTCTACGACCATACACCGCAGTAGCAGGGAGAGCGAAGAGTATTCCACACTGGGGGCACTACCATAGTAAAAATACTGTAATACTGCTACGTTGGGGCGATTAGAACACGTTAGGAAGTGTCAAAATGACAGGTAGCAACCAGGAAACTTTGATCAGATTCTAAACGCAAAAAATGACTGAATGTCATGGTTCTAGAGAACTGACTCAATTCTAGAAGTGGCTCAATCCAACTAATCCCGCGATTTGACAATATTTCGATGGAAAAAATACGCGTCAATTAAAGCCGTTTCCGAGATGCCCAAAAGCAACAAAGTAAGAAAGGTTAGTAAAATCGATCAGTTAAGAATGTCCTACTGAACCGACTTTAATTCGACTAGAATTTTGCGTAGAATCGGAAAAAAATTATTTCAAATGGATTTTAATTTTTTGGGAAACGGTGTACGTTACCGCCATGACGCAGAGACGAAACTCGCACAGTAAAACACAATTCTAACTGTCTCTGTGTTTGTGTATTAAAAAAAATACTTTTAGATGGATGTGTATACAGGTAAACTAAAGTTTCTTTTTTCGTAACAGATGAACTCTAACCTTGTTGTCTTCGAGGCTGACCTGAAATTATTTTTCTTTTTAATAAAATGTCAATATTTTCGCAAAACATAAATTTACCATATACTCTCGATTGTTGCAATCCACAACCAACGCTGCGGAACCAATTACTTTAACATCAAGCGTATCATCTGCTGGTGTTCCGGAAAAGTTTTCTAAGTTAACTATTCGAAGGTGATTCCCACAAAGGACCATCATACAGTTAAGGCTTACGGACACTTCCATCCACTTCACAAAGTCTCGATTTAATGACATAGCTGGTAGCATTGTCTGATTGTTGATGAATCTACTATCCCGGACTTGATTTTTATCTTCAATAATATTTTGACTCTTTCTCGATGGTTCCATTATCGTTCCATCATCGAAAAATTTTCTTTCTTCTTTGATAATATTTTGAATTGCACATGATTTTGCACTGTGGCTATTTTGCGCTAAAGGAGGTGGATTTGTGCTGAAATTTTTGTCTTTCGACTTGAGACACAAGTTTGAAGACTTTACTCTCATCACTTTAACAGACCCATCGATCAGGCCAATTGATAGAACATCGTCCAAGGACTTCAATTTGGTCGCATGAAGGAAATTGCTTTCATCGATCATCAACCTTCGAAGACTATTCCGATTAAGCGATGCCGCAACGAAGATCAAGAATGACTTGTTGGTCGCTACAACAACGACATCTTCGTGGCATTCCATGTCAACGCAACGAAAATTGTCCGTTTGATCGGATAGCATTTTTTGTGAGTCGATATTTTGCAGCTCACGCAGTGCAACATCGTTAAATAAGTTGCTTTCGAAGTACATCTTTTTTTTCTCAAATCCGGACTTTGGCCGAACTTTTCCTGTCAAGTTTGTTGACGTCAGGTCTATAATGTTACTTTGGATCAATTGAGTTTTGCTCCAAGGTGACCGATGATCGATCTTTCGTTCATTGAACGCTTCGGAATTGGAACTATGACAATTTGTCTTCAGAATAGTCCAAACGGTAAGTATTCCGAATTCATGCAAAGAGTAGACCTGCAAAAAATGTCCAAGTTTGAAAAAAAAAGCTGCTGCGAAAAAGCGACCAACTTACTTGAGTTAGTTTGAATTCATCTTCGTCAGTTTTATCAAATGTGTGTACACTTTTTAGTGACACGATGCATCCAAAATCAAACAATAACGATTTCGTGTCGATTGTTGGTGTCACAATTTGTGTTGGTGGTATCTCCGAATTTTGGTTCCAAGAGGTTGACTCACTTAGATTCCAAACAGCAACAGAGCTACAATTATTAAATTCGTAAGTCAATGAACTTTATGAAAATCTCGGACAGGACTTTTCGTTATGAAGACATTTTTTTGTAACATGGGATAGATCAGGGCGGGAGTGAGGGGGATGCATTTAATAACGTCTAGAGGTGACGTTCCATTGTTTTTTCTAAACGGCTCCACCGATCACCCTAAACAATTTTTTATTAAAAGGTACATAATGTCATATGATTCAAGTTCAAAGATGAGCGAAATCGCTCAAGTGGTTCCGGAGATATGGTCGAAAAAGTGATCAAAAACATCGTTTTTCGAGGGTCGGTGAAACTTTTCTCAAATATCTCAATTATAGCACGGAAATTGTTAATTTTGGTGTTAAATGAAATAGAGTTTTGTGGCCCCAAACGAAAGCAAATGGTTTTTCGTCTATATTTGCTCAACTATGCAATAAGGAGATTTACTGTAGAGGTGAGCGGGTTGCCCGAAATTCGAAAAAAAAGCCCGCACGAACCCGACCAGACCCGAACCCGAACTACTTTTCACGGATTTGGGTTTCGGGTCTAGAAAATTCCGGTCGGTCGGGTTTCGGGTTTTAAAATTTCAGGTCGGGGGGTCTCGTAAGTACACTTTTATCGGGTTTACGATTCGGGTTCGATAATAATGCTACAAAAAAAATTTTTTGAAAATGACGCACCCTAGAATATTCAAATCACATCGACTACAAAACAATGATGTATTAGAGGTGAGCGGGTTGCCCGAAAAAAAGCCCGCCCGAACCCGACCTGAACCCGACCAGAACCCGAACTACTTTTCACGGGTTCGAGTTTCGGGCTTAGAAAATCCCGGCCGGTCGGGCTTCGGGTTTTAATTTCGGATCGGGTTCGGGTCGGGTCGGGCCGAGCCGCCAGCGTTTTCCGGGCGGTCGGGCTTCGGGTTTTAATTTCGGATCGGGTTCGGTCCGGGCCGGGCTTCCAAAAAAGGTCGGCCCGCACACCTCGAAGGCAAAGTTGTAGAGAATACAATTTTAGAGAACACGTGTTTCAGTCCTCGTCTCTTCTTCCAAAACAACTGAAAATAACTGGTATCAATTTGGGTGACGCTTACAGCTTCGGAACGCAAAAAATTCTTTTGAAATATTTTCATTTCCGATTAAAGAAATGCGTCACATGTTAAAGTTTTTCTGTTCTTTCAAATTTTACACGAAAAAAAATTAAGTTTTGCGCGATGTGTGGAGTACGGGTAGCCAAATTTTTGGCGAAAGCGCAGAAAAATTATTACGTAGGGAGGGTCCGGCATTTGTGACGCATTTCTTTAATCAAAAATGAAAATATTTCAAAAGAATTTTTTGCGTTCCGAAGCTGTAAGCGTCACCCAAATTGATATCAGTTGTTTTGGAAGAATAGACGAGGACTTGCGTCACGTTTCCCTTTTAAAAAGGATTTTTGTTGTTATATCAGTAGTTTTGGAAGAAAAGAAAAAAACAATTTCGGAGAAAAAATTTCCGGCGAAAAAAATTTTCAGCGAAAAAAAAATTTCAGCTAAATAAATTCCGGCGAAAAAAATTTCTGTCGATAAAAAAATTTTCAGTGAAAAAATTTTTCGGCGAAAAGACTCCGGCCAAAAAACTTTCCGGCGAAAAAAATTTTCAGCGAAAAAAATCGGCGAAAAATTTCAGCGAAAAAAAAATTCAGCGAAAACATTCTCAGCGAAAAAAAATTCACAAAAAAAAATTTTCAGCGAAAAAAAAATTCAGCGGAAAAAAATTTCGACGAAAAAAATTTTCCGGCGAAAAAAATTACCTTTGACACGAAACATCTATCTCCAACCAAAAAAAAAAATAAAAAAAAATTAATTTTCCCCCTATGTCCGTCCCATACCACCGTCGGCCATTTTGTTGGTCACCCTGACACACTACACACCCAACCCATCAATTTTTCCTTTGACACCAAACATCTATCTCCATCCTAACACAGTTCACAAATTTGAATACACTCACACATACACATAAAAAACATTCTTTTATATGGGCTTTATATGGCGCCTTCTAAGAGCCCTGGCCCCCAAACGAGGCCGGTACCCCCCTTTTTTAAAATCTCTAATGGCGTAGAATGCCCACCCGAAGGTCCCTGCAAAATTTCAAGAAAAGTTATCGAACCGTTTTCGAGCACGAGCCAAAAAAGTCGGTTTTCATACAAATGACTCTGGAACTAACTAACCCACGAACTAACGTAGGATGTTTGCATTAACTTTGGTTTCTATAAAATAGCACATTTTGTATGGAAAATGACGATTTTCTAAAGGTCCGGATCCACTGGACCGATTTTAATGAATAAAATGTCGATTTCAATCAAAATTTTACGTAGAATCTGAAAAACTCAGGGGGGTACGACGCAAGGGAAAAAGTCAAAACTTAGCTGTATATATGGTTCCGAGTTCTACGAAAAGATTTATTCTGAATTTTTTGTTCGCATGGGGACTTGCGTCACGGGCGCATCGCTACCGCGCGCCCATGATCGGCCATTCTACCGTTACCTATCATATTACACTGAATATGAGTAACGCTAAAATGATCCATATATAATTCCAGAAAGGAATGGAATTTGTTGAAATGTAATGGAATTTTTGGAATTTAACGGAATTTTTGGAATGTAATTGAATTTAAAGGAATTTTTGGAATTTAATGGCATTTTTTGGAGTTTCCACTAACAATTGCGAAAATTCCACTAACAATTCCAAAAATTCAACTAATAATTCCAAAAATTCCATTTTAAATTCCAAAAACTCCATCAGCCTGTACGAACCGTTTTCGAAGTGTTCTAGAATTGGGCGGGATGACACATATCTCTAGAACTATGAAAGTTGGTAAGTTGCTTCCAAAGGCAAAGTTGTAGAGACTTAAATTTTAGTGAACACGCGTCTGAGGATTTTCCTGAAAAATATCTCAATCCTTGGCAATCAGTCACATCTAGAATCAGGGGGGATGACAAATAGAAAGTTGCTTCCAAAATGAAAGTTGTAGAGAATAAAATTTTAGAGAGCACGTGTTTAAGGGTTTTAAGGAAAAATGATCCCATCCCGGAAAATATCCACTTCTGCAGTTGTCGTACTTCGGGAAGGCTTTCGACATTACCTTGGGTAATTGGATTGTTGGAAATCTGATAGTTTTAAAAACTTTGCAATAATTTGCAATTCTGATAATTTCGCACCTATTTGCAAAATCTGTTCAGTTTGCCACATTTATTCTGATACGTACGGGTCTTTGGTTGTGTTTTTATTGTATTTTTCAGGCAATCCGTTATCAATAATAAAACAACAGAAATTGTCTGAATTGTAGTTTGAAAGAAGCAAACTTTCGAAAAAATGTAACTGTCAACTTGTTAAGTTAAAGGCTTTTTCTAGAACATTTTAGCTTCTAAAACTTTCACAATTTTTAATTCACATTGTTCTAGGGCGATCTGCAAACACAAAACCAATATAGGACCCCAGTAACATTGCAAGTCTATAGCAGGACATTATATTCTGAACAGTTCACGTCACTATACAACGAAAAAAACGGGCTTTTTTTACTTACCCATCAGTTAAACCTCCGATGACTGTATCTTGTAAATAGTGATGCACTTCTAAACAAATGACCAAACTCCAACAAGACAACACGTGCATTGGTTTCTTTGTGTCCAAAATGTTCCACACAGAAACGAGTGAACTATCATGAGTCCTGGATGACGACTTCTGTCGATGAGCCAAGTACACAACGTTCGTCATCGATTCATTTGAATACGTGTAATAAACTTCAGTGTCGTTCAACAACTTGGAATCTTCGATTGGAATGTGAAAGAATCCTTCGCTAAATATTGAATCTGATTTCTGTAAGCGATTTGTTTCTTCGTTTGCGTTGTTTATGGCCGATAATGTGATTGCAGACTTTTGTAGGAAAAAGTTCAATCTCTCGTAATCGATAAAATTGACTGATCGCACATCACGCACAGCCTTCGATCTGTTGATTATTTTTAAAGACTTTTCTAAAAGGCAAGTGTCATCATTTTGGGAACTGTTTTCATCTTCGATACCTTCACCACATCCAATTCGATTTTCGTGGTGATGCACAGTTTCATTCGCCGAAAAACTGGGAGGATATTGGGTCCACATTGAATGCATAGATTTCTGTTCTGTTTGAACATCGTGATCAACCGAATTTCCCACTGTTTGTGACGAACTTTGGTTGGTATTTTTGTGTCCATAAATTTTCATAAACAAATCGTACGATAAAGGTTTCAATTCAAACAAAGAGAATGTCATTGTGTCCAAGGTGATTTTTTCCATAAGTTCCATTCCTCGTCTGTTGTATGTGGATTTCATTGGAGGTTTTGAATATGTGATTGAAGGAATGAAAGGACTCTGTTCGACAGGAGATGGTGTAGCGTTGATGTAGCTGAAATAATACAGAAATCTTATTGGGACAACTCTCAAACCCTAAATGCTGTATGGTCCATAAAATGGGCCCAATTCGCGCTACTCGACCGCAACATTATTATATTTCGTGAATTACATGAATAAGTCGAGGTTATACGTGAGGGAGAGTAGAAAAAGAGGAAACAGACAATTTTTTTTAATAAATTGTTTAAAATTTTTGTTGAACTTTTTCTTCCGAAAAATTTTTAGATGAAGTAATAAAGTAATTGTCTTTATGCGTATACCGCGGTATTTGCGACCCATCGAATTTGGACCCCGGAGTTAGGGGATTTTTTGTTTTGGAGTCCCAAATTTTGTGCGTCCGTCCGTCCGCCTGTCTGTCAACACGATAACTCGAGTAAATCTCAACCGATTCTCAAAAAAGTTTTTCCCTGAATCGATAAAGCAGTTTTGTTATTGAAGATGGGCATTTTTAAGAACCGTTGAGCCATAAAATAAAACATTGGGAATGAATTACCCGAATCCAGAATCGTTCTGTCCGTCGGAATGTAGCTCTCGCTCATCAATGCTATCCGGCTGCAGCTTTTCAGTTGTCCCTTTTAATTCGTATGTTCCAGAATCGAAGTCTCGATTGTCCTCTAATTTTTTTGCGGGAGAAAATATTGCTTGACTTTCTGATAAACCACTTGTACTGTTAGAGGCATTTTCACTTTCCGATGACGTTGAAAGAGATTGAGCAGAAGTTGACGATTCCGTTTCGAAATCCGATTCATATGAATCAAAGTCATCTTCATAGTCACCATCGGAAACATGTTGCGATTCTGGCTCTATTCTACTTGAATCAATCGTTGCACTCGAAGCAGCCTTCTCGAAAGTTATTTCGAATGCTATAGGTTCTGGAATAATTGCAGGTGTTGGTTCAATGTCTGTAATAATGTCATGGTGGCTTTCCGATGATGTCGTGACTTTCTGAGGAGCAGTGGACTGTTTAAGAACGACAACTTCGTCTGGTTGAAGTGTTCGAGTTTTTGTTCGTTCTCTCGGAAGAGTTTCCACATTCGGATCATGGGGAATAGTTAGATCTTTTCGGATGGAAGGGGGAGACGTTACTGTGACGTTATGAATTGTGTTCATAACATTTTTTTCGGCTATTGGTTTTTTAACTTGAAGTTGATGGATTGCTTTAATAGGCTGTTGACGAATCACTTTGCTTGTTGCTCCGGTGGTCACTTTAGGCTTAACGGACGGTGGTATCCTGGGTGGTATCGCTTTGACTTCTTTCGCTTTCGCTGCAACTGCTTTAATATTTGTTTGAGGTTTTGTCTCTGAAACTCTCCCCGAATTGCTACTTGAAACTTTTTTCGTTGATGTGATGGTTGATGTTTTTCTAGTGTTGCTTATAGCCGTTGCCTTACTGCTCGATATTCCATTATTCGCATCATGCGTCTTAACAGCCCTTTCAACTTCTAGTTTCTCTATTCTCTTAGATCCAACTGGTCGAGCTATTTTGGCAGCAACCTAAATTAAATGAAAAACCACAACATTCCTTAGTTGCTAGGGAATGAACATCTTCGTAGAAAAAGTTGAAAGTTTTTGTGCTTTTTATTACTAACCAATTTTTACTTGAATTGTGCTGTGATAAATGTTTGTTTATGTTATTTATTGAATGATGAATGATGTTCAAAAAACTTACACCACTTTTTTTCAACATTTTGTTTCGAACGATTTATTTGTTGCGAACAAAATTTAAATCGATATTTACAAACAAACAAACAGTTGCTTAAGCACAACGAAAAAAGCGTTTCGAAGGGAATATTGTTTTTCGCGCACGATGTTGACGACGAACCCCAGTAAAGAAAATATTTTGTGGGAAATTGAAAATGGGGAGCTCGTTTCCAGTGTTGTTTAATTGCGTCGGTTAGTTTATTGTTGATGGGGAAAGTGCATACAGCTGACTTCTCAATGAAACTCTATGACTTAATTGATAAAAAAATCTCAATTTTTATTTATTGGACCCGTACGAAGTACAAAGGTCCTATACGTTTACTACAAACAATTTTATTGTAACATGGGGTAGATCGAGGTGGGAGGGGGGGGGTGCATCTATTATCGTCTAGAGATGACGAATCAGCAATAAACAAAAATGTCCGTCCGTCCGTCTCAGCTTTTTTTCCAAACGACTCAACCGATCAGCCTAATCTTTTTTTTCCCTGAAAGGTACATGCCTCCCATGATTCAAGTTCGAAGATGAGCAAAATCGATCAAGTGGTTCCGGAGATATGGTCGAGGAAGTGACCAAAAACATGGTTTTTCGAGGGTTGGTGAAACTTTTTCGCAAATATCTCATCAAGTAAAGCACGAAAATTGCTCAATTTGGTAACAAATGAAAGCATTTGATACCAAAAAACTGGGGAATTTTTTTTTGTTGGAATCGGGTCAGGGGTCTGGGCACTAGGAGCCATGGAATGGGCGAAAATAAATTTCTCTGCCCAAAATGATAAGAGATAGTTTTTTTCAGTATTTGCGTAAATATGCAATACAGAGATTTACTTTCAAAGGCAAAGTTGTAAAGAATCAAATTTTAGCGAACACGTGTCTCAGGGTTTTGGGGAAATATGGTCCAATCCTGGTATATGGCCACTTCCATAATTGGGCAGGATGACCCAGATCTCCAGAACTATGAGAGTTAGAAAGTTGGTTGCAAAGGCGAAGTTATAGAGAATTAAATTTAAGCGAACACGTGTTTCAGGGTTTTGGGGAAATATGGCCCAATCCTGGTATATGGCCACTTCCAGAATTGGGCAGGATGACCCATTATATATAGAACTATGAGAGTTAGAAAGTTGGTTCCAAAGGAAAAATTGTAGAGAATTAAATTTAAGCGAACACTTGTTTCAGGATTTTGGGGAGATATGGTCCAATCCGGGTATATGGCCACTTCCATGATTGGGCAGGATGATCAAGATCTCCAGAACTATGAGAGGTAGGAAGTTGCTTCCAAGGCAAAGTTGTAGACAATAAAATTTTAGATAACACGTGTTTCTGGGTTTTAGGGAAAAACGAGTTAGTCCTTGGATATAAGCTTTTCTAGATTTGAATGGTCTGAGACGTACTTCGGTAGGGCCTTTGACATTACCTTGGGTAATTTCTATGGATCTTTGAAACTCTTATAGTTATAAAAGAACATAAAACGTTGGATTGTTTGCTTATTTGTATCTTTGGATACGTTCGAGTCTTTTTGTAACATCTATTCTCTTTGCCATATCTATTCTGTTTGCCACATCTATTCTGATACGTACGGGCCTTTGGTTATGTTTTTATATATTTTTATTCTGTTAGGCTTGTTGTCCGAACGGAGAGAATTATTGTATCATATGGCTCATTCCATCGGTTTTGCTAATTTGTAAATTATGTAAACGTATAATAATTGAGCGAACAAAATCCATTTTCGCTCACTCCCTATGGAAAAGTTACCAATTCGCATTACTAATAATGGTAACGCAAGCAAATCCATAAAGTTTACAAGTTAATGTTGTAATGTGGCTGACGAACCGTTTAGTCGTACACAATTCGTCAATTTTGGACATAACCAACCAAATTAGAGGTACCTTTCTTTTTCTCTTTTTGTTTGATAAAATTCTGCTTAATTTTGTGCTTTCTAGCTTGTTAGGCGTCGAATGAGCACCTCTCGTATTTTACATCTCATTCTCTCGGCATTTTTGGGAGTATGTCTGACGAAAGTGGGAAGAGCTCAAGTGCGAACCGCGGCTACGTTTCGGTTGAAGCGGATAAGGATGGGGTGAGCACAAATTTTTCATTTTTCGTTTGCATTATTAGGTTAAGGGTGGATTCTTCCTGAGTATCTTGTAAAGTCCAGGTAGCTCAGATGGTAGAGCGTTGGACTCACTGCCTATGGGTCCCGGGTTCGATCCCCGGGGGAACAAGCTCATATGGTTTTTCCTAATCATGGATGATTAGTCTCTGCTATTAGTAACATCTAATTAGCTATATTGACTCTGTAACAGTTGCACAAACTAAATGAAGTTTGAATGCTCATTTGACATAATCAAACAATTGCACTTACAAAGTGCGACATCTACATTCGAATAGTCTTACAACAACGAAAAGAAAATTCTCTCTACAACAGTGGGTATGCACAACAGGCCCATTGGAGGCTTAGGCGCTTAGGAAGGTTTGCTTTCCTTACCCACATTATCCTATCCTATCCTATCTTGTAAAGTAGGATTTTATTACCTCCCCTCTTCATTTTTAATGTATGGTGTCACCGCAAATATTTCTGATGTTTTTAACCTGTCACTGAAATTTGATTAAGTCACGATCCTTTTGCTGTAATACTCTCTGAACTCATTAACACATCTCGAATTGTGTAATGACCTACTAAATAAGTATGGCATATATTTGACTGATCACAGAAAAATAAATTTTTGATCTCTAAGAAATATTTTGATCACCAGGAAACTGAAACAGTCCTTTTTAGGGTCAGATGTATTTCCAAACATTTTTTTATCGCTAGAATAGCTACCTATGTGTAGACGCAAATAATGTGGTCATTAATTTAGTTTTATTTTGTATTGGTGATCATAAGTGAACTTTCCGGTGAACAAATTATTTTTCGGTGATCGCTTATCATGCCCCGAGCGGTAGTGGAGGGCGTGACGCAGTCCGTACACCCCAAAAAAGAAGTCCATAAGCTTTTGAGTTTTTTTCCCTCATCTTCTCCCCCTCCAAATTACTGCTACGTCGCAGCAGCTTTCTAACGAGCCCAGACTCATCAAAACCAGTTGGAAGTTGGCTGAGATATCGAGGTTTGAAAATGAAATTTTTGTATGGACAAACGATTTTTCTATTGTTCTCATCATTTCTAAAACTTTTATTCTGATCTGTCGGTTTCTATGTTCTATCTATCTATTAATAATTTTCGATCTCGAGAACTAGACAGCCAATTTTGATGAAATTTTCAGAGAACGTCATTCTCGGCTGTCAGCTGTCAACGTGACGCCATCTTGGATTTTTTGCTATTTTCTGAATTAGAATAGTTACACGGTTAGTTTCTTCGGGAAAGTTTTACAGATTGGTGAAAGAAATTTTTAGCCTGACGCCTGAAAATTCTTTTCGCCGGAATTTTTTTTCGCCTGAAATTTTTTTTTCCTCAGAAATTTTTTTTCGCTGAAATTTTTTTTTCGCCGAAAACTTTTTCGTCGAAAATATTTTTTCGACGCAAATTTCTTTCGCCGGAAATTTTTTTCACCAGAAATTTTTTTCGCCGAAAATGTTTTTTATCGCCGGAAATTTTTTTCGCCGGAAAATTTTTTTCGCATAAGGTTTGTTTCATAGCTCTACTTTGAAAGATTATTTTTATTTCTGTCCTTACGCGATTTATTCGCTTCGCACGCTGATAAAACTACTGTTTTACTTACACTCAGTTGTTCAAGACACAGCAGCTCGATCTTTCATATATGATATTCTCATATTTAATAAATTGTTGTCGTATATATGACTTGTATATGTGGATAGTTTTAATTAAAGTCTCCTGGGATAAACTTTTAAGTGGTGATTTGTTCAAGGAATTTTATCATAATGTGGACCGAACGTTCGCTGACTCCCGAACTTCGTCCTGTTACGGGCTACTCGTTTCGTATCTTATTGGGTCCGTAGTATGAACTTCTTCGAAACAGGTGAACGCCTCACGCATTTTGGAATAAATATGACCCAAGTTTCTATAGACCGTCACGTTTTGCTAGACTCCCTCCCCCTAGAGTGTGACGTTACTTGTGAGCAGCCCCTTATACATAAATGATATCATCACAATTAAATCAAAAGAAATGAATGTATGAAAATCAGTAAATAATTTCAAAATCACAAGACGCAAATCTCCTCCATCGTTCAACATTGCCCATTGGCCTATATGTTACCCTCAGATCGGCTGTTGTCTCGTGTAGGCTTCCTATCATAGAAATAATAACTTGGCACCGCTGTGGATAGAATTAGAGATGAGCGGGTCGACCATTTTTCGAAACCCGACCAGGACCGAACCCGACCCGATAAAATTTTTGAAAATTGAAACCCGAAACCCGAATTGTTTCTAAGCCCGACTCGGATCGAACCCGACCCGATTAAAATTTTCGAAACCCGAAACCCGAACTGTTTCAAAACCCGACCCGGACCGAACCCGACCCGATTAAAATTTTCGAAACCCGAAACCCATGAACCCGAAAAAAACAATTCGGGTTCGGGTTCGGGTTTTTCGAAGTTTCGGCCAACCTGCTCATCTCTAGATAGAATGCGCCCTTTGAAGATCTTGAATAAAAAGTATGGATTGAATTTGGCCCATGTGTAACAAAAATGTAAAAATTTAGAGAATTTTCGCATTTTTCAAAAGTCTCATTTTACATGCACATTCTATCTGGCACAGAGGTACCAACTTATGAAATCTCTGTTTCAGATGGGTCCATTGAAATATAGCACATTGGCAGGATATATTCCATTAGTTTGAATGTGTACGCATTCGTAAAGCGAAAGCATTTCGAACTTCAATTTTTCGGAGAGCCCCCCTGTCCCTGTATGAAGCGGTTCAGTTCTCTTAGCAGCTATTGTTCTTCAACTTCCATTGGGGGTTTATGACTAGATTTTTGTTGGGGTTCTTTTCCACAATTCCTTCCATCTTGTTTTGAGGTGGGTTACGCGACTTGTTTTTTGATAGACGAGCCAGAACGTCTATCTAGATCTCGCAACTCAATGTGCTATTTACATGTCCATGTTAATCTACGCTTTTTGTGCGGCGTTGGCTTCTGTAAAAGACCTTGTGGGCAAGTTTTTGTGGTGAAGTTTTTTTTACACATTTGCTTCGGACGAGTTTTTCAACATTGCCCTTTGGGCAATTCCAAATTCAATTAAATGTGGACGTAATTACAAGAGTTAAGGCAATATATATATTGGACCCGTACGAAGTACAAAGGTCCTGTACGTTTACTACAAACAATTTTATTGTAACATTGGGTAGATCTAGGCGGGAGTGAGGGAGATGCATTTAATATCGTCTAGAGTTGACGAATCAGCAATAACAAAAATGTCTGTCTGTCCGTCCCATCGTTCTTTTTTCTAAACGACTGCATCGATCACCCTAAACTTTTTTCCCCTGAAATTTACATAATGTCCTATGATTCAAGTTCAAAGATGAGCAAAATCAGTCAAATGGTCCTGAAACATGGTGGAAAAAGTGACCGAAAACCAGGTTTTTCGAGGGTCGGTGAAACTTTTTCGCAAATATCTCAGCAAGTATAGCACGGAAATTGTTCATTTTGGTGTCAAATGAAATCTTTTGATATGAACAAACTGAGAAAATATTTTTGTGGAAATTTGGTCAGTGGTCTGGGCAGTGTGGGACCAATGGAATGGACGAAATTGAGTTTCTTGGTCATATACGAAAGCAGATGGTTTTTCTCTGGAGATTTACTGTCAAAGGCAAAGTTGTAGAGAATAAAATTTTAGAGAAGTCGTGTTTCTGGGTTTTAAGGAAAAATTATCAAATCGCGGGATGAAGCAGCTTCTAGAATTATAAGGTATGACACATATCTATAAAGCTACGGCAGTTTGAAGTTTGCTTCCTAAGGCAATGTTGGTGAGAATTACACTTTAGAGAAAATAGTTTCAGGATTTCTTGAAGAAACTACGTTGATTCTCTTTTTGATATGGTGCAGGGGACAACATTTAGACCATCGAAATCAATGGTCTCGGACGTACTTATAGTTATAAAAGAGCACAAAACGTTGGATTGTTTGCTCACTTCTATATTTAGGTACGTTCGAGTCTTTCCGCAACATCTATTCTGTTTGCCACATCTATTTTGATACGTACGGGTCCTTGGTTATGTTTCAGATACGGTTCAGCTTTTTGAACACCTGTTCTGTTTGCCACATCTATTCTGTTGCGTACGATTCTCTTTCATATGTTTATTGTTGAATTTCGAACTCCCTACAATTTTTTACATTCCGAAAGTTCATGCCGTGGTAGCCCACAAACCGCCTTCACATCATTTAACATCAACGTACTAAGTCGAATATGTAATTTTTTTAGGAAAGCTACATTTAGAGCTGCGATGCGGATGGCGCTCGATGAAATTGGTCTGCAATGCCATTGCTACGGAAAAATGCAAAATTTGTTCTTTTCCAATAGAAAAATCAAATAAATTACCACTTCTTCATCGAACAACTCCTCCGGTATTCCAAAATGATCGAACAGGCATTCGATTAAGTCACTACGATTTTCATCGAATCCAAGAGAACAATGTGCGACCTGGAAAAAATGATGATCAATTTAGACCGTACCAAGTTTACAAGAAGAAAGTTATGTTACTTCTGTATCGAAAACCCCATCCAACACGATTTTTTGCCGATGATGCAAATAGTCTGCCAAATTCGATGAATCGTGAATGATTTTTTTTGTTGATTTGGATTCCAAAATTGTTTTGAAGGTCTTCTCAATACTGCCGAGAATCATTATGTCGAATATGTAAATCGACTTCCATGTGCTGATAGCAATAACAGAGATTTCAGAAAATCTTCCCTTTATACCCGGTAAGGAGATTCCAACGAATGATTCCTTTTCAATATCTTCAATTGCGTCGAAATATGTTCGGTCAAAGCTTTGAATGAACTTCAAGCCATTCATCATATTTGACAATTTCTTAAAATCCTCTAGTGTTGGACGAAGAGACGTCAGCGGTTCGATAGTGAAAGTTTCCGTTCTGTATAACTTCAATTCAAGAACTTTTGATAATTTTGGTTCGAAAGCGCGAACTTTTATGTATCTTGATGACGCCAGCATCACAGTTCCCACGTAAATTCGATTATTGACAAAAACTATGACACCCTTCCCACTCATATTGCTTAATTTTATAAATGAAATAAACTTTATTTAGAACCGACACTTTTGTTATTTTTTGAATATTTCAAAACAGTCTGTCATCCATCGATGGCGCGTGAATTTACATTACAAAATGTTAGTGAGTGTGTGTGAAACGTTTTTTGACATCTGTTCGCAAAGTTAGCAACGAAAATGTTTGAAAGTCCCAGTATACATAAAAGTTAACACCATAAAGTGGTGTAAAATGATTTCAAGATTATGTTAGAAGCGTTGAAGGCGAAAAAATAGCAAACAGAAAGAGACAGATTGCAATGTTTTCATTGTCTCGGAAAAAGGAGAGACTACATAATCACAAAGTTCAATCTTCAATCTCTCAGACAATGTGTCTCCTTTGTTTCTGAGAGAATGTTCTGTCGCATTAAGTGCGCCTCTGTTCCACATTTTTAACTTGTCACTCACTAGTAGATTTCCAGCGCGGTGGAACGAATCTTATGTCGTCCATGTCTTTAAGAGTGGGTCCAGATCTAATGTTGAGTGTTAAGGAGGAATGGCGATTCTTCCGACTATTAGGAAGTTGTTTGAATCGATGGTTTGCGAAGTTCTTACCGAAAAATTTGATAAAGTTATATCAGTTCACCAGCATGGATTCAAAAAGGGTAGGTCAGTGAGCACAAATTTGATCGATTTTGTTAGCGAAGTGATAAGCGTCATAGAAAAGGGTCACCAAGTCAATGTTGTTTACTCTGACGTAGCCAAGGCTTTCGACCAAGTTCGACACAGTATGCTGATGAGAAAGTTGCGTGAGCTAGGTGTGCATTCATCGTTACTGCAATGGATTCAGTCTTATTTGAGCGATCGTAGCCAGTATGTTAAGTTGATGGGTTGGAGATCACAGTTGTTCCTCAGGCGTCCCGCAAGGAAGTCACCTCGGCTCCCTGCTGTTTCTAATTTACTTTAATGACGTTGTTACAATTTTCAAAACGGTCAAGTGCTCATTGTATGCAGATGACTTGAAGATGTACAGCAGCGTGACTGCATTGCGATGCAGCGTGATTTGGATGCGCTCGAAGTTTGGTGTCGAGATAACGGTTTGTCGCTGAATATTGCTAAGTGTAATGTTATGTCGTTTTTTCGTAAATTTTTATTTTTTTTTTTTTTTATTTTGTGTGCTCAATTCTAGCCGTTACTCTTGAAAGGATCATGAAAAAGAAAGATCTGGGGGTGTTCTTCATCCAAGACATGAGCTTCAACAAACATGTAGAGTACATTGTTGCCAAGGAGTATTCGATGCTCGGTTTTGTCAAAAGGATCTGTAAAGACTTTAGGAATGTTGATGCCCTTAGAAGTATATATCTGGCTCACGTCCGGGCGCACTTGGCGTACGCTTCTCTCGTTTGGTCGCCCTATTATCAGGTGCACTGCAACAAGATTGAGTCCATTCAGAAGAAGTTTCTGATGTATGTACTTAGTACACTTATGTATGTACTTAGACGCACGGTAAAGCGAGACGAAAATTACCGGCTTCCGCCTTATGACGTCAGGTGCCGATCTATTGGTCTCAAAAGTCTTTCGCGTCGGCGACTGAATTTGTGTTCAGTTTTCGTTTTTGACGTTTTGAGAGGTCGCGTCGATGCGCCTTCCATAGCGGCAAAGTTAACAGTGAACGTGCCTATCATGCCTTTGAGGAGTGACCGTTTCTTTCTTGTGGATGCACATTGTACGTATTACGGGTTGTTCGAACCAGTAAATAATATGGTGAGGACTTTCAATATGTTCGCTCACCTCTATCACCCTGTACTCTCGTTACAAATTCCGATCGCAGGTCAGATCGGCGATCCTCACTGATGAAACTATGAGCAGGCACGGTTTCAGGATCCAGCCAAATTGACTTGAATTTTTGCTTAGAATTTTTGTCAGTGATCTATAATCGGACTTTTCTTTTTTGTTTTCGGAAGCTGGCGGACTGCGAAATTACAATGCACACGGCGCGGCACGGCATGCCATGTAAACATTATAGGCGGCTGAAAGCAAAGAGTGGTTTGGGCTTCGACGGGTCGACTGGGCCACGTAATCGCTTCCGGATTTGCTTCCAGTACTGTCAATACTTTGGTGAAAAGCCAGATAGTTCTTTGTAACCATTGGCTAAATAAATAAATATATAAATAAATAAATAAACTTCCTTATCGAATACTGAAAATAGTAGTGAATGATGCCCACTCCAAGCTCTCATCGCTTCAAACAAAAAATTTTTATTCGCAAAGATGTGGATACATGCACACACTTTTAAGTGCGGTCCGATGCTGTAAAGAAACCATTGCAATCACCGTATGGACTTTTCAAGATCACATTAAGAAAACCAAAATTTTTTATCGCATTAATTAAGAACAAAGAAAAGAACATTTCCAGTGATCGCCTCAGACCAGCTCATATCACAGCTCGTATCACAAAATCACTCATGGCAATTCAAATGAATCAAAATCACATATTCATTGGAAGTAGGGAATCCATTTATCGGCCTTTTTTTGAAAACCTGTTTTCGGTAATACCGATTTTTTTTTCAAAAAAAATAACCGTTAAAAACCGGTAAATTTTTTATATTGTTTATTATATTGATGTTAAAGACTTTGAGCGAAGGTATTTTGTTTTAGTCTTTATTTCTCTTGTTTGGCTTAAAAATATGTGCGCAGGCACCAATGCTGATTTACCTGAAATATCTACGCTCAATTTGCCTATAAATTTGGGACAAAGACACGAAAAACATTTGATTTGATTTGATTTGATTTATTTTAGCAATGATTTTTAACAATTATAAGTTTCAGTGTGCCGGGCACTTTGAAGAAACATTAATATTTATTTACTTAATTTGGTATAATTTCATTTATTCTATCTTATTTGATTTATTTAAATTTTTCTATTTTTATTTAAATTGTTTGATTTATTTTATTTTACTTTGTTATAGATTATTTACTTATGATTTGTTGTTTATATTTTTATCAAATTAAAGTTTTTTTTTATTAATTATATTTACATCGGTTTTTAGTTATTAGTTTGAAAATATGAAGGAAGAAAAATATTCACTTTTGCTGTTGCTGATGGATCATGCAATTGCAAGAGATTGTATATATGTTCACGAGAAAAATGGCTCCTATCTTCGTGCGTGTTGGAGCTCTATAGAAACGTTTACGATTTCTTGTTCTATATCTGTGTGAGGTTTCTGTGAATGTTATTGTACTATATGCTTGTTTCCGTATCGAGTTATGCATGAAACTGCATACGCTCAGTTTGTAGAGACTGCCTATGTTTAGGACACTAGGACACCGATTTTTAAACAAATCAATTGTTGAATGGCGCTGTGGTAGCTTGCATACATGTTTCAAGCACCTCTTTTGCAATGTTTGTAGCTGTCCAATACACTTCTTACTTGCGTGACCCCAAATGCCTGTAAGGTATACTAGATGGGAGTGTGCAAGGGCGAAGTATATCTTCAGGAGAACAGATTTTGGAAGAATTCTTTTGATCTTGTTGAGCACTCCACTGACAGAGGCTAGCTTTTTACATAATTTGGTAATGTGAGGTTCCCATTTAAGATTCTCATCTATTATGAGGCCTAGGTACTTGTAAACAGATACAACTTCTATTTCTTGTCCATTTAGCATGACTGCTTGCGTCACAGATTGATTTTTCATGTTTCTGCGGAAGTGAATTATTTTGGTTTTCGTTACATTCAGTGACAGTTTGTTGATTTGAAAGAAATCATGTAGCAAGGCTAAGTCGTGGTTGATATCAACGATGTTTTGGTCAAATGAGATGTTAGAGCAGAAGTCCGCAAATAATACAATTTCTCCTTTCAGAGGAAGTCGAAAGATGTCGTTGATGTATATAAGGAACAGGAGTGGGCCAAGAACGCTACCTTGTGGTACGCCTATGGTAATATAAGATAGTGGGTTTTGACTCTCACCTATATTCACGCATTGTTTCCGATTACTGTGGTAACTGCAAAAGAGACTTAGGGCGATGCCGCGGATACCCGCATGTTCTAGCTTTTGTAGAAGGATTCCGTGGTCGACGCAGTCGAAAGCTTTCATGAGGTCCAGGAATACTGCACTGACAACTTTTCCTCTGTCTATATCTAGCAGCAATTTGTTTAGAAGTTCGAAAGTTGCCGTGTGTGTTCCTGATTTTTTCCTGAACCCGTATTGTTTTTTATAAAAGAAATCACTTGTCTCTAGGAAGGATACTAACCGTTTGTGCAAAGCTTGCTCGAAGATTTTGTTTATTACTGGTAAGACCGAGATAGGTCGATAGTTTGAAGGATCGGTTTTCGATTCTGATTTATATATAGAGGTTATACATGCAGTCTTGAGACTTTCCGGGTGAATACCCGTGAAAATTGCGAGATTTACGATGCTGCTTATAATCGGAGCTATTTCGTTCGCACATACTTTGAGACTATATATGCTGATACTTCATCAAAGCCTGTGCTTTTATTAACATCTAGGCTAACTAGCAAGCTTAGGATTTCATTTTCGTTGGTCGGTTCAATGAAAATGCTGTTTATATTACTACGCATAGTGGAGAGCTCCTTGATTTCTCTATGGTTTTCGAACTTTTCAGCAATTTTATGTCCTACTTCAGAAAAAAAAGTGTTGAATGCAGTTGCCTTTCCGAGGTCATTTTTGATGGATACTCCATTTACTACTAATTTATCAATTGATTCTTTTTTATTTTTATTTCTCCCCAAGATTCCATTAATGTTTCTCCATGTTTTCTTTAAGCTACTTGTGTCACTGAACACTTCTTCATAGTATCTGTTACTGTATAAGTGGTGAAGATCTTCTATTTCTAAGTCTAGTGACTTCAGTTTGCATTTGATAGCGATGTTGTGCCTATGCTTTGGTATTTTGGATTTTTTGTAAAGATTCTTTCTTTTATTTAACATACTTAGAAGGTGGTCGTTCATGTATGGGAATAGCTGAATTTTGTGATCAACAGGAGTCATTTTAACCGTCGTACATTCCTCGTAACTTTTTTTGTATATGGATATGAAGGTGTTGAGGAAGTTATTTGGGTTGTTATATTGTAGTATAGGAAAGTCAAGTAGCCTGTTGTGGAGATCTCTTTTCAATTTATCATAGTCAGTAGTAAACTTAGGGACATACATAGGGTTGTTGGTCACTTTGACATCAATGTGTGTGAATATCGCGGAGTGATCACTTAGGGCATCATCAACTTTGACTGTGTTGCAGTGCATCCTCACATCACTGGCGAAATTACAGAGGACATGGTCTAGCAATGACCCACTTACTGTTCTTGTTATACATTCATTTGCGATTGAATAGTCAAAGGAAGAAAGCAAGTTTGTGTATTTATGCTGTAGCGAGGAGCAAATAAAGCTCTTTCCGATTCAATATCACCTGAGTATTACCTTCAGCCACTAGCCACGTAAATCTATAATCACAACAAAAACCCTTTTTAAAAGTGAAACGTGACGCAACTCTTCGTCCTTTCTTCCAAAACAACTGATATCAATTTGGGTGACGCTTGCAGCTTCGGAACGCACAAAATTCTTTTGAAATATTTTCACTTTTGATTAAAAAAATGCGTCACGAATGCCGGACCCGCCAATGTAATAAATTTTCTACGCTTTCAGCTT
>CM055403.1:73481809-73566459 GCA_029228625.1 Pseudolycoriella hygida
ACCATTGCCTCATACAAAATGTGCTATCATACACACTACACACACAAACACATACATATGGGCTTTATATGGCGCCTTCTAAGAGCCCTGGCGCCCAAACGAAGGTCCCTGTAAAATTTCAAGAAAAGTAATCGAGCCGTTTTCGAGCACGAGCCAAAAAAGTGGTTTTTCACGGTTTTTCAAATAAATGGCCCTGGAACTAACTGAATAACTAACCCACTAACTAAATAACGTAGGATGTTTGCATTAACTTTGGCTTCTATGAAACAGCCCTTTTTGTATAGGAAATGATCATTTTCTAAAGGTCGTATCTTCGGATCCACCGAACCGATTTTAATGAGTGAAAAGACATTTCGCCTTAGAATTTTCCGTAGAATCCAGGAAAAATTTTTTCCGGGGGTACGTCGCAAGGGGGGGGGGGAAGTCTGCGAAAAAATTTTTTCCGAATTTTTTGTTTGTATGGGGACTTGCGTCACGGGCGCATCGCTACCGCGCGCCCATGATCAAGTTGTCGCACTATCGTAACAATCTATTTCTCCGTATGTAAATAGTAGTTTTTGATATAAGTTAAGTATGAAGGAAGTTTAACGCCCTAGATGTGAGATTGCCGACACGAGCCGAAGGCGACACATGCAAAAATTTGTGGAAATTTCAGTTATTTTATCACACTAGTGCGTAAAGGCGGTTTTTACGTATACGAGTGCGTTAAAATTTATCGTTCTAGTGCGCTAAAAAGTTTTGTCATACTAGTGACGAAAAATGACCTCATACGACACCGAAATGACGTACGAAAAAGCAAGTTTTTTGTCGATGAATTGCAAAAAACATTGTTTGATACTTGATACACGTTTCGTATGCTGGTAGTTTAACGCACTAGATGTTGCCGACACGAGCCGACATCGTGAATTGCATAATTGTACCTTTTTTATACCGCTGCTTCGCACGGTTCCTACAATATTGTCTTGGGGCAATTTTCAATGTATTGAAGTGAGGTCGTAATCAATAATTTGAAAATATTACATTATATTCTCGACATTACGTGCAACTTATGGGGATTCCTAGGGGTCCGCATAGCATATGTTTCCTTTTAAAACTTTAGGCAAACATTTCTTCGTAATCGGTGATTTAAAACGATCACATAAAACCCCGTGCGAAAAAAAAGTTAAAATGAGATCCTCAAATTCCCGTTCTTCTTACTATGGAGGTGACATGCTCTTTTTTCGAACCTTAGGCCGGATTTATCCGTGAAATTCATCGGAGACCAGTGAGAGTCTCATTTGTTATTGTACTATGCCCCTTCGACGCCTCATGAGAGGCTCATCTTATTCTCTGCAATGAATTTCGTGAAACAGCACGAGGTCCTCTGAGAGTCTGAAAACCTTTTCTAAAGTATTTTCAATTGAATGATTTCTGAAACTTGGTGAGACTTCCTTGAGATTCTCAAAACCTTTTTCAAATATTCTTCAAGTTATTTAACTTCTGTAAAGCTCGTAACGCCTCCCGAGGGTCTCAAAACCTTTTTTTAAGATTGTTGAATAGAATGATTTCTCTAGACCTCGTGAGGTCAACTAACGTTGAAAAACAGTCTCAAGACATATGCGCCATATGCGACAGATGTTAGGAAATGATAAAAAATTGATTTTGAGGCGCTCAGCAGGTATCAAAAATATATTTGAGACTCTCGTTCGGTCTCATAAATTATTTGAATTATTATTCTAATCAACTACACATTAAGCAAAAGAATGATTTTAAAACTCTCGTTAGTCCATGGGACGAATTGCTTCATTTTTTCATTTTCAGTCTTTATTTCGGCAACATCGAGAAATGCCGAATCGAGTGACGAAACGGTGTAATTTTGAATGAAATTTTTATCATTTACTCGTTTCACTGAATTGTTTCACATATGTCGAATTGTCAGTCCGATGCTACTCACCATAGCCTACAAAATATCCAAATTTTGCTCGTTAATTGTTACAAATATTGAAAATATCACAAGTTGAATGTTAATTTCCATATAAAAAACGAACATCCATTAACAGACAGCTCACATCATTTATGATGTTTCGGCTTGAAACTGCCATTAGCTGTCGTCGCACTAAATGCGTGAACCGTTCAACCGCGATGACTGCGAGTGACATACCCTTTGTGTAACCCAGCAGAAATTTCTTCATTTTGACAATTATGGACGTTTCATATTCGCCCTATCGTGAAATTTTTGATGTCCTCGCAACGAAAATCAAACGAACACAACTAGCCGAAAAATAACATTGTTCCACATATAACCTCAAATTTGACATTTGTATTCGTTGAGCGCAACATTATCATTCAAAAAGATTTTTAATAATTTATCAAAATGTCCCTTGAAAAAACGTATCTTCCACTTCCTGAATTTGATTTATGTTTGCAACATTCTTTTAAACAAGTAAGTAAAACAATTGCACAGCCACATAGGAATTGTTAATTCGTAATGGACAATTTATTCATAGGAAAACAGTAGTCGGACACGGAAACCTCCAAAATTAAATCCTAACACAAGTTTTAGTAAACTCGCTAGTACATCGTATCAAGTCATATCATTTCGAAACAATGCGTCAAAAAATTATCAATTGAACCCGCAGTCAACTAATCAATGCATTGAATCGTATTTTGATAAATGTTTTGTGTTAATTGAAAAAATTGGCGAGGGATCATTTAGTGAAGTGTTTAAAGTACGTAGTAAGGAAGACGGAGAATTGTACGCTATCAAAAAGTCACTCATACCATACAGAAGCGAATTTTACAGAGAGGTTTGTAATCACCAAAATATCTAATTTGATTTTAACAGTTCTTTGATCATAAAATGGGCAAAAACAAATCACATCTGTGATGTGAGAGTACACAGTTCCTACGTCTCATTTCAGTGTTATAATGTTGTTAATTCTATTAATTAATTAATTAAAAGTGATTGCAAATGTGAAAATTAAACGTAAGGGCGAAGCGCCTGGTTTTCCCAAGTTTACAATTTGTATGACTTTCAACGGACCGATATGTTGGAAATAGGACATTGCGTGCATGTCCCAGCATTCTGATTTTGACGAGTGAGGCGTTCGCACATCTAGCAAGGGATGTATCAACACGAGTCGAAATTAACACTAACACGTCGGCTTATGTCAAAATATACAAATTTTCATAATGAAAACAAAAAAAGTAAAGCACTGAAAAATACTGCGCTTGTAAGTAAATGGACGCCTTTTTTCATATGCTTCACATGTCGTTAACACTATCTACCTAAATGCACAACCGGCCCACTGGAGGCTTAGGTACAGGACTCATCTACCTAAATAACTCGATATTTTTCCTTCATAAGGAAGGCCTAATTTATGCTTCGTGTGGAGAGAGTTACATTTGTTTGTTGACGCATGATGTCTACAATAAAACATTCGGACGGAACTCACATTTGTCCACCCATCGACAACGATTTTGTTTTTCTTTGTATCGAATATTTACTAAGTTTTCATTCACAGCGTTCCCTCGACGAAGTTCGTAATTTTGAAATATTTTCTGACAACAAAAATTGCGTCACATTCTACAAAGCATGGGAACAGAACGGTTACTTATACATGCAATTGGAATTATGTCAAACTCTTGAATCGTACATCAAACGTAGGACAGACATTGGAGAAGATTTTTACTGGAATGTTTTGCTTGATATTTTGTTGGCTTTAAAGGCTCTGCACGATCGAAACCTAATCCACATGGATGTAAAACTGGAAAATATTTTGATTGATAAAGATAATGTCTGCAAGCTGAGCGACTTTGGACTTGTTGTTAATTCAGAACAGGTAGGAGGGATGAAATGATTATTTTTTTGCGATTAGATGGTACATTCTTTACGTTGATATTTAGCCAAAACTTCAAGACACGGCCGAAGGTGACTCTCGGTATATCGCACCAGAACTGTTGAACTATGGTATCACAAAAGCAGCGGACATCTTTAGCTTGGGTATAACAATGTTAGAATTAACAACGAATCTTGAATTACAAACAAATGGCCCCTTATGGCATGAATTACGAAAAGGGGTTATACCTTCTGTTTGTGTCCAGCGTAAGTAGAGTTTCTTTTTTCATTTTATTTTTCGAAACTAACAAAGTTTTTCAAAATCTTTTTCCCCCGAATTGAAGAGCGTATAGTAATGAGAAAAACTCTATCGTTATCATGTCGAAAAATAACTTTTTGTAGAAAGGAAGGTACGAAAAATTCACCCCCTTGCAACTGAACGCTCCACCAAAAATGAATTTCGACTCTTTCCACATATTTGTTTTTCCCTGTCGTTTTGCGTCTAATTGCATCTTCAAAAAATAAAAACCATTGACCGATGTCATCATTTATTTTTTTATGTCTACAAATTGTTCATTTTCACAATATCTTTTGGCGCTAGCACTTTTCTGATGATACATTCCCCTTATATCATATTTTGAAAAATTGCCCCCTCTCACAAATATTTTCAAATGAGGTCGTGAGGAAATTGAGTTGACAGTGTTTCAGGTCTGACAAAAATAAAAAGCTAAAATCGACCCACGAGTATGTGTGTTAGAGATGAGCGGGTCGACCATTTTTCGAAACCCGAAACCCGAATTGTTTCTAAACCCGGCCCGGACCGAACCCGACCCGATTAAAATTTTCGAAACCCGAAACCCGTGAACCTGAAAAAAAGAATTCGGGTCGGGTTTTTCGAAGTTTCGGGCAACCCGCTCATCTCTATTGTTTGTAAAAGGAAATCGTTGTTTGATCAATTAATTCTAACTTACCTCGAGGTCACGAGTCAAAATGAGAGAAATCTCATAAGAATGTCCACACTGGGAGGTGATATTTTGACTGTAATTTGAAAAACATATGTACGTATCAGTATATATGTGGCAAACAAAATAGATGTTGCAAGAAGACTCGAACGTATTTAAGTAAATATTGCCCAACGTCCACATTAAATTGTATTAGAAATTGCCGATAGGGCAATATTAAAAAACCCGTCCGAAGTAACGGTGTAATAAAGGCCTTCCGGAAGTACAAAATTGACCCCCAAACAAACAAAAATGTTCATCTCAATTTTTTCTACAACATAGCAAAAAACCATTTTTTTGTCTAGAGCCGACCTTAGGACCGACCTGGGGTACTCAGTAGAGGCCTTGGACATATACTTACATAGACAAAAATATTTCCCTCCATTTTCTTCACAACATAGTGAAAAACCATTTTTTTGTCCAGGGCAGACCTTAGGACCGACCTAGGGCCTTAAGGAAATGCCTCGGACACATAATTCCATAGACAAAAATGTTTCCCTCAATTTGCTCTGCAACATAACAAAAAAAAATTTTTGGTTAAGGCCGACTTTAGGACAGACCTGAGGACCACTTCAGCCCTAAGCACAGGCACCGGATCCAAATTTGTATAATTCGGTACTCGATTACGTCTCAAATAGAAAAAGCATCAACGAAATCAGTTAGGATTTATCCAACTTATGTAAGCGAACACGTTGGGCCCTTGTAGAAACTGAGCCCTGAATGAGTCCAAAAGTTTCTAATCAAAAAATTTTCTTCCATAAAACGGGTGACAGTCCTAGACCTTTCGATCAAAAAAACATATGAAGGGATTGGAAATTGCCGAAAAGGCAATATTGAAAGACCCCTTCGAAGAAAACGCGCAAAACCTCTCTAAAACCTTAAAAAAATCTCAAAATTAAAAAAAAATTGCATTAGGGCCGATCTTAGAATCGACCTAGAGAACTTAGGAGAGGCCCCTGACCTATACTGCTGTGAACAAAAATGTCCGCCTCTATTTTCTCTGCAAAACTGCACAAGAAGCCTCACAATCAAAGAAATATTCATGAAAAATCACCAAATATCGTATGTGGTCGCGCAGCGTGAGTTGGGCCCACACTGAAGACTCTTCAGCCCGAACCACTCAACAGATTTTCACTAATTTAATTTTCTCGATTTTTTGGATGTCCACATCTTTCATTCAAAACCTTGAAGAGCGATTTCCGTTCTAATTTCGCAGAGATATAGGTAAAAAAGCTCCACGAACCTTCAAAAAATCACGTTTTTCGCCACTTTTTCGACCGTAACGAAAAAAAAGTTTTTGAAAATCGGTTCAGCTTTACTCAAGTTACTCAAGTTACTGACGGACGGGTAAATTTTTTTTATTGCTGATTCGTCATCTAAGGACCATGATCGATGCTCCCGCCCTACTCCCCGGTCAAAATTGGGGTGGTTACAAACGTCGTGGTAATAGCATAAAACCACTTTTCGAAGAACTTCGTTCTTCGTACGGGTCTTATAACTTTTCGTTCCTACGGGAACTACGTAGAATTCAAAAAAATATTTGCAGACGGGTACGGCACATGGAGGAAGTTAAGAATTACCGCCGTACAATTTGCGTAAAAACTTCAAAAATTCTCAGCTCAAATTCGATTTTCTGAACCAATTTTTTCGGTCAAGACGGTAACTCTACTTAAAACAGTAGGTAGAACCTAAAAAAAATATCACTGATCGTGACGACCACAGGGAAAAAAGTCAAAAACTAGATGTATACGTTGTGACTGGTTCTCCAAACCAGTAATTTTTTTTCGCTAGGACTTGCGTTATGGGGGCTCACTTCCCCATAATTTCTAAAATTTTGGCAAATTTAAGAAATATCTCAATATTTCATAAATATCCGTAAAAAAAATCCGAGTAGTAGGCTCTGGTTCACCATAATTATTAAGGGAACGAATTTGAATTGTTAAATTTAGGGTGCTTTGTCCCAGTTTTATCTAGCGATAACAGCAAAGTACTCGAAATGATGGCTCTACTAAGCGAAAATTCAGGCAAGTATCAAAAAACAGTATACGATGTTCTTTCTGAGCTACTTTAGACCTTTGTGTACACAGCCATAATTTCAACTAATTTTCGGTAAACGCTCTGAGCAAAAATCGCAAATTTCACAACTAGAATATTGGGGCCGCTCGTAATGTCGTTCGCCAACATTTTGCCAATTGATAGTTTTCTTATAGAACCCTGTACTCTTTTGTACGGAAAACTTGAATATGTTCTTTACGTTTTTTTTTTCGTCGCCAAGGAGCTGCGGGATACGTGGACTTCGGCACTTTTCGATTTTCTACAAAACTTTTTGAACGGGTGAGTGCACATCTCAAAACTTTAGGTATACACCTGCTTTCTATAAGCGAATGTGCCAATCACATCTGAACAAGTGTGACTTTTTTCTGCAAATTCGCTAGGATCAGGATCATTGTAAAACTTTCCTGGCAAGAGCTTTACTGACAAATTTCGAAATTTTCCTCAGAATTGCTATTCGTTGTGTGAATAATATATTAATAATATGCAAAAATTGTTAAGAAGAGGAAAAACAAGAAAAAATTACAAAACTAACATTTTATGTAAATCTGTACCGATTTTCGGAAGCTTTTTTCCTTACTTAAAGCAGTGCTTTAAATTTCAACCTCACAAGTAAAGAAACTGCAATTTTTTGTGGGGAAATTGTTTTGAGATAAAAGGTCAGTTATATTGATCGAAAAATATTAAAATTTCGTTAAGAATTGTGTACTAAATTACCTTTTAGAATTGTTTTTGACTAAAGAAAAGCTATAAATTCATAACATTAATTACAGAATAATACTACAGACTATTGCAAAATCACTTATTTTGAGATGCGCAATATCTTTTGGATCAATTAAATAAAATACCAACTTTCACCCTATTATCGTGGTTTCTGGTAAAATCAAATTTTTCTATGCAATGTGCACGTTTCCCTCAACTCCCAATTGGCAAACATTTTCTGTCAAAAAATGTGTTCGCAATTGTCGCCCAATTTGTTCATTTCAAAACTTTTTCGGCCACAGGAACGAATGTTTTCCGATAATTATCGGTTGAACAACAATTTGTTGCTGCCTTTTTGGTGTGATACTTTAGGGAGAAGTCACTCGTAAAATCAAACCGTGGATAAGGGGAATCTCACTATTGGTCTCTCTCTCTCTATCTATCTCTTTCCTTTAAGAGTGTGTCCAATAAAAACGATGTTAAAAAATTGACTATTTCAAAAAAGTGCCTCAAGAGCTATATAAATTCATTGTTTTTTCGTCTAGTAGTTGAGCACTTTTTTGATAGAAGATAGCTTTGCACTTCGGTTCGCCAAAAGTAGCGAGTAGATTACATTGTATAATTGGACACTTGGTTGCATACTTGCGGATTTTACCAAAGAGAAAACGGTAGTTTCAACTCGGCACCAGGCTGCGTCCTTGAGCTGTAACACTTTGAATGCAGGGGGTAGCAGCAGCCTGGTGCCGAATTGAAACTTATGTGACGTATAGAACTCACTCCTGCCTCCACTTTGGTAAAAACAGTTGTTCAACACCAAGCTGCCTTCTTTATTTCCAACTTTAGGTCTCAAGTACGCAGCCTGGTGCCGACTTCGATGGTGTTATTAAATAATAGCCTCACTTGTTCTTCCAGTCAGGCGTAGTCAGAATTTCAGCATCAGGCTGCCTTGATTGGCAAGGTTTTACCTTTCGTCAGACTTCCTCTTAAGTGCCTGACGTCTTTTACCCATAAACATTATTTTCAGTTATTTTGATAAAATCATATTTCCATTTTGTTTGATTGAAAAATGAAATTTAACTTGTAGGAATGTCTAGGACATTCGAAAAAATCATTCGAGCAATGATGTCACCGTCACCAAATAAAAGGCCCAACGTTGACCAGCTTTTACAGTGGCCAAGAATCAAAAAGGAATTACGAATTCGGCAAAAATTAACTCCATTCAAATATATGGTAAACAAATTGAGTTTTAATTGTAAATTTGTTCATTTCATTGGAGGATTACTTTGCATTTCCAGAAAAGATGTTGTCGAAACACAAAAAATTTTCTGTTACACACAGCTAGGCAATTTACACATTTTCTTTTACGAATCACTGGATGTTATGTTTTATGTAGTTTCTTATTGTCTTACCTGTCTTTAATATTTCCAAAGACAGAACCACCACCACCAGATTCTGCAGACAAGTCAACGACGGGATTATTTATCGATACTTCCGACACAGATTCGCCCCTTAAAAACCTTTCTTTATCGAATCGAATCGCTGACTACAGTTCAACGAGAGCTAGATTTGTGAACTCAACACCGGTTATACGACACCCAAACAGAAGCCGTAGTAATATGCTGAGGTACTTGAAAATGCTGTTCGTACTGTTGTGCCAGAAAAATTAACTTAAATTTATTCTCATCCACAGCAATTCCTTTAATTCATCAATTTCCAGTTTGAATGAATCGTCAGTCATCAGAAAAAAATTATGTTTTTCGAAGGATTCGGATTGAGTAAAGTCGACAAATATTTCAATTCATTTTCATGTTTTACGTTTAACAGTACAGTAACAGTGAATTACAATAAGTGAACTAATAAATGAACGAAAGCTTTTTTGTAGTCACAACACTGAATCAAAGTTAGAATATATATTTTGAAGAATTGAACAAGGAAACTCAGCTGTAAATTTACTTAGCTAAGACGTCGTTATATTGACAGCGAATATTCACTTGCGATCACTTTATTCGATGCTAATTACATCTCGTGGTTCGGAAGTCACGTTAAGCCGGTGGTCCAGACAACACTTGTTATTGGCCGAAAAAAGGCTGTTAGTGGAGTCTCTAAAATACAAAAAAAGAAAAAATCTCATAGATGGCACTGGGTTTATCGCACAGCTTACCACTGGCACAGTAAAAACTTTCCGGTATGAAAGGATCTCAAAAAGTAGTACGAAACTAGCACATAACCGATCTAGCCTCTAAGGCTGGATTTGCACTTAAGAAAGTATCACTCCGTTTTGAAAGTGCGCATGCGTCTAGAGAGAATTTTACTCTCTATACGCATGCCTATGCGTCTAGAGAGAATTTTACTCTCTATGCGCATGCGTCTCGAGAGAATTTTACTCTCCATGCGCATGCGCAGTTTCAAAACGGAATGACATTTTTTTAAGAGCAAACCAGGGCTAACCCTTCATGGGTTGTTAAGGCAAGACTATTATTATTATAAATCGCATTCACTTTAATAAGAGAAAATGAGTAAAAGGAGAACGAAACCTCTCTTATCGTGCCTACAAAAAAATCAGTTTGGACTCGCTCTCACAAATGATCCGGTTAAATAGTCAATGGAAATTTTTATATTAACTTCAAATGACCAGTTAACTTGATTGATTCATTGTATGCTTACGTAAACTCATCAATGGAGTGAATGTTGTAGTTGAGCGAATGCTAGCTATCAATGTAACGACGCCAAAAACATATTCAAATTAGTTACGCAATATTTAATCTGTAGTTTACAGAAGGACAATAAGCGTAGATTAAGCAAAGGTTAATGATGCCGATTGACCGAAAGTCATTTGTGTTCGACGTACCTACGTACGTACGTATTTTTGCGAATTCAATATCTCGAAATTCAAAAAAGATTCCAAAGGCTTTTTCATTGGACTTTTTTTTATAGAATTTTTGGAGAATAAGATCTGAAAATGATGCGATGTCAGTGTAACGAAAAAGAGAGTATGGTTGATTTAAACACACTCTATTTGCTCGTCTAGCAGAAATAATTATGTCAAGTCTAGTTGTAGAGAAGAGATCATTTGTGATATTATGAAACTTTTTGTACGAAGTATTGAAGCGATCAAATAAACTTCACTATTATACATGAAATATTTATGTCAGAAAATTGTGTTTTTTAATCATCCCATCAGCCTGCTCTTTTATATGATACGACGATGCAACTACAAAGGCAAAAGTTTAAATTTAGTGTAGCCTCGACTTAGGCCAAAGTAAATGAAAGATAATGACGAATACAGTCGTGTGCTTTCTAAATTGACTATTTTCATCACTGGCTTTCCGCGAGGCTTTGCAGGAAAGTTCTGTATATGTATTGGACGCAATGTGTTCGAAGATCCGAAAGGCCAGACGATAAGTGAAGCGACTTGCGTTAAACGAAACTCAAAATTTTGGGAGGAAATGAATCATTTACCTTTTCAGCATTTCTTCGAGAAGATTATATCAGCAAAGTTGAAACATAAAAACAATAAAAAGTCGAAGATGGATGTCGAAGATAGTTGCCGAAGAATTAAGAATAAAAAAGGTGCAGTCAAAGTTGAACGACGATGACATTAAAGGTGCGATACGAATTTTGGCTTCAGAAGAATCGGTGGCACTAATAAATCGGGAAACATACTTGATGCTACTTCAAAAACATCCGGCACCTGAAGTTCATTTGGAGTACGAGGACAATGAGATACCAACAATTGATATGGTTACAGAATCGGAAGTGAATGTGGCAATTTCTCGGTTTCAAAACGACAGCGCCGGCTGCTTGGATGGACTGAGGCCGCAACATTTGAAAGACATGTTGGGATTGGAATTGGGAACTTGCTATGTGATACATTATTGAATGGAAAAGCACCATTCCTATTTTGCAAAGCGCCCTCAACAGAAAGAACTTTTCCATTCGACCAATCGCTGTTGGAAGTTATCTTCGCGGGCTAGTGGCAAAGATTGTTTGTGTTAGGGTCTATGAAAAGGCAGGCTCAGTTTCGAAAACCAAACAACATGGATTTGCAACTAAAGGTGGAGCAGAAGCGGGGGCTCATGCTGCTCGAACGTATGCACGAACCAAATCCCGCTGACCAATTTCTTTCACCGTATGTGTTTCTGTAGCGCTCTGCGTAAAATGGTATGCACTTCTCGTATATTTCCCGTTTTTCGTTGACGATTGCTTCATCTTGATCGTAACGAATAGTGGGATCGATTATGAAGGCGTTTTGTGATTTTGAGTCAAAGGCAATAATGTCACTGAAGCGAGATTTTCCTTCGGTGTCAATGACATATTCCTCGAAGCATTCGAATCCTTTCTCTCTTAACATATCGGCGATTGTGTGCTTCACGCTTTGGTGCCTTGATGTAACTAACAGGTTACTCGACGGACAGTTTCCAGTTAGATGTGCAATTGTTTCTTTCTCTCTTTCGCATTTATGACTGAGGCTGGAAGAGTTCGAGACACTTGGTACTCCATTCAGGTATGCATAGTTGATGCTAAGTTTTATGGCCGATGATGAGGAGAGTGTGTTCTTGTTGTATACAAAGTCATTGCTTGCGGTATGTTGACTGAAATGTATGGCGCCTGACCCTTGGTACGATAGATTGCACCATCGTTTGTATGCATCATTTCGCAATGCAGCTCTCAGAGCTTTTGTTGTAACACCCTCAGTATTCAATGCTCGAACACATTCAGTCATCTCATCGCCACACATTGCTATACTTTGAAAAAGGACGTCTTCGATTTTCAACAGTTTGTGTTGCAAGTGTACTTCCCATTCTGCCCGTAGCAATCCAAGACCTCTTAATTTTCTGGGTGCATAAAAGAGGTTGTCATTGGAACGTTGCGGAATTCCGATGATTTCTTTCACTGTACGGCGGATCATCACGTCTAAGCCTTGTGCAATGTATCCGGGAATTTTGTTGATCGGCGCCGACTGTAAGGGATATATGAGCGTCGGAAAAACATATTGATTTACAACATTGAGTTTTTGGTCAGTTTTGAGGAGTGCTGACACTGACAGTTTCTCCAGGTTCTTGTACAGCTCTTCGACGGTTCATGTATCGAAAATTAGTTCGGAGTTGAATGAGCAACCAAGGTATTTGATCCGTTCGTCTGCTTTGATTCCTCGAAGAATACTTCCGTCTGATAGATTTATTTCCTCCTGTACCATCTTGCCTTCCTTGATGATTATCCTGACTTTTCGCAGGGTTCTCATTCAACCCAATTTTTGCAAACAGAATTTGGAAGAGATCTATAGAACGGATTGCTGATTCGGTTGACCCTGATGTCACCGCTTGGTCGTCTGCGAAGCCGGACAAGCACAGGGCGTCATAGTCATCGGACAGTTTATAACCGTTGTTTTCGGCAAATTGAGAATCGCATATCTCTTCGTATCTGGATCGGATTGGAAGTTTCCTTGCCTATTGCTATTTCGACGCTATTGTTCGTAATCAAATTCATGATTAGATCGTGAAGATTCTTTGACACTCCTTTCGCCATCAATGATTTTGAAATATGCGAATGTCCGATTCGGTCAAAAGCCTCCGAGACATCTAGAAATATCACGACTCAGTTCTTCTTGTTTTTCTTGGCGCGTAGTAAGCAGGCGTTGATGAGTTTTGCATTCACATGACGGCCTGGAATCCCGATGACGAATCCGCAGTGACGAGCGCTCTTTCAATTAATCTTCTTAGAATTGAATAGATTAAAATGGGTCGCCAGTTTGTTACCTCGTTCACGTCGCCATCTTTGTCAGATAATATCACTCGCCCTTTGCGGAACCCTAACGGGACATATGATGTCCTTAACATTACGTTACCGATTGATGATAACGTTTTTGACACGTTCAGTTGACGTAGTGTTTTCATTAGAATTCGGTCTGGGCCAGCGGAAGTATCCAGTTTTGTTCGTTTTGTATGTACTTTAACGTCCTCCTCACACAATGTCACATCTGGTTTGGCTTTACTTGGTGGGTAGTATTCTAGCATTCGTTCGTTAATCTTTTCAAAAACTTTTTTAAAATGGTTGTCAATCACGTCCATTTTAATTTTGCATTGCCTTACGTTACCGGATGTCATCACGGCTCAAACTGCCTTCTTCCGTTGATTGTAGTACCAATACTGAGCGAGATCATATTGGTACTTGTCGTCTTTCTTTGCCTCGCTTTAGCATCAGTACGCTGTGGATTCGATGAGCGTGACTGTTGCGCAGACAATACTTTTCTGCTTCTCTTTTGTCCTGAGATTTATCCTTTTCTAAAACAATGCTATTCCACACCCACGAAATAGGTTTTCGGAGATTATACAATTTTGTCTCAAAGAGGGTGTCAACAATGGATCCGAACGCTTGGATTGAGTGCTCCTTATCCGTAAAATGGGGTGGTATGGGAGTTAGAAACGTCACTAGCCTTTGTTTTTCCAGTTTCCTAGGTTCCTATCATTCTGTATCCGAATTAATCCGTCAAATCCTCCCAGTAGACATCGAACTTTCAGTTAGTTTAGTTGAAGAAGCTCTAATTTCATGGCAAATGATAACGGGAATTGCAGCTTTAGAAAGTCCGTTTAATCGACACCAATGTAATTGGGACATCGAAATTACAGCTAAGAGAAAATGTAAAACTACACTTTGACGTTTTCGTTCGTTTCGTGTGGAACCCATATTTTCAATGTAAAAAATCATACAAAAAAATACTCCACACGAAACCCACAAAATACAGGAGAGTGTAGTGGTTTATATTCTCTCAGCTGTAGTAAGGCCATCCACCATCAAATTTTAGAGAGCAAGATGACCGAAACAGAAACAAATACAAGATGCAAGTTCATGGCAAAATGTTCTACGGTGTTCGTCCCTAGGTACTTTGTTAGATAATCAGTTAGGAGGGACGAGCCAAAACATATACGCTTTATTCATCAAGGATTTGATTAGATGATCAGTCATTTCGAATTGTAGCTTCTTTACGGTTGGGCTTTTCTATTGAACATTTTTAACTGGTCGATTTCGACAACATTTGTTACTTTCTTCCTTTGTTGGGATCTCGGAAACAGCTCGATACATTTTGCTGAAATTTTGAGGGTAGCTTAAGATCATTATTTTAGTCGACACGTATTTTTCTCCTTAAAAAACTGACCATTCCTGGGATTTCTGGGATTTAGTCGCTTTCAGACTCAGTCAGGATGACTCAATAACTCTAAAACTATAAGAGTTAGAAGGTTGCTTGAAAATGCAAAGTTGTAGAGAATTTAGAGAATTAAATGATGACCTGTTAACTTGCCTACGGGTCATCGGGGTTAACCTCCAAACACCGGAAAAATGAATCGGTTATGAACTCAACAATCGGACAGCATAAACGGCAACGACTCAAGCAACGGAAAAAGGACACTGATTTAAAATTAGCAACATGGAATGTAAGATCTCTGTTGCGGCCAGGAGGAATGAGATCTCTCACAAGTGCGCTAAGAGTGGCAAAAATTGACATCACGGCAGTGCAAGAAACGAGATGGCCTGGAAAGGACACTATGATCAGTGGAGACTATAAGTTCTACTACAGTGGGAAAAGTAATGACAGTCCAAAAGAGTATGGAACAGGTTTCATGGTTTCCGGCACAGCTAGAAACGCGGTGATTGGTTTCAATCCTGTTGACGAGCGATTGTGCTCTCTACGGATAAGAGGAAAATTTTTCAACTATACTCTTATTAACGCCTACGCACCCACGGAGGAAAAACACAACGAAGCGAAGGAGCTATTTTACGAGAAACTGGTGGAGATATATGATGGAGCGCCGAAACGTGACATTAAGATTCTGCTTGGAGATCTGAATGCCAAGATAGGTCTTCTATCGTCCCACAATTGGTAAATACAGCCTCCATGAAAACTCTAACGACAACGGTACGCGGGTAGTTCATTTCGCAGCATCAAGAAACATGGTTGTGAGCAGTACGTACTTCGAACATAAAAACATCCAAAAAGCGACATGGGTATCACCTGATGGACAAACCAAAAACCAGATTGATCACGTTTTAATAGATGGGCGCCTCTGTTCAAATGTATTGGATGTCAGGAGCTGCAGAGGACCAATGATTCTGACCACTACTTGGTTAAAGTGGTTGTTAGGTCTCGCATATCGATCCAACACAACCGACAACAGGCATTGAAAAAGTGGGACGTTGAAAAACTGCAGAACGAAGACATCAACACAAATACGTGGATAGTTTGAACAGAAAAATTATCGAAGAAATGGTCAGCGAGCAACACAGTATAGACGTTGCGTGGAATCAAATCAGGCGGAATATAGAGAGCGCTGCAGAAGAGACTTTGGGAACGAGAACGGGAAATAAAAGAAATAACTGGTTCGACGATGAATGCCAGCGAGCTCTGGAGAACAAAAATGCAGCTCGACTAAAAACTCTGAGTCAATACACTCGAGCAGGCCAGGCAGAGTACCGTTCGAAGAGAAATTTTGCTCTAAAACTGTTCCGAAAAAAAAACGGCTGCAGGATAGGAACGTTTTGATCGAAATTGAAAAGTTTGGCAATAGGAAGGAAACTCGGAACTTCTATCGGAAAGTATACGAATCCAAAAATGGTTACAGTCAACAACTTTTGCTGTGTAAGGACAAGAATGGATTGGTCTTAGCAGATGAGGAAACATGCATTGCGAGATGGGCTGAGTACTTCAAAGAACTACTTAATCCGAACACACCGCTCAACCGAAACGAAGCAAACAACGAATTGAACTGTTTTCGTAATATTTACACAATTGTGCCGTATTGTGCGTATCAATTAATTAATAATTTGTTAATTGAATTATTATTACAACGAATTGCCAATTCATACTGCGCAACCATACATAGAAGAACCAAAGAAGAATTAATGCAAGAAGTTGAAGTTGAAATTTCGAGGCTCAGGGACAGATAATCTACGCGCTATGTATGGAGATGCACGAGTTCATCACGCGTATATGGAATGTCGTGGAGTTACCGGAAGAGTGGAAGACCAGCATACTTTGTCCCATATACAAGAAAGGTGATAAAATGGAGTGTGGCAATTTTCGAGGAACTGCTCTGCTGAATATTGCTTACAAGATATTTGCAAATATTCTTTACCAGCGCCTTCATCCATACATGGAAAACTCTGTAGGTGAATACTAAGGTGGTTTTCGTGTAGGTCGTTCAACATCGGACCAGCTGTTTAATATCAGACAGATCTTGGAGAAGTGCAAAGAGTACAACTTGAAACACACAATTTGTTCGTTGATTTTAAGGCAGCCTATGACAGTGTTAGAAGAAGTAAGCTATGGAGAGTAATGGAGGAATTTGGAATCCCAAACAAACTGATATCGCTAACCAAGTTAACACTGAACGGAGCTAATAGCCGAGTAAGGATCCGTAATCAACTATCAGAGATTTTCGACATAGAGGAAGGCCTACGTCAGGGAGATCCTCTCGCGACGCTGCCTTTTAACCTGACCCTTGAAGCAGCTGTGCGCACCATGGACATAGATTCCAGCGGCACCATTTTCACCAAGTCCAGGTTTCGCAGTCGACCTGGACATACTTGGACGGAAAATGAATGTTGTTAGAGACAAGTTTATGGCCTTGGAGAGGAAAGGTACTTGGGTTGAAAGTTAATGACGATAAAACGAAATACATGATCATCCCGTCTTCAAATCAACACAAGGAGGAAACCGTAACGATCGACACACACACATTCAAAATGGTCAACAAATTCGTATACCTTGGATCGGAGCTGAACACTAATAACGACATCGCGGACGAAACTAAGAGACGAGTAATTCTAGGCAACCGGAGTTATTACGGCCTTCTGAAAATCTTAAAGTCCAAGTCAGTAAGCCGAAATTCAAAATGCGCAATATACAAATCTGTGATCAGACCGGTGGTTACGTATGGTTCGGAGTCGTGGTGCTTGACACAAAGAGACGAACAATCGCTGCACACGTTCGAAAGAAAAGTACTGCGGACAATATTTGGACCACTATTCGATCAAAGGCAGAACCGATGGCGCAGACGATTCAATCATGAGCTTAGTCAGCTTTATGGAAAGCCGGACATAGTCAGAACTACCAAAATAAACCGACTGCGTTGGCTCGGTCATGTACAACGAATGGAAGATCATCTCGTATTCCGAAAAAAATCCTTAAAACCAAACCAGAGGGCAAGAGAGGTGCAGGGTGTCCAAAATCCAGATGGTATGACGCAGCTCTTGCCGACTTAAAAATTGTGGGAGTATCCAACTGGGAGACGTTAGCTGCGGATAGGTCCGGTTGGAGAAGCATGTTGCAGAAGGCCAAGACCCTTAATGGGTTGTAGTGCCGATTAAGTAAGTAAGTAAGAGAATTAAATTTTAGCGAACACATGTCTCAGGGTTTTGGGGAAATATGACACAATCCTTGATATATGCCCCCTGCTAAAATTCGGAGGGATGACCTACTTTTCAACTTCCATCTTTTTTTTTTATATTTTTCGGTTGTTCTCGACATGGCTTACTTTTCGGCTTATGCACTTAAATCATGAAAATTTGCATTATTTTTCTGGGGCCAAACCAGGAGCAAAAATAAAACAATAAAGTAAAAATGGTAAAAACTATTCCTAAGTTTTATTTCAAAATCGCAATTCCCCTCTGTTTATTTGTTCATAAACAGTGTTGTCTAAAATAGAGTATGTTCCTTTCGTTGTTAAATAATAGATTTTGTCATCTATTGCGCTCGGATCATATCCCTGTTTCTGCAAGTCTAACTTCTTTAGTTTAAATGTGCCAGTCATATCGACCTTTGTCAGTAATCGAACGAATTGTGGTCGAGCATATGAGGGTAACACCTTTTTCAAACCATTAGCCAAGTCGATTAAATCGACAGTCTTTTCGGCGTCTAAAATAGCTGCCATGCCAGCACGACCTTCAAGATTCGGTATCTACGAATGATGACAAATGAGTCAATAAAAACAAACGCAAAAAACTCACAGTTACCTCAACACCATAAACAACACAATCTCTGTAGCCTGCCACATTACTGACTTGTGCCTCCACCTCACTCGTTGATACGTTTTCACCCTTCCAGCGGAATGTATCACCTGTTCTATCAATGAAGAAAAGATAGCCTCGCTCGTCCGACACCAGTAAATCTCCCTATGGAAATCGAAATTGATTTAAATTTATTTTCACTTGCGCGGATTTAGTTCTCGAATACTTACCGATAAAAATGCTGAATCCCCTTTCTTAAACACGTCCCGTACGATTTTCTTGGATGATGCCTTTTCATCGACATAGCCCAAAAATGCTCTACTTGGATTGTTTGGAATGATCTTGCCAATGAATACGCCAGGCTCATTTGGCTTGCATAACTGTTGAATATTCATATTTTAACGATAAAAGATATCTATTTTTAGTAGAAGTACAGGTGCTACTTCAAAATAGAAGTAAATAATGAATATTAACGCCTTGGGAATGTTTAATTTGGAAAGGTGTTTTTCAGCAAATGTTAAGCAAATAGCTTAGTCATTATTTGAATTTATGGTAATTTCTTCATCACAAGTTCAAACTAGAAACCGTGGCCTAATCTAACGTTTCATGTAATAGAGAGTTTGGGCAAAACGACTTATAGCCAAATTTATAACATATACATATAGCTATAAGTGATAAGTTATATGTTTACGTTAAAAGTTACAATTTTACGGTACAAGTGAAACGTTTATAGCCCAGATCAATATTGTAACTGACCCAGATCAGTACTGATCAGTTTTAAAATTGGTCCTTATCAGTACTGATCACTCTGAAAATTCATATGGATCAGTACTGATCAGTTTTAAAACTGATCAAGATAAGTAATTATTAGTTTTAAAACTGATTCGGATCAGTACTAATCAGTTTCAAAACTACTAATCCAAATCAGTTTTAAAACTGATCAGTTCTGCCGCCTAACCCCAGCGCCTGCGAAGGACTTGGTTACGCCCTGCAGGCGGCTGCAATATTGAACAACTCGTCCGAAGCAACGGTGTAAAAAGCCCCATGCCAACCCTTCCATTCCCCTCAATTTTCCTTCAATATAAACAAGTTTTGAACAAAAGTCAGGACAAATTATTTCATGAAGATTAGACCTGAGCCGTCGTTAATTCCAACTATCTGACGATGGATAGACTTAGCGGGGACAAGGCACTTAGGAGGTAGCGACTCATCCAACTAAAAAAAATCTTCTTTTACCTGACATAATCCATCTGGACCTCGGATCGGTTCTCCTGTGTTTTGATCCGCACGAATAATGCTGATTGGATAAACGGAAGGGAGAATTCTCGAAACGAAGCCTATCGCTCCTACTTTGTTGTCGATATTAACTGCAAAGAAAATTATTCAAATGATTTACGCCAATGAATAAAGCACTAAAAGTTTACCAATATTCGCATTCCCCTCTGTAGCACCATAGAATTCAGCGACATTTGGTATGTTAAATCGATCAACGAATTGTTTCCAAATTTGCGGTCTCAGGCCATTTCCGAAAATTGTCCGAATATTATGTTGTTTGTCCGCCGGCGACGCTGGAGTCGCCAAAATGTAACGGCACATTTCACCAATGTATTGCGACACCTGCACATAGATTTTTGTAAGACTTTGTCATTTTCCACGTTTCAAGTTTCACTCACCGTGCAATTGTATTTTTGACAATCTGAGAAATATCCAGACGCCGAAAACTTCTTACGAATAACTACCGTACTGCCAAATAGCAACGCTTGACCAATGCTCATCACACCACCAGCTGTGTGATACTGAAAATATAAAAAAACCAATGAATTTTTGAAATTTTTCGATTGGAATGATTTGTCGTATACCAGTGGCAATGGCGTGTAAAATATATCATCATCTCTGAACGCAGCCACATAGTGGATGCCAGCAGCTATAAAAATAAACCTGGAATGTGATATAACAGCTGCCTTTGGTAATCCGGTTGTCCCAGATGTGTAGATGTATAGCAGTTTGTTATGATGTCTGGTCTGATTGTCCTTGTTAATAACGTTTTCTGCTGATGACGATTGCATGACCGATTGTAAATCTTGTGCATTTTGTTTGGTGGACTCGTCCGGTTTGTCATTGAATTGATATAACGCAACAGATGAGGGCAGTGTGATTTCATCAACTGCAGATATCAATGAATTACCAAAGATTAGGGCATTGCATTGAGCCACCGTTATGCTATGTTGTAAAGAAGTGAGACGTAGATTTGTATTTATCAGAGGAACAATGACACCGATTTTCGATAGACCCAGCCATATGCAAACGTACTCTGGACGGTTTTCCATAAATAGACCAACAATATCGCCGGCTTTAAAGCCTTTACTCTGAAAGTGATGAGCTATTCGGTTGGAGAATTCGTTAACCTGGAGTATAATTATCATTAGTCGTCGAATAACTCATTGGATTGTTGTAATATTAATGTTGATTACCTCATTAAACGTCCAAACTTTGTCTTCGAATATGAAGCAAGCTTTATTCGGATGTTGTGAAACGAGGTTAACAAATACATCGCCGATGGTAACATTTTTGCGTTGGTAGCGTTTCACAAGAATAATTAGTTTTATAAAGCGAAGGAGTGCACTGAAAATAAACGAAATCTTGCTTAATGTTTTGTCAATGTTTTAATTAAATGTAACTGTAACTTTGGTACGAAAATATGGGGTATTTGTTGGTGCTTCCATTGAAACATCAAACTATTGCTCTCAACTTTGTATCATTGTAGATTTTTTCGATTTTAATTCTTTCTCTAATGGGGTCATTATATTGAGTGCGATGCGAACCGCATCGCGTAAAGCTTGTGTAAAAGCTCAACTTGACAAAAAAATGTTTGTTTTGTCAAGTTGAGCTTTCACACAAACCTTACGCAATGCGATTCGCATCGCGCTCAATATAATGACCTCTTAACCCGCAAAGAACCCCGAATAATCTAGCTGACTTTAGCCTGTTTAAAATTCTACCGCTCTCGGATCTCAGATTTCTTCAGAAGTTCCTGTCGAAACCTTTACAGTGAACCCTCATTTTTTGAATTCGAACATTCCATTCTATTTCCTAGATCTTTTTATTGAAAATCATCAATTTTTAGGAAATTTTCTATGAAATATTATAGGAAACCTTCCAATGTAACCCCTCCCTGCACTGGACTGCGTTCTCTCATATCTTTGGAACCATGGGTCCGAATAGCGAACTTCCTGAATTTCAACAATAGATGAAATAGGATGATAAGGGTTACTATCAGATCATTTCAGGTTACCCTTCAAAATATTTCGTTTTCCTTAAAGTGACAAGCAGCTCGTCTCATTTACCTTAATATTTTCTGGTCTGTATCTGATTACCAATTACGACCCTGTTCCGATACAAAGGCTTATAAGCAAGGTTTTGACCTGACCTGATGACCTGATTATGTTTTTTGTATTTTATTGACAGTTTTCATTTACGATTACTTAACAAAACGTTGGGAGTTATGAGAATTGTCAATTCAAATTATTCAGATCTTCAACTTCCGATCAGTGATAGTGATCCAACTCATTATTTGTAAATAAAATTGAATAGCGATTCATTTAAATATTTGTTATTTCTATAAAATCGTTCTCTACGCGAATATTCCTTAGTGTTTTCGTCTAGGTGACATGAATTATACCCGGAGCTGAAATATTTGCAATTCTTAACCTAGAACTATCGCCCGGACGAATAAGAACTATTAACCGGGGAATTATCACCCTGAAAAATAGGACAGCAATTTGAATGACACTTTGTCTTAACGGACAGCTAAGAGAACTATGACCCAGCTAAATTATCGTCCGGGACTACGTTTCAGGAGAAAAAAATTGAAAATCAGTAGGGATTTACTCGAGTTATCGTCTCAACAAACAGAAGGATGGACAAAATTTTTTTGCACATTTTTCATCTAAGAAACATGATCGATGCTCCCCCTACTCCTAGTGCCTAAAATAAGGATTTTTCGCCGGGGGGGGGGGGGGGGGAGATTGTTTTTGGGGCCCTTTTTTCTGTGAGATGGGGCCTTTTTTCAGAGAGGTTTCTTTTCGGAAAAGAGTATCAATGACTTAAATTTAACAAAAAAACTCGAAAAAATTCACTTTCGTGTCGATTAACGCTAGTTAAAATTAATTAAACGGACTATTTTATCAGAATTTATTTTTCTTGCAAAATAAAGGCTTTTTATGTACAACAACAAAAAAATGAATAACTAAAGCTAAACAGTGGAATTTTCTCGGAAAAACTTTTTGACAAAATCATGACTTTGATAAAGTTCGACATCGGAAGCCCGAAATCGCCGGTATTTGCTTTCAAGGAACTTTATAACCGCTGGTCGCGGATCGAAATGTGCTGTTCCAACACCATTTAGCGAAATAGTCAATCTTTTCCTAACTGTTTCCTCGGATATTGACTGTCGATGAATTGTTTTGATTTTGTTGAAATGACTTATTACACGTTCACTAAAATTATTGATCGATCGTATCCTATCTCGTAATGCAAGAATCAACCTTTTATCGAATTCACGCAATCTATTGTCACTCCCGTGTCATCACTTTGGATTGACGAATTCGATTCAATCGATTTCATAAACAAATTAGAAACTTTCAACTGACCCGGTTGTAACGCAATTTTCTTCACCATACGATCGCGATTTACTCTTCTTTTTTGAGCACCACTTTTTTTCAAAGATTTCGATATTTTTATTTACGAGCACTCATAATACTTTTTTACAGCCAAGCTTTTTATGCACAGCAAATGAATGCGTTTTATGTACCTTAGGGTGAACAGGGAAGGCTTTTCGATATCGAATCGGAGTAAATCAATATTTTTTAAAAGTTGAAGGATTCGTGGGATTTAAAAAAATCGGAAGGCGGGATTTGGGGGATTTAAAAAACCGGTGGATTTAAAAAAACCGGGGGGGGGGGTATTTGGAGGATTTAAAAAAACGGGGGATTAGGGGGCCCGGAGGAGATTTTTCCCCAAGCTTATGTGTTACTTTAGACACTGCCTACTCCCTCCCCTCCGAGAATTTGTCATTTAGCCGCCTCCAACCGGTCTTTTCGGAAGGTGGAGACGTATAGCCGCCTCCACAAGTTTATCAACGGCATAGCCGATCCAGCCGCCGCCGTCGCCGCCGGGCTTTTTTCAGTCTGATAGCTGCCGTCGTAGATTTATTTCCGGCTCTTCACTCTGCTTCCGATTCTACAATGACCGTATCTCGTTAAGCGTGACCTGAATTGACCTGATAGTAAGCCTTAAAATATTTTTCTATGATTGACTCTGAAATGCCATTTTTCGTAGAATTTCCTGTCATTTGGGAATGTTTAGAGAGTAAATTTTTTAAAAAATTGTTTCTTAATATGTATATAAATAACTAAAAAAAGCGTTTAAGATTAGACAACAATTTTGTATAACCAATCATTCCCCGCACCTCCCTCAGGTAGTCAGGTAGGAATAAAAGTCGACAAATTCTACAATTCATTTAAATACACTTTAGCAGGTGTTTCTGTGTTCATTCACCTAAAAACGGCTCCTGTATTGATTTTGTCATCGTGCTGATTCATTCACATTGTCGATTTATTTCAGTCAATAATTTGCTTAAAAAAATCAACTCTCGAGAAGATTATTAAACCTACTCTCAATAATTCGATAATTAGCAATTTATTGTCTATTTGATAAAAGAAGTATTGATAATCGATAATTGATCGATATTGATTATTTGTTTTTAACTAAAAATAGAAGACTCCAACGAGAGTGATGACATACAAGTCAAATCGTTGATACTTCACTAAATTACAAAAGATAATAGAGAGTTTGGGCAAAGCGACTTATCGCTAAATTTAGCTATAAGTTGTAAGCTGTATGTTTATGTTTTAAGTTACAAATTTTTATGAGTTATAAGTTGTAAGTTATGAGCGTTATGAGTTATAAATTTTTATAAGTTATAAGTATACGTTCTAAGTTATAAATTTTTATAAGTTGTAAGCTACAAGCAAAAAGTTATAAGTTTCGAAACTGATCAGTACTGTTTCAGATCAGTTTTGAAACTGATAAGTACTGATGTGTATCAGTTTTAAAACTCAGTACTTACTAGTTTCAAAACTGATATGGATCAGTAATCATCGAAAATGATCACTGATCACTGAGTACTGATCAATACTTATCACTTTAAAAACTGATATAGATCAGTGCTGATCAGTTTCAAAACTGATCTGGATCAGTTTCAAGACTGATCTGGATCAGTACCGATCAGTTTTAAAACTGATACGCATCAGTACTCATCAGTTTCAAAACTTATAACTTGTAGCTTATAACTCATAAAAGCTTATAACTTAAAACGTAAACTTATAACTTATTACGTAGACCTATAACCTATAACGTAAACTTATAGTTTATAGCTATATGTATATGTTATAAATCTAGTGATAAGTCGCTTTGCCCAAACTCTCTAATATTTCGGTGAAAGTGTTCTGAGTAGAACCTGACGTCAATATTTCTTACTCCCACGCATTACGAGACAAAAAAGTCAGGTAAAGAAGTTAATGCCAATTTTGTTCAGATATATCGTCAGTTTAAGAAAAAACATGCGATACGCAGACCCGTACGATTCCCTACAAAGCCCATGCTCGTCGCAAAGACTATTGATAAATGTAGTAACGCAACGGTGCGGAAAAAAATATTTGTTGTGTTAAGACGGATGACTTCATTCTCTTGGCAGATAATATCAGGGATTTACAGGATGGAATTGACTGCTTGAATGCCGCATGTGAAGAGTACGGGATGAAGATAAGTGTAGGGAAAACTAAGGTTATGCATGTCGGCAAATCTCGGAAAGAGTAAGCTTACAATTTAAATGGGGAGGAGCTAGAGCAGGTATCTGAAACTGATAGGTTTGTAAAGCGGGAAAAGTCGAACTATCTTCCTAAAAATGTGTTATTATTGCAACGTTGCATATATGAAACGTTACAATAGTACCACTTTTCCCGCTTAAAAAAGTGAAAAATGGTGCTGTTGTAACGTAGGTGGTATCTGAATTCAAAGACTAAGGAACCATTTTTGCGGAAGATGGCAAGCTAGTTAGCAAAATTGAGGAAAATGGGAAACGCGGTGGCCAGTCAGTTGAGGCCGCATGTGTTCAACAAGAAGGAATTAAGTAGTGAAGCAAAGTCTGGCTATTCACAGGTCAATTTTCAGGCTGACGATTCTGTATGGTAGTGAGAGTTGGGTGGACTGCGGATATCTCGTGCATGACCTGGAGGTTTATGATATGAGGGTTCTTAGGAATACAGCAAAAGTTAATCGGAGGGAGCAGTGGGATAATCATATTAGGAACGAAGGGAGAATTTAGGGGTTTCGTCAGTAGATTAGGAGGCAAGGGTTAGTCGTCTGCGCTAGAGATGAGCGGGTCGATCATTTTTCGAAACCCGACCCGGACCGAACCCGACCCGATAAAATTTGTCGAAACCCGAAACCCGAATTGTTTCTAAGCCCGACCCGGACCGAACCCGACCCGATTAAAATTTTCGAAACTCGAACTGTCAAAACCCGACCAGGACCAAACCCGACCCGATAAAATTTTTCGAAACCCGAAACCCGAACTGTTTCAAAACCCGACCCAGACCGAACCAAACACTCAAGTTTATCGAAACTCACAACTGAAATTACTTCGAAACAATAATTATTTTAAGGCCCGACGTCTGCATTCTTCACAGACCTTAGACTAAAACAAAATTCGTGTAATGTAAGATGATAAAATTTAGACGAGTTTTGTTAAATATAAAAAGTCAATAAAGGATCGGGACCCGAATAAAATGATACAATAACCCGACCCGGACCGAACCCGACCTAATAAAATTTTTCGAAACCCGAACCCCGAACTGTTTCCAAACCCGGCCTGGACCGAACCCGACCCGATTAAAATTTTCGAAACCCGAAACCCGTTCATCTCTAGTCTGCGCTAGTTCGGGCACCTGACCTGACTCCAACCTGACGCCCCATCTTACGTTATTTAGAAATAGAATCAACCCGATTTATATACACAAGAAACACGTTATTTACGACACCTATTTTTGGGGTCGTAGCAAAGCCCAAAGGCCCAGACTAAGATATTTTGGGCCTTCATTGACCTCTCAAAAAAAAAAAAAAAGATGCGACCTTTTCTCAGCTTACCCCTTGGGCCAAAACTGCCCATCTTCGAACCAGAATTTTCGATTATCTTTGAAAGTCGAACAGAAAAACAGTTTTCTGAACCCTCGGAATGAAAAATATTGTACGAAACTCGGAAAAATATATGTTTTTGACTAGTGTGATTGCAGTTGGCTTCGCCGCGGGCTGCAAACCTCACACTCGTCAAAAACATTATATTTTCCCTAGTTACGTCAATAATTATTTAATGTTTCTCTCGTTTACATTTCAAACTCAATACGAAAAACCTATTAGCTCCGAGGTCCAAATTCGACTGTTTACTTCGTACGGATCTAAAAATACGATAATAAGTCAAATATATACATTTCACATTATTAGTTTTAGTTCTGGATTTTAGTTCGCAATTCACCCACTAATGTAAGTTTTGTTCATGTTCAATGACTTGACCTTGAGAATTTTATTACATTCTGCGCTTGGAGGAACTCTTTGCAAAGTCACTAAAATAATCTGAATATTTGTCTGTTTCATCATAAATACAAATAAGCGATAAGTTCATAAAAACTGGATTTTGGTTAACTCTAAGTTCATTGATAAAGTGAAATAATTCTGATTAAAATTAACTGTTATCGTAATTATTGTTTGAACCACGGAATACATGACGCTAAGTACATTTCATTATTTACAATTTTCTGTTGCCGCTATATTATGGCTAGCTAGATATTTAGAACGTTGAATCGACAGTTGAGTGGAAAATGCAGAAAAACGTTTTTTATATTGATTATACACCGTATAATAATGAAAATCAGCGTATTGAAACTACGAGACCTTTAGAATGGGCAACCTATTTCCAACTGCAAGTAGAAACAACTGTCTAAAGTCTAACTTTTCTCTTAGCGTTGCATTACGCTGTTTCTATGTTATTTCCAATTGACTCGTAGCCTAATTAGCGCAGCAATTACAAAAGAAAATATCGTTGATTGATGTTGAGTTGTGTTTATTCGTATGGAGTTAAAGTATCATGAGATTATGAACAAAAACTAATATTTCCGTAATTTACAGAAAGTCGTGTTATAACGAAACATTTTAGGTGGAATCATCTGTCGAAAGCCTCAAAATTGTCAGGTCGATGTACTTTGATTTGCATGATAAATAAATAAATGAAGAACATGAAATGGTTAAGTATTTTGATGGCTTTGTCTGTTTGACGTTGCCTGAAGGCGATTTTATGGGACCCATAAAGCGTGGGGTGAAAGTGGATCGTTAGAAAGCTTCGGATAACCTGACCACGTGCAGATAAACGAAAGAATTTTTGGCAGGCTATAATAAGTACATTGCTAACTACTTCTGAGCTTCGAAAAGAGATCTATGAGTAGTGTGTCGGGTCACCATTCCTTGAGATACCATCTTTGGTAATCTGAAGTGCGCAGAAGAACCGGAAGGAGCAGAGCAATTTCTATGTCATTTTTCCTTATAGCAAGATCGGAAATGTGTAGGAAATTTTACCTGACACTCAAAGAATTTCGAAAAGTACCGATAGCTAATGAATTGCGCTTCATTTCAAGCTTCGAATGGTCAGTAGACATTAAACAACATCGAAATCATCACACATTTTAGGGGCCGTTCATAACTGACGTAACGCAAAAATTGACATTTTTCAGACCGTCTTCCCCCCCCTCCTGTAACGCTGAAAGAGTCAAATTTGACCCATTTTTGTTCTAACCGTAACGCTTGTCTCATACCTCCCCTCTCTTGCGTTACGTAATTTATGAACGGCCCCTTATACTCAAACCTAACATAACCGATCACGGGAAAAATCGAAAAACTCAGGCAGTAACTACTTTTCCACTCTGCAGAATTTCGCCTTTCATAAGCAGTCGGTCATAGTTTCTTTTTTGGAAAAAAACGCATCTCACAAAGACGTTTAGTATAGAAAATCGAAGATGTTTATATGTTTAACTTTACGTGAGTTTATTATCGACTTAAATTTATTGTAGCACATTTTCAGTAGAACGGATACAATGAAACAATTTCATATTTAAATATTCCCATCTAAATGCGTAGTTTGAATTGTAATTGAGATTGAGACGTAAAATTCTGCTGATATTTGTTAATAAATTAAAAATAATGTTTGACTCCGTAGTTATAGACAAAAACAAAAATTTGACCAACTGCTTGCAGTTCTAATGATGATTAAGACTCTCAGTTGATATTCACACAACCTGTTTGAAAAAATGTAAATATTTTTATGTTTTCTTTAGTTCGTTAACTTGTTGTCAAGAAAATTTCGTCAAACAGAACTTTTAAAGTTTATCTGAAGGTGAAGACAATTAGTCCGCCAATATCATGTGTCTCGAAATAGTGAGAAATACAGTCGGATACAGGGAAATGTCGACATAGTTATTGGGTGCAATACAAGCTGTACAGTTTAATAATTCGCAAATCGAATTCTGTTTACAATTACAAATTCTCAGTCGCTATGGAATTTTCCACCAGCTGGTGGATAGCTCCTTAACTTAACAGAGAATTCAAAAATGAATTATAATAAACGTTGAATTTAAAAATTCAAAAAAGCAGATACGTTTGCAGATAAAAAATTAACATTTGGAGATAAAAAATTCAAAAACGGAAACAAAAACATGAAATCTTGCAGATAAAAAATTGACTTTCGGAGGTGAGAAAAGCAATTTCAGAGATAAAAAACACAATTTTAGAGTTACGAAAATTTAAAACGCAGTTGAAAAAAATCAAAACTGAAATAAAAATTTCGAAAATGCAAATAAAAAAATCGAAAAAGGTAATATAAAATTCAGGAACACTCCTCGAATCGAATTATTCAAAATGGAAATAATATCAAATCAAAATGGAAATAAATAAGTCGAAAACGGAGAAGGTATTTTGCCGATTTTAGCATAAATACTTCCGTTTTTGAAATTTTTATTTGCATTATTGAAAATTTTATTTCAGGTTTTGAATTGTTTAATGCCAAAACAATTTTGTTTTATCTGCCTTTTTAATTTTTTTATTTGCCTTTTTGATTTTTTTATTTCCTTTTTTGAATATTATATCTGCCGTTTATTACGATCCATTTAAAAATTGTAGCGCATTTATTGAAAATGTCGTTTAAAATAGTCACTCCAGCAAACGGTTCTAATTGAGTCTGTTGGGAGCAAAACTCGGTCTTTAAACTCGGTTATAAACGTCAAACAAAAAAATATTTCGAAATGTTCAAAATCTGTTTATTTTTCCTGAATTCTATCAGCGATTATTGGCGATTTGCATTAAAGAGTGCAACGCGTAGCGGAAGGAAATAGAACATTCAAGAGGAAATCATGTTCATAAGAAGTAGATACATTTAAGCGTAGTGAGAAAAAATGGAACATTCAAGAGGCACAAAAATCGCATAGACACTTCTACCATCTACATAACGTGGAAATCGTCAATAGAATCGAGGAAAAATGAACACCTTTTGGATCAATACATATTTCGAAAAAAAAAAATTGTTTGACGTTTAAAATGTCACTTTGAAAGTTTTGCTTCCAACAGACTCAATCCATGCTGTGCATTCCACGCTTTTAGTGCTGAGTCGGTTCACGTCAAAATATACGAAATTTCATCACGAGTTACCAGGGCTTATTAAATTCAATTTTTACGAATTTGTTGAATTCCGTGAATTTTTATGAATTTCCGTGAATTTCCGCGAATTTCAATATCGTTCGTTAGATTTTGTTTTGAAACGCTTTTATTGGTTAGTTGGTTGGTTCACTTTATCATGGTAGCGGAAAAGCCGTCACGAGCGACAACGAAAACAAATTCTGGGCATTGAAGGAAGAGTTGGAAAAGTTCTGATAGAGATGATCATAAATTTAATTGTCTTAGATATGTGTAAGGTCAGGGACCTTTTAGAAGAATTACATATCAATCGCGAGAAAAAACAACGCGCTTACATAAAATGATGCGATACATTAGGAAAAGTGATTGCATGATTAGAAACAATTCAGTAAATAAGAAAAAAACATAAAAGAAAAGGAAGCTAACGAAAAATAGTAAAATAATGAAATATAAATAGAGAACAAAAGAAAAAAAAATAGAAAAAAAAACATAGCCCGACAAATAATTTTAAATTAGTTGAAATCCATTCCGGCAGAAATCAGCCTCCAGCCCTCAGTATCACATTCAGTCCATGATGATGTGAGCTGAATTAAGGGAATGCAAAGAATAAGAAAAAGAGTGACATACTCGGTGAAAAAGAACGATGCTGCAGGGGATTAGTGACTAACTAGTCCTAAATAGTCCTTGCAGCCACGTTTAAAGCCAGTTAGCGAAGATTTACGTTTCAAAGTACTGGGCAGGGAATTATATTTCGATACACCTCTAACAAAGAGGGAATTATTGAGAATTTCCCTGTCATTTCGTGGCAAGATCAAATTGAGCGTTCTACTAGAACTCCCGAAGTTGAGATTGTCAAATATGTACTCAGGGCCTTTCGTAATGATAACTTTATGTAAAAAGACAGAATTAAGGTAATCGAGGTAAGTGAAGAGATCATTGCCGAGCAGCCTTCTGGAGTAATTAGAAATCGAATCAAATCGTCCTATACCGTAAATGAACCGAATACACGCATTGAATGCTTTCTCAAAAATCTTCTTGGCCCCACTTGGAAGTTCCCCCAGGACAGGACAACAGTAGGTAAGGTGAGGCATTAATAGCGATTTAACTTAAAGTTTTCGCGTTTCTAAAGGCATTAGGCGAGCATTGGCCCACATATTTCGAAGCCCGGCAAAAACCTTAGACGATACAGTGCGCACATGACTATCCCAATTCAACTTGGAGTCCATTATCAAACCACGGTTCTTCACTTTGTTGACATATCGAATAGTAACTCCCTCAAACATTAATTCCGGGATATTCCTCGCCCAGACATTCTGTGAGAAAATTATAGCTTTGGTTTTATCTGCGTTGAGATTCAGTTTATTCGACTTCGCCCACTCTGAAACTAATGTCAGATCCGATTTCAACAGGCTCATATCGAGGAAGATGTTATCTTCACTAATAGCTTTATATAGTTGGAAATCATCCGCGAAGAGGTGAGACTTACAGCTCTTAAGTTGAGATGGCAAGTCATTAATAAAAGCTGCAAAAAGCACAGGACCCAAAACCGAGCCTTGGGGTACGCCACTACTCACACGAAGTAATTGCGATTGAAAACCATTCAAAAATACCGATTGGAAGCGATCCGACAAGTAACTGCCTATCATCCGGGTGGCTCTAGAAGAGAAGTAAAACTGCAAGGAGAGCTTTACGAGGAGAAGCCTATGTGACACCGAGTCGAAAGCTTTAGAGAAGTCCAGCATTAAAAGTACAGTGGCCAAATTCTTGCTAAGATTCAGCCTAACATCGTTTGAGACTTGGAGAAGGGCAGATGTCGTACTATGTCTCGCACGAAAACCTGATTGGAATCTGCATACCAGTTTGTTCCTTGCCATGTGGTCAACCATTTGCTTCTTAAGTAACCTCTCAAGAGCTTTGGACAATGAAGGCAACATACTAATGGGTCTGTAGTCATCCAGTGTATGTTGGCGCAAGTTTTTATGCCTCGGTATAACTTTCGTTGTCTTCCAGTGTTTCGGAAATGTAGACTGCATAATAATTAAGTTAAATGCGTGGGTAATTACTGGTAACACAACCGGCAGAAGCATCTTAATGAAAGATATAGGTATATAAATCAAGCCCAACGGAGTTTGACTTAATACCCCAGATCGCACTAATAACATCAGAGTCATCAACCTCGCTGAAAGAGAAAGAAAGGTCAAGACGACGAGCATCGTTCACGGCTGAATAACCCGATACGTTGAGAACCCTCGGGAACTCAGAGTATACAGTTCTGCCGACGAAGTGAGAATTGAGTTCATCAGCAGTGAAGTGACAAATAAGCAACAAATTATGCTTGCTTAGATACAATGGTACTGAGTGGGGTTTGGAGTCGGCAAATACTTGGCAAATACTGGGGACCAAGGGGTCCCCATCTCAATATGAAGAAAAGACCCTTTTCAGGAGCAATGGGCTACAAGCAGGCAGCTCCCACGCGGCGTATCCTGGGTGAGTGTACACAAAATTGATGTCCACTTAGCTAATGCTTGCTTACATTATCGATAAAATTTCTACTTAAAGCGCTCAATTTGCTTAACGTGAGCTTTTTAAAGCGCCTACTTTCCTTAAGGTGGGCTCTTTAAAGCGCCTAATATATCTTCAGATATCTCCGCTCTTCCGTCACTCTTCCACCACCTTTTAACCACTCATCCAGTCCTTCCCAGCACTTCCTAGTACACAAAAAATGTAAAAAAACGAAAAGGAATTCACAAAAATATCTGAGAGACGCTTCGAACACTTGGTGTTCCACACTTCCAAAATGCAGTAAATTATGGATACGGACCCATGAAATTTGAGTGAATTCCAAATCGGTTTGGTGGAGATATTGACGGAAAACTGTTTTCGGACCTCCAACAATGTTTTTTCCTTAATGGGTCTAGCTCCAAGCCACCAGGAAAAAATATTTTGGATGAATCAGGCTAAATAACGCTTTGAACGAGCTATAATAATTAAATATTCCGACTCGTTTGGATGTTAGTTCAATGTTTTTCAAATGGCTTGACTTCTGATAACCGAGAAATTGCTCAAAACATGTCGGTTTACATAAAATTTCATTTTGCGACAACTATTATTTCGTTAGGGAAAAAAATTGAATTTTGGTGAATTTCGGTGAATTTTTACGAATTCCCATGAATTTTAGTGAATTTTTATGAATTCGGTGAATTTCTGTGAATTCGTGAATTTTAATGAATTTGGTGAATTTTTACGAATTCGGTGAATTAATTCCTATTTAGTTGCGAGATACATAATATGTCAAGCGACGAAAAATGCCATACACTTTGACATGAGCCGATGTCACACTAAACGCGTGGATTAATCTATGCTTTTAGAGCGGTATCGGCTTATGTTAAAATATATACAATTTAATAAAGAATTTCATAAAACATTATAAGAATTATGAACTTGTCAGCATGAAATTTACAATACTTTGACCACAGTCGACGCCTGACTGCGTGAATTACTACAGCCTGCACAGCGTGGCGAGAGACGTATCAATGCAATGCAAACGGAGTGAAGTCCCTATAAAAAGCAACAGACCGTCATAGAGTAGAACGTTACGTGTACACACTGTGAAGCAGCATAACACACTTTTCTAATCAGCTCACCTTAACAACTGTATTCAAATGAAAATCCATTTGGATTAGTAGTTGATGAGAAGATTGCATTGTATTAAGAGTTTGTTTCAATTAGTTGGTCAACAAAACCATTTTCTGTGTGCAATACAAACAACGATATGCAAAACGAACCAATTATTTTTTTATAAATCCATGCATAAGTAGATCACGCGTAATTAAATGACTAAACGAATATTTATGCAAAATTGCAAAAAAAAATATAATTCAAAAGTGAACTTCACTAACAGACAATATTTTTGAACAAAACGATGGAGGAACGGAATGAATTTGTGCATTTGAGAATTTCGAAAAATACGTATAAATAAAACAAATAAATGTTTTACAGTCATCTCTTCATTGGTATGCGCATTTCTTGCATGGGGGATTCCACTTTAGGTAAAGTTCATACCCGAAATGCACTAAACTGCATTTGCCACTTTCACGTACATTTATACAGCCACTAATTGACTGAAGTTTGAACTTTTCCGCATAAGTTTATGAAATTTATCAACTTCTATCCTTGAGCAATGACATTGAAACTGGGAACGAGGTATTATATAAATCGCATCGTCTTTCCAATGCACAAACCAGTTTTTCCGATTTTCATCATTCAAACAATGTGTATGAATATCAAGGGCAATGATCCAGTGAACGAGTCGCTTCGCTGTTATTTTTATTTTCGTTTGTATTCAAAATTTCACTTCACTTTTTCATGTATTTTAAGTCGAAAGTTCACTTTTGATTATTTTTGGTTCAAAGTATTCACGATTTGAAATCAACGAATTTCATTTTATGATAAAGCGCACGTCGTGTACGTGAATAATAGAAATAAAAACATCGAATATGGGGATAACCGTCGCGACCAGTTTGCGTAAATGGCAATAAATCCCCATTTAACGAGTTGATGTCTTGCTTTAATTTATGCGAATTGAAATGGTTTTGTGTAAGTAATTTGACCGTGCTAACGTATTCTGAAAATTGTCATTTGATTGTATTTGGAAAGTCGACAGACGAATTCAAATAAATGTGTTGCAGTCGTGAATTTACTATGCTTTCAGAGTATGAACCACACATCGAAATCCGTGGAGAAAAATATGTAAATTTGAAAATTGCAAGGAACATACTCATGACCATGACTATAAATTGTTCAGTTCGTACTTCATGATTAGCTAAACAAGGCAAAGGATTGATGAAAACGTTGGGCAAAGGGTCAAAGATTACAGTAATCATTACTTTACAGCAAAAAATTGTTTACAATGAACGTTACGCAATGCCACACAGAACCTTTTGTCTCATTTAAAGATTAGGTGTCATTTATGAATTGAGAAAACTTACCGTAAATCTCTAGGTCCGGTTACCGCTGCAATGTACAGCCAATGTCCGATAACTTTCCATAGGCCCGAAAATCCTAGCACTGCAATTATAGCCACAACAATGGCTTGCACTCCGTAAATCCAACCCATGTAATACCACACCAAAGTCACTATACTTAACGTTAATATCACCAATAAACTACTGACTAATACAACAGATACACGACAAGCGACTGATTTGTTACTCTTCACTGCCTGTTGACTGTGTTTCTTAGTAGGTAATGAGAAGTTGTAGTCGTCATTAAATTTAAAGCTCGTGTGTTTGTTGTTGTTATTGTTGTTCGTGCAGCTGATCTTTTCCTCTGTATTTGTACGATAGTCATCACCAGCGTTTTTCTCTAAATCAACGTCGGAAAACTGTTGACGATGGAAAAATTTGGTTGCATTACAAGTTACCTTGAAACGATTAGCTCTGGTTAATTTATACGGTCATCCAATTGTAAGTAACTTAGTTGGAATGAAGCGAAAGGTTAACTTCAATACAAATTTCAGTAAACTAAGCATTTTGCACCAAATGTTTAGCGTATTTGTACACAAATGTTAGTTACAAAAACTTATTTAAAACTTGTTTTTATTTACGAAACAAGTTTTTTCTATACATACCACACGACTAACTCTTTCAGGTCTTCAACACACACTAACGTCAACTGTTAGACTCGCAGACCCAAAGCCATGTGCACTACATAGTCTTTCCTACTTTGCCATGACTTTAAGAAAACGTACTAAAGCTTCAGATTGGTATGTTTTTGTCATAGATCATAATGTGACAGTCCACTTACGTTTTGTGAACATCTCAATTCTACAAACTCATATTTTGTATGGAGAAAATTTGTTTTTCGCGAACAATTCATCTTGTCTTTTAAATAAAACAGACCAAAGGCTTAATTTTTGAATGCAACGGACTTTCTTAACTTCTTAACGTTGCGAAAATGCGAACTGTCCAATTTGCGTTGTTTTTTTTAACAGAATCCTGCGTAAATAACAGATTATTCAAAGTACTGTGATAGGATCACTCTTCATTCCAAAAGTCTGAGTAAGAAGGTCAAAAGTTGCTTAAAAAATCATCGCATTCCATGTTCGTTTGCGATGTTATATCAGAGCAAATTGGTACCTTCAGACTTGAACTTTTTCAATTCTGATTCATCTATTATTTGTGCAAGAGTTGTCCTCTCACATATGAGCTATAATTTTCAATAACTTGATATGTACGCAGAATTCTGTTGTAAAAAAACATCGCAAATTTGACAGCTTACATTTTTGCAACGTGCTCTTCAGTTTGCTGCATAACATTAAAACCAAATATTTGCGAAAATTATTTATTCTCCAAAAGGCGCCTTTTCTTCCCAAATATAAAGTATTTGAAAAGTCAACACTGAAAATGAAGTAACAGTAGATGACGAGACTTATGTATGAGAATGTAGAAGTACATCTATGGAAATCGAATCTAGTACATTTCCTAAAACTTGTATCCAGATATGGCACTTCTCCCAAGCACGTGCATGTAGCAGAGAACAAAGGAAATTGCAAAGTCAGTTGCTTTTCTTTACATCCGAACAAAAGAAATTTCGACTGGGGTGCAAATGCTCGAACTCTTCGAACAAGTGCTTTAGCGATGGTACACTCGTCAGGAGAGTTTAGGGCACCAGCGTGGTACAGAAGCTTGCATGTACATAAAATAGATACTCAGCTGAATGAAACAATGAGATTAATTACGGGAACTGTCCAGTCTACGGCAGTCCCTTGGCTGCATGTATTATCGAACATAGCTCCACCCCAAGTCAGAAGAGAAAGTGCGGCTCATAGAGAATCGCTTACGTGCACAACAAATCCAAGCCTTGACAACATATTGATCAGAGAGAATTTGCTGGACCCACCACCTCACCGCTTGGTGTCGAGGAAACCTATCCGGTTAGAGCAGACAATTCGTGATAAACACTTCTCGGTCAAAGAACGGTGACGGCAGTTCTGGAACGATAGTTTTTACTTCCAAAACAAACATCTGGTCGAAGACCCATCTATTCAAGTTGCGGGGCAGACATTGCGACGTAAAGACTGGAAAACGCTCAATCGTCTAAGAACTGGCCACGGGTGCTGCGCTAAACAAATGTACAAATGGAAGTTCGTTCCCCTGCATGCAATTGTGACAACACATCGATCCAATCAATGCAACACATAATCAATGACTGCCCGTTGAGACGTTTTAGCGGGGACCTAATAAACATTCATCAGTGCGGTCGAATGGATTCAAAACCTGGACTTAAATTTGTGATACGTTCAAGTGATTTAAATGTTTAATGATTTGGATTTTTTTTATATTTTGTATTTCTATTTGTAATTACCTTACGCCTAAATAAAATCTACATTGACCGCAATTTAAATTAGAACTTTGTTCTTCTGCGCAGGTGTTTGCGACGTAAAAACCTGCGCGGAAAAACAAGGTTTCTATTTATGGAAACTTACGGTTGGCCACCATAGCGTTAGGATCGAATCTAGTATAATCGTCATGTCTGCACTATCTCGGTTCATAGCAACTTCACTCTAGTTACCGTTATGGAAATTTTATTATAACGAAGTTCGTTGAAGTTGAGATAAGAGCAACGAAGTGAAAATATGTCCAAGATTTTCGATGAATTTGCACTGAACGTACTATTTTTTCACCTTTAACTTCCAAGCCTATAATGTGGTTATTGTATCTGTTGGAAATCTTTTACAATTTCTTCTTAAAATATTGTCAACGTTCATTCTGGTGAGGTGTCTTAATTTTCATAAGAAACAGGTCCCACAAATAAAGCAAAAGAATTCTTTTGTTTTATTTGTAAAAAGTCAAATTTGGGAAACTCAAATCAATTTGATCATCGAAGAAAAAAGCGTGATCATCAAATCAATTGATTTTTTTGTGGTTATCATCATTACTTCTTTTTATCGTTTGTTAAGACGAGACTGATGAAAATTCCTAGTTTCGCCAAAAATAAATTTTTTCAAAAATCCTGACGATTACCATAAAAAACTCAACACTTTTTCAATAAATTTTTCAATTTTAATTTGATTGCGAAACTTTGATTTGATTTTTGAACCCTGGTTTCGTATGAATAATCAATTTTCAGCGGTTCTCCAGTAAACTAAGAAAATGCTAAATCAATAAATTATTAATCTACCTAGCAGTTCCTTTGAATTTTGAGCTTTAAAATAATGTAACGACAGCTTTGGACATGACAGTTGTCGATGTTGTCGATTGTGTTTGTGTGCGTTAATCGACTGTTGACATTTGTAAATAATGAAAGAAAATTTTAGTGATGTTTTGACGGTTCATTGTTAATTTTTCAAGGAAATTTTAATTATTTTATGTAAAGAAAGGCTACATCAAGTGAAAAAGAATTCTATTCAGGTAAAAGTCATTCTGTCTCACAATAATTCTTTCATTGAAACTGAAATTCTTACAGTCTAGTGTAGTACTACGGTTTCCAATATTGGACACTCATAATGAGCGCAAAATCGGTAACTGTTGCCGCAAGCACTAAATTGGACTCATATTTACTATCCAAATGTACAATCACCTCAAACTCCAAGAAACTTGTCAAAATAAAAGTGAACTCAAATGATAAGCAAAAGGTAAATGTATTTTATAGAAAACAAACTTTTAAAATTGGTCGACCCTACTAAGTAGAATATTCATTTATGTCAATCAGTAGTAAATCTGAGTAAAAACGGAAGATTTGTGCCCCCGACCGGTCAACTTTTTTTTAAACAAGCGGTCGAAAAACAATGACTAAATCACGAAAACACGTTGTGGGGCTTGTGGGCTCAGAGGTGTAACTACGAAGCTAATATTGCTAAAACCCTTGTCTGTTTTTCCTAAAGGGTACAAAGAAAATACTGACGTAATTCACTTTTCAATCTTTTCACGAAGAATCCGCATTCACCAAAGTTTGAAAAATGATAAAGAGCCTGCGTTAGCACAACGTAGGGAAACTTTGTTGTTATATCACAGCTCATCTTAACATGTTGTGTTGTGCTAACTTATATCACACTTAAAAACGAATTGTCTTACTAACGAGGACAACAAGAGCACACTGACGAATAAGACTAAACTTATTTTCCTGTAGCAGACGACTCTTCCCTAGGTGAATGTGAATGAATCGGTTCATCCGTTTCGTGAAATTCAGGATAGATTAGAATTCCTCGAATATGGATACAAAATACCCGTCGTAGAAATATTTTTTATTTTTTTACTTCTTTGAGGGTAACTATTCTCAGTATCAATGATAAAAAGTGCGTCAATACAATGATGTTTTCTGAAGAGTCAGCAACTGAGTAGTTAGACAAACATTTTTATTTTGGTTAGAAACTTCTATTGCGACTAGGGTGCGGAACAGATGGTTTTTATCTGATCTGAATCTGAAAAAAAGAAAATCTGAATTTTCAGATCAGTTCAGATTAGTGTAAATATTTATCTGATCTGATCTGAACATTTCATATCTTTACTTTTCAGATTCAGATCATATCAGATTTTTTTCAGATTAAACTTAATTATTTAGTTTGGTGCCATTAAAAACTTAATTTTTGTAAGTGAGAAATGGAATGTGTGTGGAATTAAATTAGAATTGTGTGGGATATGTTTTCACTTAACCCCACACACTTCCCACTTCAACCCACGCACTTTTCACTTCATCCCACACACTTCCCACTTCATTCCATACACTTCCCAATTCATTCCATACACTTCCCACTTCATATCACACACTTCCCACTTCATATCACACACTTCCCACTTCATCCCGCAAACTTCCCACTTCATCCCACACACGTTCCACTTCATACCACACACTTCCCACTTCATGCCACTTTCTGGGGTACTCACTTCTGGGTCTTGAGTCTTAATGCGTCTCAATATCTTTATTATAATTTCGAGCACAAAAAATTGTTTTAGTTCTATTCAGGTCAAATTGAGATCTGTTCAAATTTTCCTATCAAGGTTTCGGGAACTGTGTTCTTATCATCAGGGATAAGTCTAAACTAAAACAAATGCTGTCCGAAAAGGTAAAAACAGATATATCGTATTTTTCATTATATCCAACAAAACACTGCGCAAATTTATCGTGGTCTCATTTCGGTGCCGAAATTTTCTTTACGCCAAACCAAATATTGTTCAGCTTGGCGCCTGCCTGAGTTCTACATGTCGGAGTGCACAGTGCAGCGTCGATATCACGAACTAAAGATAGTCTGCTCCAAATGTCAAAATTCTCAAATAAGTTAGTCTGTTTCAAATGTCAAGTGTACAGAATGTACTGCCATCTATTTTCGTTGTGTGTGGTGCATGTCGTCTTGAACAAAAATTTTATAGCAAAATGACTCAGACTCACCTGAATGGATTTTGGAATGGAAGAACTATATCGGGGAACGCTTTTAGGTTGTGGAAGATGGCGCTCCTGATGTCTCGGAAAAATCCATTCAGGTGAGTTTGAATCATTTTGCTATACATTTATTGTTCGAGAACTATATCAGGAACGCTTTTAGGTTGTGGAAGATGGCGAGACCTTTAGCGAAGATGACGAGGATTTTGCTGGATTTGGTCATAGCGACGAGTCATTATACCAACTTTATCATTCGTCGAAACCATAAATGAAATCACAAAAAGATGTACATTGGAGAGCATTAGAAAATGTTTCTAGAAATTTTATGTTCTTTCATTCGGTTTTAGCTGCTATTTATTGCTCCATATACTCATAATAAACATAAGTTGATACTATGTATTAGTAGTTACGATTTAATTTAAGTTAAGAATCTGGACTAATTTCTATAACCTATTGCGTTCTAAGTTGGGGCAGCTAATATTCTATACATGTTTTTTACAAAATTGGATGAAAAAGAAAATTTTTAAGTTTCCATGTAGTTTCTATCAGAAAGTCCATAAACGGTACCGCTGGCCGCAGCAGATTCTCTAATTAGGGAAACCAGTTTAAATTGAAGGGACTTCCCATACAAAAATAACGAAAAAATAAAAAAATTTATTTTCTAACAATTTGTGCTTGGCGCCCCGACTACTTATAATGTCGGGACCTTTACCATTAGCCAGCACAAATTGAGCACTAATTAGGCAAGCCAACTGGAATCTATAAAAATTAAAATTGAAGGGACTTCCCATACAAAAATAACTAAAAAATAAAAATTTTTATTTTCTATCAAGTTGTGCTCGGCGCCCGACTACTTATAATGTCGGGACCTTTACCATTAGCCAGCACAAATTGAGCACTAATTAGGGAAACCAATTCGAATCTTTAAAAATTAAAATTGAAGGAACTTCCCATACTTCCCAAATGACAAAAAAATGGAAAATTCTATTTTCACTCGAGTCGTTCTCGGCTCCCAGAACAGCACAAATTCTGGGACCGGTACTATTCGACAGCACAAATTCAGGCGCAAATTATAGACCCTCTTTTAATGCTAGCACAAATTTGGGGGGTGCTGACGACATACACCTCTTGTATCATACGTTTTATTTGATATTTGATTTTTTTTTTTAAAGTTTTCCAGCTGCCAAGACGATGATCTAACACCGATGAAAACCGGCGAGGTCTTTCGCAGCAAAATGGGCAAATTTACCTTCATATGTACATATTGTCGACGGGTTTTTTATGAATGCACCGAAATGATTAACCACATTAATTCACACTTCGACCAACCGAGTTCATTCGATCATGTTAATATTGAAATGGCCAGATCTCAAGTTGCTTTACCCGCTACCGATCCACTTAAGCTAGAAAACGTAGACATCACAAACAATGGCACCTTTCACGATCTAACAAATTTCAATTCACAACCGAAACCAAACATTTTAGATGTTAAAACTGAAAAAATGGATGTAGACGACACTGAACCGAAGCGACGAAAGACAACAGTGATCAGAGTTATTAAAGTACCAGCATCTCAAGTGAGATCTGGTGAGAAGAATAAAAATGTGAGTAAAGCTGATTCCAATAACTGGGCAATGGGGACGACGAACCTTGACATAGTTAAAAAGGAAGACAGCGCCACTTCAAATGAAGAATGCAAAAAAGAAGATAAGTCAGAAGAGGTGAAGCCGCCAAAAACAACGGTCATCAAACTGATCAAAGTACCAATTTCGAAAATTAAAGAACTGAAAAGTTACAGTCCGAAAACAAAGTCAATAAAGACAGAAATGAAAACATCACCTGAAACGAGTAGCTTGCTACCTGAATCAAAATCAACACTCTCCGATGAATCGCAGGCGGAACCTGTTATTGTCGATAAATATTCACTGAACTCTTCAAATCCCGTTACACGTCCTGCATACGTGCGCCATGTTGTACGATCGAAATGTTATCAGTGCGAAATGGAACCGAGAATTTACAATGAATCGGATGCGAGACGACACATTTGCCTATTTTGTTCAGAATGGTTTCCAAATCATTGTGAATTTGAAAGTCATGCGACAAAAGTGCATAAAAAAGATCCAAATTTTGTTCGTTGCAGTGACTTTCATTGCTACGTGTGTGGAAAGAAATTTGCGTTCCGAAATTATTTAACTAGCCACTTGAAGGTACATGTGGAGAACAAGGATCATCTATGCGCTACTTGTGGCTCAACGTTCCGAACTTTGTCCAGATTGACCGAACATATGAAGGCACATAAAAATTTAACATATGAATGCGATAAGTGCGATAAAAAGTTCAGTAGATTTGACCGATTTCGAAAGCATCTTTGGTGCCACAATACCAATTTATCGTACGTTTGCCACATTTGTTCGAAAGCTTTCAAAATGAAAATGTATTTGAAACGTCACATGGCCATTCACAATGAAGTTAAACTTAATTGTAGATATTGTGATGCTAGTTTTAATTTTGCTACTGTACGAAGAGCGCACGAAAGGAATCGTCATAATGTTGTGTAAAATTTAATTAAAATGAATTTCAATAAAATGCAAAAATTCGTTTTTCAATAATAATAAACTACTAATGCTGAACGCGCGCGAGACATTGAAAACGTGTTTTGATAAAAATTCTCTTTGTTCCAATGTCAATTTTGACATGAGAACAATGAAAATTTGTTATCAAAACACGTTTCAGTGTCTCGTGCGTGTTCAGCTTAAGGAAGCTAAGGAAACGTGAATGATGCGACATCTGGTTGATTTTTTCTTCACTATTTAATACTTTGAGGGGAGTCCGGGGAGTCGCAGAAAAAGTAGGTAATTAGATCCTTACGACTTATGTGAAGCTTATGGGTTTACCAGAACGTTTGCCCGTCCGCCCGCCCATCCGTCAACTAAAGTAAAACTTGACCGATTTTCGTAATATTTTTCTAAAACTTCCAAAAATACGTTGAAAAACGTGAATTACCATTTGCTGAGTAAGGGCTAGATCATTACTGTAGTTTATTGTTCTTGTTTTGTAATGTCCGACGTGTTTACTGTTTACTGTATTACATGTTTACTGTATTAAGCTGTGCGACAAACCTAGTGACATCTATATACTAAAAACGAAACTAGTAGGAGTCAACAATGTTCGGAAACAGTGTGAAGTGAAGTTAGACAACTCAGCTCACGATGTCCAATGGATTGATAGTTATACTGTGTATTTTAAGCAACTTACGGCCGTGTGTCAAGAAATGTTTCTCTCTAGTACAAACGGTGATTTGTCTTTAAAGGCAAACATTTTTGGAAGATCAGTTTTAACTCACTTATCAATTTTGAACTCACTTTTTTTTCCAAATTTTTAGAACCGTACTAAGTGGTCTTATACGTTTACCACGACGTTTGTAACCACCCCTTTTTCGACCCGGGAGTAGGGGGGGGGGGCAGCTTCGATGACGAATCAGCAATAAAAAAAATGCCCGTCCGTCCGTCACCGCGATAACTTGAGTAAAACTCAACCGATTTTCAAAAACGTATTTTTCTCTGAAAGGTAATTGAAAAATCTTGAATCGGTTATAATCTGGGCACTATCGGCCAAGGGCCAATGAGCTAGGGCCGTTTAAGAGTTTTTTGGTCTTTTGTACATAACTGTCATAAACATAAACATAAACATAAACATAAACATAAACAAACATAAAGGTCTGGGCATGCCTGACATTTTATTGAAGAAACTTTTTTCAATTATGGGCTTTTGGACTAAGCCAGGGCCCTAAAACTGAATCTCTACTAAGGCCCAACGTGTTTTTTCTACATAAATCGGCTAAATCTAATCCGATTTTCAAAAACTTTTTTTTACTGGAAGATAACCAGAAAATTGATTACAGGACTGAATTTGGACAAAATCGGTCAAAAACTTTCGAAGTTACGGAAAAAGTGGTAAAAAACGTGGTTTTTTGAAGGTTGGAGGAAGTTTTTCATTTATATCACTACGAAATTAGAATGGAACTCGCTCTTGAAGGTTTTAAATAAAAGATATGGACATGAGAAAATCACGAAAATTAAATAAGTCAAAATCTGTTGATTGTTTCTTTCTGTAGATTCCTCAGTGTAGGTCCAACTCACGCTACGCGACCCTACACGATATTTGGTGGTTTTTTGTCAATATTTCTTTAATGATGAGGTTTTTTGTGCAGTGTTGCAGAGAAGAAAGAGGTGAACTATTTTGTTCATGGTAGTATGGATCAGAGGCCTCTCCTGAGTGCTCTAGGTCGGTTCTAAGATCGGCCTAGTGCAATTTTTTTTTTAATTTTTTCCACTTCTTTTTTGATTTCGGGCTCTTTTAAGGATTGGCCATGTTTTTTGTGCCGTTTCGTCGGACGGATTTTTCAATATTACCATTTCGGCAATTTCCAATCCAATTTAATGTTGTCGTAACACTTAACTCTTAAAGCAAAATTTACTTAGATACGTTCGAATCTTTTTGCAACATCCATCCTGTTTGCCCCATCTATTCTGATGCGTACGGGTCCCTTGGATATGTTTCAGCGTTATTTTCACTACCAAAAATTACTACCAGATTGAAGATGGTGTTCAGTAGGCAAAAAGTAATAGTTGTTTATCGAACGCAGAATAAACTGTCGAATTTCTTCGTAAACACCAAAGAGAGAAATCCGGGATTGTTTGACCGTGTTGCTCGGTTACTAGGGACAATCGGGAAGACAAGTAGAAATCCGGTATAAGGACCGTTTGGCCGGTATCCGAAATAACAAATATAACAAATAACAATACAATCAACGTAGTGACCGAAACGAAAGAATTCAAACTGTTAAAAGTGGTAACGGATGGCATGCAAAAATGAAACCGAATGTAGGACTAATGAATACAGATCAAGGTAACATATCATCCTATTTGTTCAATTGTATCAAGTAATTTTATGAACTTGAACCTACAAATAATTCTTCTAATGTTTATAATTTTACTCGTTGTCCCACCGAAAACTTGTCATTACATGTATATGTGCACCCCACGGAAATTATTCATTACTCATGTCATTCATTACATACTATTCATTACATTTGGCCCCCGCCGGAAACTTCTCATTACATTATATTTGCATGACGCGTTTTCGGTTGGGACACCGAGTAAAACAGCATACAGTGGGAGATGCTTAATAAGTCATCCATTGATAATTTCGTAACACTCGCAAACTCATTCGTTTATTTTTAAGCAACTCGCTTTTAAAACTGTTTTTTGACTCTTGTAGTTGTATACCTCGCCTTCGGCTCGAGATACAAACTCTACACTCGTCAAAAAACAGTTGTCAAAGCTTTTTGCTTAAAAACACCCTCTTGAGTTTGGCTCATTTCACAAAATTAATCCCTCAAGTAATGACTTATTTCCGCATCACCCACTGTAATCTACTATTGAATGTTGAGTTGTGTGTTGCTGAAGATGGAAGATAGAGCCTCCGAAACGTAATCTTTATTAACACAGTATTTTATTTTGATAAAATTCATTGGAGAAATCAAAGGAATTTCTAAAAAATTTCCTACAGGTATTAGGCGCCTTGTTTTATGTTTGTCCGTATTCAGCTATGAAAGCATGGTTGACGCCACTTGAGAAAAGGGGGTCGTTCTATGTTGAGCTATGAAAAAACATAGATGTCGCCACTTGAGGTTTGGCGACAAAGACACGGTCTATTGCTGCAAAAGTACGTTTCCTCTAGATAAATCGGGGACTTTTTAAATGACAATAAATTAAATATTGAAATCGAAGAATTAAGCAATGAGGAGGCTTTGTCAGACACATGACACTTATTTTTGCAAATTCATCTTTAATTTCTTTTCAATGTAAATTCTTTGAAAATTCTGTATTTAAATATTTCGGTCAATACAAAGTATATTGATCCGAAACCTTGGAATAATGAGACGCCAATATTTTACTACCTAAAGTCACCTTCACTCTTTAAAGCCGAAAACAAAAGCTTCCAATGAATTCGTATTTTTATTTTCTCATAATCAGAATTTCGAAGTCGATGTCAACGGCGGACGTTTATTTGTTTTTACATATTTCCGTATAAACATTCCCGCGAGATGATTATGTATAATTTAAAATTTACAAAAAAATTGAAAAAATATGAGAAGGACTTATGTAATGTAGTTATAACTTCCGAGGAATTTTTCCATTACAGAACAAGTGACTAAAAGTGTTCTAACATATTCGTATTTAGTTAAACAAACACGAAGTTTCCAGGCTTCATGAAGAGGAAAACATTTATTTTTCCTCCGAACCAAGCTGGTCTGTAAGATCATATTTCCTTTTTTTTCTAATAATTTCGCAATGCCACTCACTACAAGAGGTACCGCCTAAAATTACGCCGATTTCTGACTTTCGGTGTGTAATCTTCACTCCCAGTGAAGGTATACATTTCCAACAAAAACCCAATACAATCTGATTATGCAAATTTCGTCGATTATGTTGTTTACGAAGAAACATTTGTTTACAAAAAGCGTTGAAGAGACTATTGAACTTTCTGTGGTTTCATCAAATTTGGGAAGATGTAGGAGAAGAGCTTAAAAAATACTTTATTGCATTCGCGAAGTGTTTCCCCTTAAAAATTATTAATCTAGTAATATAAAAGAGAAATTATTAATCGCTGGCAATGACATTTGTCGTTCTCCTATGTTTGTTTTCTCTTTTTCGCTCATGCAATAAAGCATCATATTGCCATTTGAGGGGAAATCTCGGCAAGCCTCGATTATTCCCCTCAAAATACTATTATTCGTATATAAACAAGAAACTATGTTTTAGACGGTGTCACAATCAAACAACATAATTTTGCCGGAAAACAAAGTTATGAGTTCTTTTGCAAAATAAAAAATGCAGATAACTTTCATGGTTTGATGATTAATACAATTTTTATTTGCTTCATTAGCATTCAACACAAAATTTACGACGTTCAGAAACATTTAATCGTCTGAAGCCTCTAAACCATAAAACAAAATGTTTTGTCATGGCCTCACGGTGATTAATGTGGAGTTGTGATGCAAATCCCATAGTTATTGTCATTTGCGTCACTTGAATTTCATAGCAACATATCAGGTGTCAAAGGAGCACTTGAATTCGTAATTCGATAAAGACGTCCCATCTTCAAAGAGTCTGTTCACAAATGACGTTACAGTATGGGAGTAGAGGACATGGCAAAACGTGACATGACAAATTTTTGTATGGAGATTTGTGTGAGATCTGGCCTTTTTCGCGTGGCAAGGGGAACAAGCGCGCAGCTGTGGGGGGTGCAGTGAAACTAGAATCTGTTCAAGCGAATTGTGCAAACATGGCCAAATTTTTTAAATTTGCTTGCTTTCTCATAGAATTCATTTAATCTCCACAGACAAGTTTATAATTTATTCAAAGATAACATATTTGAGAAAAGAATTGTAAGCTCACTTTTTAGAAAACGTATTGTTCATTGAAACATCCAACAATTATAGCTAAGTGTATATACTTTCAAGTACTGCAGTCGTTTTGGGCTAAATCTGATGACACAATTTTCATATGGTGGAATCATGAAAGTTGACGTATTCCTTAAAGTTCAAACAATCATCGAATATCGACTTATGTCGAGGAAACCATCGACGTGCAAGAGAATTGCACTTGAACGGTTTCGATCCTGGTACGGAATGGCATGAAGAGTGGTGCGACTCAAATGTCACAAGTCAAAAAGAAACACAAACGTAACAGCAAAGAATTCAGTCTTCCACGGAGGATATGGACAAATCTTTATAGACTCAGAACATGACACGGCAACTGTGAGGAAATGATTTTTAAGTTGGGATTTACCAACGATCCGAGTTGCCCGTGTGTCATTCCACATCGGACAATGACGCACCTACTTTCAGACCAGGGCCTATTTTTCAAAACATTTTTGAGATAATTTTCTTAAATTTTCTCTAAAAATGTATAAAAACTTTGATACATAATTGATGTTTTTTACACAAAAAAGTATCCAAACAACCGATTTTTGGTGTTTTATGGCAAAACAAGATATATTAGACTTATTTATATCATTCGTGCATATAATTAGCCATTTATATACCTGAAAGTAGGGGTATAATGACCATATTATAGTCGATTTTCATACAAACAAATAGGCTTATTATGGTCGACTCGACTATAATTTTCATTATAATCCGACTATAATTTTCGATTCGACTATAATTTTCATTAAAGGAAATCAAAAAAAAGCCACGAGTCAAATGGCGAATTATATGCCCAACTAGCGTATTAACCAAGGGATAAATAGCTTGATTATAGTCTCGGTACGTGAATATTCTTCGGGGCATAGCCCCTCGGACATTCGCTTCACCTCGACTATAATCGCGCCATTGGTTAATAATATACTATAACATAAGTACATAAATTTTCAGCGCACTCGTTCAAACTTGGATTTCTGTTATCTGTTATCTACTATCTAACGATCATGTAAAAATTGTCGACAAATAATGTAACAGTCATGAAGCACTGACCTTAAATTTTACGTAAAAATACATAATTTGTACTAGAGATGAGCGGGTCGACCATTTTTCGAAACCCGACCCGATAAAATTTTTCAAAACCCGAAACCCGAACTGTTTCAAAACCCGACCCGGACCGAACCCGACCCGATAAAATTTTTCGAAACCCGAAACCCGAATTGTTTCAAAACTCGACCCGGACCGAACCAGACACTCACAACCCAAACTACTTTGAAACAAAAATTATTTCAAGGCCCGACGTGTGCATTCTTCACGGATCTTAGACTAAAACCAAATTCGTGTAATGTAAGATGATAAAATTTAGACGAGTTTTGTAAAATTTATAAAGTCAGTAAAGGATCGGGACCCGAATAAAATGATACAACATCCCGACCCGGACCGAACCCGACCCGATAAAATTTTTCGAAACCCGAAACCCGAACTGTTTCCAAATCCGGCCCGAACCGAACCCTATTAAAATTTTCAAAACCCGAAACCCATGAACCCGAAAAAAACAATTCGGGTTCGAGTTCGGGTCGGGTTTTTCGAAGTTTCGGGCAACCCGCTCATCTCTAATTTGTATATCAATTTTACATAAAAATAACATCACTCGCTATTTATTTTACATCAATGTACATAAATTTCACGATCGATCTTACATAAATTTCACACTATTTTCAAATTAATTTCACACAAAGTTTACACTATTTCTGATTTCTGATTCTACATCATTTTATGCTTTTTGTGCGATTGTAACGATCTATTTGTACCTTTTCCGTATTTTGTTATGTGTTTCATGAATTTAAAAACTAACTTAGACTAAACTGAGGTGACTCGATATGGTAGTGGTTAACACGTCTGCTTGCTACTATGAGATTGAGTTGCCACTGCGTTGGTTCGAAACTCAACCGCAGACGGATTTGTTAGATTTGTAAGCAAAACAAAGCTGGTTCAATCGGTTCTAGTCATGTGAATTTGAGTGTAGCGCTATCGTACGGCTTACAGGTTGAAAGTTGCCGGTATTCTACTCCTACTAGTGTCACTGCTAGTACATCTCATAGATGGCACTGGGCTTGTCGCACAGCTTACTACTGGCACAGGTAAAACTTTCCGGTAATGAAAGGATCTCAAAAAGTAGAACCCCAAAAAAGTAGCGAAACTAGTAAATAATTATCTAGCCCCTAACCCTTCATGTTTGTTAATGTACCCCATGTAAATTCAATGAAATTTGCGCTTGAACACTTCCAAAAATCTCCATAAATACAAGGATTCCAGACACGATTAAGCACAAAAAAAAACTTTCAGCTTTATTTCATTAAGTATTGGTCGCACTTTTTCCATTAATTAACATTGTTCACTTTAAAAAAATATTTTCTATAACCCTTACAAACATTTCCAGATTTAGAAACACTTCCACTTTTCTGTTATTATTTTGTATATTCACCTGAAGCTACTATTTGAGAACATTTTTTGCAAGAATTCCCTTCCAAATCTTGGTTCTGGTTTTTCGATTTACTGTTTTCATACTTTTTATTTAATAAAATTAATTTGGAATCGATATGTAAGCAAAGTAGAACCATTTTTTTCTTCTTCATCTTTGAATAAAACGTTCGAAAATATTGACTGAAAATATTGAATTAGCGCTATGACAGCTTCAGCAAATGACAGCGCGGGTAACATGCCTTTCAAAATTTGAATCAATTTCGAATATACGACGGTTAGTCTCTCAGATATCTTCGAAAATTTCGCTAAACAGTATAGATGGCAACAGTCATGGGGTTGTGTCTAAACTAGATGGTATGGTGTCCGAGCTTTTAAATAATTCGCTCTTAACGTTGTGGTGTGAATGAATGTCTTAGAACAGAAACTAATATTCTATTGACCATGAATAACTAGCCGACATAAAAAGCGAAATCTTCTGCACTACAGAACCAAAAAATAAAAGACTGACTTTTCTGGCGAATAAATCAAAATAGGAATTAGATGGTGAATATACCCCAAGGCTTTTCTTGGAGTAGCATCACTTTGAAACTTTTTGATTTATTGTCTTATTATCCGTTCTTCTTTGCATGTTAATGATCCACAACTACAATTCGTTCCAATAAAAACATTAATATTTAAATTAGAAAAAAAGAAAAAAAGAAATGAAAATGTGACCAATAACCTTAAGAAGTAGGTGGCTTATTGTTAGAAAGTTATTTTTTTTATTCAAACAACAAAATAAAAAAGAGAGTATGAAAAATAACTAAAATTTGAATTTTCTCTCCCAATAAAAGCGTTTTCGAAGATAATCACAAAATTATTACTTATTGATGGAAAACCAATTACCTTCAACTTGTTATTGTTCATTATGACTTTATTTATAATTGGAAACACAAGCCACTTAAAATATCATTTTATGATTTTTTTCTGATAACTTTAACGATGACTTCCAATAAGCATAGAATTATTTGCAAAGAAGCTTTTATTAAAGCTATTTGCATGTATCATTCAGAGGTCAACAGTCATTAAATCTTCAATAAATCGACGTGTACATAAACAACACGAAAGTTGAATAGCAAAAATAAATAAATAACAAACACTGAAAACTTTTATTTTGAAAAAAAGGTATACAAAATATGGTAAACAGGTGAGAATACACAAACTTCACGTTTCACGTTTAGCCGAGTTAAGTTGCGTCCGTTCTATGTAACATATCATTCGAAACTGCTTGCTGACGGTAAATTAGTAAGGCAGTATAGTTACTAAAGTAAAAATGCTAACGCATATACAGCCCATTTGTATATCAACAGACAGAAATATTTACATGCTCAATGTTTTGATTCTTTCTGAACACTTTTTTGACCGTTTAACGAAATTGAAATGCTGCGGAATTTTATTAAATCTTTAGTGAAGTCCACAGCAAACATACTTAATGCTCGGGAATTTTCTTTCATTTCTTTGTTGTGTAATTATTTACGACAAAATACGGGGGATACTATTCACGCACTAGGCGAATATTCTCTCAAGTTACATTTGACTATTCCAATACTGTGATCCTAATAAGTGTCGAAGGCCATTCATACAATTGTCAAAATTGTAAAAAAGTATAATAAATAGATATTTTCATTCATCTTGTCACACGAACGGAAGGTGCCCATGATAGCTGCGGCGTTGCCCCTCTGTACTCCCATGCTTACCAGCTGCTTTAAAAACGACTTCGACCAAGGCTCGTTTGATCTCGAGACGATCTTCTGACTCAGCGCGTCGAAGAATTTTATGGCTTCGTCACCCCAGGGGCCCAGTGTTTCGACCGCGAATGAAACAAAATAGTAGCCCTGTTGTTTTCCGTTGTGCCTTGTCTGCTGCTGCTCTTCCGGCTTTCCTCAGGCTAAAGCGGAGGTTGCTTGGAGCCAAAGTGTCGGTGCACGTTGCATCCATCTGTTAATTGGTTGTAAATAAAAAATCATTTTTTCCATAAGTGTCGAAGGATCTATTATTCCAATCCTTATTTTTGCTGATTACAGCCACGGAAATATATTTCTAAGCATTTTGAATGATTGTGTGGATATACCTTCTCATAGAACATCAACTCAACTATATTTATCAACTTTGCAATGGCGGTAAAAATGGACTTTGTTACGTCGATGTTTCATTCAACAACAGCCATTCCTACAATGAACCCGCTAATCGCACGAGAATGTAACTGCGATTAACTAGTGAACTGTAATGTGGTACGGTACGGCTGTTCGTCTTCACAGGCGAATAGAATCAGACAATATTAAAATGGGCATGTTGGGTTGGTTACATACATCTATTCAACAACTTGAGTTGAGTTGATGATTCAATATTCGGTACTAATTAATTTTTATAGAAATCTTTGCTCATTCAAAAATATTCGGTTTAGATGTTGGGTACTGTGACCAAAGTGTGTTATTAGATATTAAGTAATGGAATTACAAAAATACCGAATATTTATTAGAGACAAGGTCAGATACTACAATAAAAGGTTTTTTTTATTTTAATAAACCACATGATTGAGTCGTTGCACAAGTGGAGAAATAACACAAAAAATTTAAAAAAACACGAATAGAAAGAACTATTAAAATTGAAAGTTGTTTGAATTGTGCATATTTCGTCGAATCTCACATAAGAAAAGTGTACCTACAAAGTAATTTTTGAATGCAAATAGTTTTTTTTAAAAAAAAGTTTTTTTTAAGTTTATAATAGACGTGCAGTTGTCCTAATCGCAAGAAAATTTTAAAAGCGCTTTCACTTATGAAATCTGCTCCAGCAAGTATAGAAAAATGATGCGTTTTAAAAAAGAGTATTTGGAATTTCAGATCTAGGCTTTGAATTTGCATGCATAATTGGGACAAGTTTGCTTGTCACACATAAACTGACGAAACAACATGGTTCTTGCTATATTCTGTTGTCTGTAATGAATTTTTTTAAATATTAGCATATCTTTAGATATTTTAAGATATTTTCATAATTTTGGGGTTTTCTAACGAATTTTTTCTGAAATATGATTTGATTAGAAAACTCTTCTTCGGCTTGTGTTGGAAATCTTAAAGCTTTTTTGGCAAATTACAGTGAGAGGAAAGTAAGCAAAAGCGAAGCGAAAAACACCATAAACTGGTATACTCAACAAGCAGAGAGATGAAAGACCGATAAAAGAATCTAAAATTCTCTTAATTTTCATCGTTCATTAGGATGTTCACACATTATGACACTAAACTCCATACCAGAACAATATCGGAATATCGGTATACTTCGACAAGAGACGATGTTGAACTAAACTTGTCTATCATTGTTGGTATTGGTTGATATTTGCAAGGGCTCCACCACAAGTCACGCCGCGCCGCCCCGCAGGTCAAAAACAAAATTTCAAGAGAGAACCTGATAAGGTCATTCACATAAGCGTTCTACCTCGCCACAGGTGTACCAACTTATCATTTCTCTGGAGAAAACGTGACTTTTACTTGATACTTTGAAGGACGGCGATCTTCTTGGCACATTTTTTCACTCTTCAGCGTTTTCTCATTAATGTATCGATTAAGGCATCGGTTTTCATCAGGCAACCCTACAGTCGTCGGTGCTATCAACTTATTAGATAATAGCTGATACGTAAAACTAGCCCCGACAGCTGAATACGAATCAACATACAATTATTTTTCTTAATCTATTATCGAATTACAAAAACGCCTCAGACAATAGCTGGTCTTGATCGCATTGTAGTATTTATAGCTGGGTGTATGTGCTTACATGAATGTTTCCATGACAAACCGGATATACTAATGAACATTAACGATAAAGATCAGCTGAGCCAAATTAGCTTTTGCTAATCGATGCAACGCATACAATGAAACAGTACAGATAAGTGGAGGTGATTTATTGATTTGCTGTTTATTTCTACATCTTAAATTCTATAATTAAAATTTATAAATTGCGTAACTTTAGAACTTTAGGAGATAAGAATCTATTGGTTGTGGATTCAATTGTGTTGAATTATATTCAGCTTCGAAAAAAAAACGGATGGCGCAACCAACGGGGGTACTTTAGTTCTTTATTGATCCGTATTCAGCTAAGAAAATATGCGGATGACGCCACCGACAGGCACCTACCACTGCCTATATATAACATATATAAGAAACCCGTACGCATCAGGATAGATGTGGCAAACAGAATTGATGTTGCGAAAAGACTCGAACGTATTTAAGTAAACATTGCCTTCAGTGTATGAAATTACGTTCACATTAAATATGATTGGCAATAGGAAAGGGCAATATTAAAAACCCCGTCCGAAAAAACCTCTCCAAATCGGTGAGAAAAAAAAATTTAAAAAGTTTGAAACAAAAACTAAAAAAAATTTTTCTTATAACCGACCTAGAGCACTTAGAATAGGCAAATATCGGGTAGGTTCGCATAGCGTGAGTTGGGCCATCGGCCCACACTTAGAATTCTACAGTTCGAGCCACTCAACATATTTTCACTAATTTAATTTTCGTGATTTTCTGATGTCCACATAAATTATTTAAAACTTTCATGAGCGGTTTTCGTTTTAATTTCGAAGAGATGACCGAACTTCAAAAGACCTCGTTTTTGACCACTTTTTCGACATTAACTTCGAAAGTTTTCCACTGATTTTGTCCAAATTCACTTCGGTCATCATTTTTTCAATTATCTTTCAGGAAACAAAAAGAATTTGAAAATCAGATAAGATTTACTCGATTTTTGTTGAAAAAACGCGTTTGGCCCAAGTACAGACCGAGTCTTAAGGATATGGCTGAGCCCAAAGCTTCACAATGAAAAAATTTTCTTCTATGAATTATCGGGCATGCCTAGACCATTCGAACAAAAACAAATTAATGAAAATCGGAAAAGATATACGTGAGTTATGTAAAAAGAAGCCAAAAATCACTTAAACGGCTCTAGCTCGGCGGCCCTTGGGCCGATGCCCAGATTCAATCCCACAAAAGATTTTTCGGTTACCCGTTGAGGGATTTTTTTTTTTTGAAAATCGGTTGAGTTTCACTCGAGTTATTGTGTTGACTGATTTTTTTTTTTTGCATTTTTCTCTTATTTAGACCGCGAAACGAAAAAGTAACCTAATCCCGGGTCGAAATTCGAATGGTTACAGACGTCTTGTTAAACGCATTGTCGAAGCACTACGTTCTTCGTATGGATGTAAAAGTTTGGAAGAACTGAATAAAGGAAAATTGAATTGTCCTAAAATTTTAAATTAGTAGAGGGTACGAAGGAAGGTACGATCGATATCTACATACGATCTATATCGATATTATTCATAAAGCAACTAGTTCAAAGTGTCCTACTTCGTTATTTGCAACCAAATCAGTCATTTCGAATAACAACTTCTGGAATTCTTCGTATTTTCTGATAACACGTCAAGTTGCATACAAGTTGTTACCAAATTGCTTAATTTGAATTCTGTAGCGTCGTGCGATGATCATCAATTTGTAATTATTCATAGAATCTTAATTGCAGGACTTCCTTTATCTACATTCGTTCATAAAAGCGTGGCATACGTGAGAAAAGACACGGACTCTTCAATTACACCTTTAAATTCTTGATTATTGAAAGTAATTTAATTCTATCGTCACAAGAATATTGTAACATTATTGTTACATTTGCATAAAGCTGTAGGTAAAATCAATTTATAATCGTTTTTCTTATGTGAAGCAATTACTTTTGGATGTAATAACAAAGGAATGAATTACTTTACACATTAATCTATTTATCCTAATACATACTTTGTCAGGCGCATTAATTGATTTTTTTCGAATTTGTTGCTATTTATGTAAACAAATGATTACCAGAACTATGTTTACCATTCTGGCAATGTCGAATATTTTAAACCGTGAATGTCTAGAAGACAAATTCGTCTTTATAATAAATTGCTATTTCACGGTATACTATAATGTTGAGCTTGGTCAGTTCTCACAATGAACAACAATATTTAAAATTAACGTGAAACTTGAATCGACGATTTCGGTTGTAGAATCATCTCTGGAAATAACATAATTTATAATCAGTAATCTAGAATTGTTTTCATGGTGATAAATCGGAAATAAATTTAAAAAAACTAGCAATTTGGAATTTCTAGAATTACTAAAATGAAATTGTAAATAAGTACAGGGCCGGCCTTGTGTTGTTTTTCCGCGAGGAGGGGGTGAGATAATTGACCTTAAGTATAAGTTACCAGCTTACTAAATTGCTCCCTTTCGTTCGTACCGTAGAAGAATGAAAAAGAGTTTCTGGAAAACTTCCATATGAATGACCTAATGAACTTGAGAGTTGGTTGTGGATTCAGTTGTGTGTTGAATTCGTTGAATTATAATCTGCGAAAAAAATTGGATGGCGCCATCGACGGTTTTTTTTTTTAGTTCTTTATTGATCCGTTTTGAAAATAACAAACCAACAGGCAGCATTGCTTGATGAAAAGTGATGAAAACCACGATATATTGATATTGCGGGAGTCACAGCAACAGAGACAACATATGAGAAAAGGTCGCATATCATCTCAAGAGTAAGTAGGTTTTTATCTGGAAAATAACAGAATTTCCTCAATCACATTTAAACCTTTCGGTCATGAGACCTCAAGCAGTTGAAATTATCCAATTTGCTGAGAACTAATGACGATGGATGTGGCAATAGACTAAGGGGTCAAGCTTTTTTCTAAAGTCTATTATGAGAGCGAATCTACCAAAAAACTTCATTTGCCTTACAACAGCACACCTGACTAATTTAATAATCAACTTCTCTCCCATTTCATGTTTTATTTGCCTTTTTCAAGATTACATGAATTGAGTTGAATATCAGACTGGTAACATCTAAAAATTTTAGAGAATATGTTCAGAGTGCGTCGTACGCTACATTCCCTCTCAAAGACCAAATTTGTCTGTAAAACTTATGCAAGGGACATGTACGTATCAGAATAGATGTGGCAGACAGAAGTGTGTGAAATTACGTCCACATTAAATTGTATTGGAAATTGCAGACAGGGCAATATTGGAAAACCCGTCCGAAGCAACGGTGTAAAAAACCCTTCCAAAAGCACAAAATTGAACCCCAAATGGACAAAAATGTTCACCTCAAACAAGTTTTTGTGCTAGGGCAGGCCTTAGTACCGACCTAGTGCCCTAAGTAGAGGCCTCGGACACATACTTCCATAGACAAAAATGTTTCACTAAATTTGCTCGGCAACATAGAAAGAAACTTTTTTTTAGTTAGGATCGACCAGAGGCACTTGAGCCCTAAGCACAGGCACCGGGCCAACATTTGTTTTTGAATATAATTCGGTACTCAGTTACCTCTCAAATAGAAAAATAATCAACAAAATCGGCTAGGATTACCCGATTTATGTAAACAAAGACGTTAGGCCCTAGTACAAACTCAGTTTTAGGGTCCCCGCTGAGGTCGTAATATGTAAATCATAAGATTTGTTGGTATAGGTAAAAATACACTAAACGTGGAACGAACGGCAATCTGAAATAACGTAAGTCAATTTTTGCTTGTCCCGGTAGATCAATGGTTAGAGCACTCGACTAGTAAATAGAGATATTTACTGGCGTGGGTTCGAATCCTACTGGGCTTATGAAGCAAAGTGTACTGATTTTCAGCTTTCGGGTTCGAATAAAATCCTCTCTTTTAATTAAGAACAATATTTTTATTGGAGCAAAATTGAATTCCGACCAATTATTTTCGAAGATTCAAGTTAAAGTTTTTATTTTCCGTGAAGATTTGATTTTTATAAATTTTTTGATTTTCAGATTCCTTTGATGAAATGAAAATTCTCGACACAAAGGGTGTTGTTATTTTCAGATTTTAATTGCAATATTCGTATCATCATCATCATCATCATCATCATCATCATCATCATCATCATCATTCGTAATTTCAATTATTAAAATATTATAGAATTAAAGTCGGTTATTTCCGAGAACCAAATTCCAATTCCTTAAAAACAAAAAAAAAAAAATAACATTCCCACGAAAAAGTTTACAGACATTTCAATAAAACAACAAAACTTAACGAATCAAATAATTAAACTACACATCGACCAATGAACAGAATCCACAGAGAATTTGAAATCCACATAGAACTCACGATTTACATATTTCGGTGACATTTTTATTTAGGATGATTGTAGTGCACATGCCCTCATAAAAATTTGAAATGGATTCACTCAAAATAGTATTTTGGTCATGTACTGCAGTGGATATTGATATGAAAGTGTTGCAGCATTCTATGACCTTCTGATTCCTCGATGGTTGCGTATGAAAGGGACGAGAGGATACTTCGGGAACGTTTGGCTAAATCCTGTACGTGTATGTGAAACAAGCAATGTGCGTGATGCAAACAGGTAAGATGTACAAATGACACCGAAAATCACGTCAGTTGTATTGAATTTTATATAAAGCGAAAAATATGCCGAACAATAAAAAATGAATTTTATGCATCGCCGTTGTGAAAGGGAACTTTTTCATGCATCGTTTCGGTGACGTTGGAGGGGTCGTTTTATGACTGGTTTTACTTTTTATCACTAGTGATAAAAAGTAACTTTTTATCACTCATTTGGGTGATAAAAATTTGCTTTTTGTCACTAGTGATAAAAAGTTACTTTTTGTGACTAGTGATAAAAAGTAACTTTTTATCACTCATTTGGATGATAAAAAGTTCATTCAAAAGTTCACGTTTCACAAGTTGTTGCATAAAGTCTTGTATGAAACATGTTGCGAAATTGATTGTTTTTGCCACACGATGTGGTTATCCAACTCGCTTCGCTCGTTTGATAACTTCACATCTAGTGACAAAAACAACTCCATTTCGCAACTAGTTGCATAAATAACTATTTACATGTCAAAAGGTGCATTTATTTTGTATGAAAACAAAAATATACCAATTCATTCCACCGAACATTCCTTATTTTGGAATCTAATCACCAAAAGTTCAATTATTTTTGTATCATTTCTCCTCTGAGTCTTCCAAAATCACATGCAAAATGTTAAGCAAGAGAAATACGTGTGTGTGTGTGTGAATACATCGCATAAGGGTTGTTTGAAAGCTCAACTTGATAAAATTTTTATTTCTGTCAAGTGGAGCTTTCAAACATACTTTGTCTTGCAAATTCTGTGTAGTGAGCAGATCACGTCTGATCGAAAGGTGATGATTTTATCGAAAAGCGTTGAATCTTTGAATTGAAAAATAAGGATTTTTGTCGAGTTCATACTTTTGAAAAATATATTAACTATCTCCAAACAAGCGCTTCTATCGTTGTTATAATTTCTTTTCAATTCACCACTTTCTAGGTTTGGAGTGTTGTGATGATTCAAGATTGAAATTTCTTCGCAATTTCTTCCTACTTTCGTTGCAAATCAATTTGCATTTGATTTGAAATTATTTAGCATTTACATGTCTCTATCTTAATATATATTTCCTAAAAATTAGCATACAAGTATGAATTAATTGTTCAAACGTCTTATTCATATTTCACATACCTCATAAAGACATTCGTACATTTTTTTACTCATTAATAAGCAACAATCTCAAATATTTATGAAACTACATAAGTCCGAGCATAAAGCAAACAAAAGCGGTGTTTCGTATGCTTAATCAAGTAATGTTCAAGTGAGCAATTGAATGAAAAATTATAAAAGCTTCACGTAATAACACTAAAATGACTTAAACCTTTTGTCATCGGCTGTTTTAGCCTTCATAATGATGCATATACGGAACGTTTATAAATAAATGTTTCAACTAACAATTTTTAAAAGATAAAAAACAGATTTTGTTTTACAAAATGTGGCGCTGATGCCGTTCACAAATGAGATACCAGACCTTTATCGTTTGAAGATTTCATCTTCATTTAAACTTGTTCTTTTTTTATAACAAAGAGTTCCATTTAAAAGACATTGCGAAAATAGCAGTTCCCACAAAACTAACTTGCATTTAGTTTAAAAAGAAGAATTCGTTTTCGATTTAAATATTTTAAATTGATTTCAAAGAATTAATTACTAGAATATTGCTCCAAGAGCCTGATCCATAAATCAGGTCATAAAACTTCTATAAAAATCATACCTACGTTTTTGTGCGGCGTCGGCTTAAATTCAAAGTATACAAATTTTCGTGACGAACCAGTTTTTTAGTGCGACGTCGACTCTTGTCGAAGTAAATAAAATTTCAGGACGATTCCGCGCTTGTAGAGCGGCGTCAGCTTATGTCAAAGTTCATTTTTTGAGACTTAACGTTTCCACGGTTCCCTTAACTTTATTTGTCAACCTTTCTGAATCCATCAGTGTGGATGTATAAAGAGGTCTAATCGTTGAAAACAAAAACAATGTTTTTCAATTGAGTTAATTTGACTACCCTAGCGAAAAAAAATAGTATTCAGAAGTATGCCATACCAATTGAAGTAAAAGTATACAGTATACGATCGTATATAATAAGTATTCGTCAGTCAGTACTCGTCAATACTTATTTGTCGATTTTTTCGCTCGGGTATTCTGCTGATATATCTATTACCTGGAGAAGTGCTAGACATGCTGCCTCTATAACATTTTCTCCACTAGCCGTGATAGCAGTTATATAGACTTTTTCGTACAGCAGATGAAAAAATGCATTTAAAGTCAATGCAACAACGTTGGTGCATAACATTACATATAAACTTATGAAACAAAGCGCTGCGCTGGTTGGTTGATGACCTTTAGAAAAAAAAAATCAGAATAAGAAATTGAAAAGAAAATCGATATTCAGCGATCTCCAATTTTTACCTTCAAAACAAAAGAAACATTTAGAAGGTCGACAAGATGACAAGATGCGGAAAGGAATTTTATTCATTTTGCATTTCTTCTCCTTGCCCTTTATCGGTCAACACACTCCTTATAAGGTCGTTCAAAAGATACTCGATTAAATTTCAAAAAAAAACTACAGGTGACAACACCTCAGTCATGTAGCCATTGATTTGTTCTATAGAATGAACGAATTTCATTGATCTGCTTCCATTGGCATTGCAAAGTGATAATTATCATGTATATCACATACAATACCGCAAGAAATATGAAATTAAGTTAGGTCATGGTCAGATTTCGATTTTCTTGATTCTGTAATCAAAACACGCACATATAAGAACAGAGTGGTTCATTGTTTAAAATTAAAGTCAAGCTTGACGAATAACATAAAGCAAAGTACAAGAAGTTTTCTTTATTTTGTTATTTTTCTGTCCGGATATGTGACATTACGCAAATCATCGCATGTCGTATATACTGATTTTGTAGCTTATGCTGAAACATTCTTATTACTCGAATTCTATCAGACTCTTTTATAAAAAAATCGTATTCTTTGACATAAGCCGACACCGCACTAAAAATGTGTAGCATTCTTGAATGTTCATTCCAGACGGTCTGGAGAGTTGGGAAAGTTGTTAGAAGAAGCATGGAAAGGATATTTGGTATAACATTGGTTTAGAATCTTTGCGATCAATAATATTCACCCTGTATTTGCTTCTTTAGTTGAACATTAGCGAAGAGCAATTTAAAACGTAGACCACGATAACTTTTCTCTTAATTTGTTCTTGAATGTGTCGTAAGGGCGAAAGAAATGCAAATATCCTCTCTCCACACGTTATTACCAATTGAATTACCCAACCGCGTGCGCTCAGAGTACCTTTGATGGACCTGAGAATTTTTTATTCGTCATAACGCGTTGCTGAATTTATTATTGATATGCTAAAAGCAGAATGTACGAATTTTACCAGCACTATGCAATGTTTGTTGAATATTTAACGTGCTCTGGTGTTTGTTAATTAACAAGCCGCAAGTAATTATGATAAACAAATAATTACAATGAAAAAATTGATACTTACGAAGTCGTATGTCAATTAAGAATGTTTACAATCTGTTTCCTGCCATCACCCCAACGCTTTCTTGATTTTCCATATTTGATCCTAGAGTGACAATATGTCACAAATCCTAACAGAGATTTGATGGCGGGGACATACCCTATCTAATTGACGCAACACTCATTTCAACGTTCTGATATAAGAAAGGGGAAGTACATTTTGGCCCGCCGAAATCACACAAGGTAAACACTAATTTGAAGGTCATTCTCAATACTTATTTCTCAGAAGACGTTACGTTCCGTTTTAGTAAGAACTGTAAGTACTAACCAAACACATCATTTCGATAAGTACAGATAGTGCTAATCAAAAGTTAAGTCAGTCAGTAAAATTCCCAATTTAGAAAAGTTATATAAAAACTGAAACCAGTTAGCATTTCGTTTATACGTTTATCTTATTATGTCGCATTCAAATTTTTACATAAAGTTATGAATTGAGAGGAGAGAATATTTTATTTACAAAGTTGGAATAAATCTGAATGTTCGAGTCCTCAGAAGAGCTAGTGTTCACTTTTCCCAATGTGTCTTTCTTAACTTACTAGCGTGTAATGCCGAATAGAGATGAGCGGGTTGCCTGAAACTTCGAAAAACCCGACCCAAACCCGAACCCGAATTGTTTTTTTCGGGTTCATGGGTTTCGGGTTTCGAAAATTTTAATCGGGTCGGGTTCGGTCCGGGCCGGGTTTGGGAACAGTTCGGGTTTCGGGTTTCGAAAAATTTTATCGGGTCGGGTTCGGTCCGGGTCGGGTTGTTGTATCATTTTATTCGGGTCCCGATCCCTTATTGACTTTTTATATTTAACAAAACTCGTCTAAATTTTATCATCTTACATTACACGAATATTGTTTTATTCTAAGGTCCGTGAAGAATGCAGATGTCGGTCCTTGAAATAATTTTTGTTTCGAAGTAATTTGGGTTGTGAGTTTCGTAAAACTTGAGTGTCTGGTTCGGTCCGGGTCGGGTTTTGAAACAGTTCGGGTTTCGGGTTTCGAAAATTTTAATCGGATCGGGTTCGGTTCGGGTCGAGTTTAGAAACAATTCGGGTTTCGGGTTTCGAAAAATTTTATCGGGTTCGGTCCGGGTCGGGTTTCGAAAAATGGTCGACCCGCTCATATCTAATGCCGAAACAACGTACCGTATTCCATCTGTTCTTTATACTTATAATAATATTAATCCGTCGTTACAACCCGTCCGGGTCAGAGGCTAGATCATTTTTATTTACTAGTCCCACAATTTTTTGTGAGCTTTCGCTCATATGGATTCTTCTTAGAGATCTTTTCGTTACCGAAGTTTTTACTGTATCATTGGCAAATTGCACACAAACCTAGTTCCATCTATGATGTACTAAGTGCGGAAACTAGTAGGGCTTACAATGCTGGCTTGCCCCATCAATGTGTTTTACCGGCAGGCATGTTTTTGGACCACATACTTAACGTAAATTCCGAACCACGCCTAACGGTAGCTAGCATTTTACCATTAGGATTTCTTCTCCGTAGAAACGTCAGACTAAATTATTTGTACCCAGAATCATCAAATATGAGCGACGTCATACTGGTCATTCTTCGGTATACAATTCATTGCGGCACCAAATCCACAACTATCCAAATTATGAAACCTGGGAACGTTACTTTCATGCTATACATTGAAGAAAAATCCTTTAGAAAATTTAACCTCACCCACCCGGAAAGCCCAGTACGTTACCATGAAGCAAACCCGTCCCATCTGCACTTTAATAGTAGTTTTTGATACAAGTTACGTATGAAGGTAGTTTAACGCACTAGATGTGAGATTGCTGACGCGAGCCGAAGACGAGTTTGACAACACATTGTGTGCGTTAAATTACCAGCATACGTAACGTGTACCAAATAACGTTTTTTGCGATTCACCGACAAAACTCGAGTTTTTCCCTGCGAGTTTTTACGCACTAGTGCGAAAAAAATAATTGAACTTTCGACAAATTTTAGCAAGTTCAACCCGCAAGGAAAAGCTCGTCCTTTGTCGGTGAATTCCAAAATCGTTGCTCGATACACGTCAAGTCTGCTGATAGTCTAAAGCACACAATGAATTGCCGATCTCGCCTTCGGCTCTCACATCTAGTGCGTTAAACTATCTTCATACGTAAATTGTATCAAAAACTACTATTGTCGAGCTTTGAGCTTGTTTTGATTTCTATTAGAAAGTTTTTTAATCAAAGACACAAACAATGCGAAGCAGTGTTTTGGTGTTAAACGAAAAAAGAATAATATAAATGGTTACACTGTCGCCGAAAGTTATTTTTAATATATGCGCCCGGCGTATACGGAAGCCCAGTTAGACTTAGTGTATACCATTTGCTTTCTTACACCCAAAAAATAATTGGTTAATTACTGGTTGAGTTAATCTATTCGATAATGCAATACGTTCAAATTTAACAAACACATAAGAAGTAAAGGTCAAGTCTTCCAACAATCGCATAAATTTTAAGTAAATAGCTAAAGAGTTATTTTACAAGTAAAACTGCGAAAATTTGAATGTTAATTTCAATTATTTTGTTAAAATTCTAATAACCCAAACAAAAGTGTAAGTTTGTGCAAACAATTCATTCGTCTAGTGTACACAAAAATATTGCGCAAGTTCCTTTGAGTAATTTTTTCTATAAACGTCATAGCAATTCGTAAACAAAGTTTGTTTGCTAACTTATGCTCCATTAAGAGATTATTTTGTCTGTAATTTTTAGCATACACAAATCGCTGTTTAAATTGAAATTAGAGTCGACACTATTAACATTGAGCTACTGCTTTTAGAGATTTAGATTTGCTCATTCAGTTAGTTATATCAATAAAACTTCGTAATTTAGCACATCTTTTACGCTACAATTTCCTCTTAAAAAAAAAACTAAATGGATACATTGAGTTGAGTTGTGGTGGGTCGGGCGTAGCCCAGCACCTAAGCCCCTAGTGGGCCTGTTGTGCATACCCATGGAGGACTACTTAAATCCTATTTGTTCGATTTGGGTAGTCAAAAATGCTGCTGGGCGGTAAGCTCCAGATAATGTTGTGTGGCAAGATATACGATCCAAAGCTTTTGGCTCTGGCTGTAACATAAGCTGGGCACTTACAAAGGAAGTGCTCAGCCGTTTCAATATCTCCGCAGCTTGTACAGAATGGGCTATTGCTGAGTCCTATGGTGTGGAGATGGTTGTTAAGAAGGCAGTGTCCTGTGAATATACTTGCCATTCTGCTCAGCGACAGAAAGTATCTTGCGTTTTTCTCATTCATTCTGATGCAGTTTTTTGAGTGTCTGGACTGATCTATTGTGTTCCAGTGCTGATGAATACTGAACGCTTCCATTTGGCTATTTGGTTTTTAAAAAACGATTGCGAGACATGGTTCAGGACCTATTACCGACTCTTGTGCCCCTGCTTTAGCCAGACTATCTGCTGTTTCGTTACCCTCGATTTCGCAATGGCCAGAAACCCACATTAACGTTACTGAGTTGTTCATTCCTAAAAGTTAAACGGCTTTTCTGCACTCTAGGGTGGTAGACAAATAGATTTTGTAATCAGTCACAGCTCTCAGTACACTTAAGCTATCTGAGCAGATAAATATTACCTGATGGGAGATGTTATTTTCCATAAGATGTTTACTGCACTGCGAGATTCCGAAAGCTTCAGATTGGAAGCAAACATGGATACATTACGAGCACTAAACGATTTTGTTTAGATGTCGACATTGTTCCACCGAATCGCTAATATGTTCTGACGCGTAATGACGGGAATCTTTGGGGTCATTCGCAAAGTACACTAGCTAAGAAACATAGGTTCTTGACCCCCTTCCTACTCGCACGCCGATTTTCATAGATTAAGATGTATGCCAGTGTGCTTTTGTCCCCTCCTCCTTTAAGTAGTAGCGTACTTTGTGAACGGCCCCTTTCCGATTTAGACTTAATTTAAATTAGAAACACTTTAAAATAAACGAACTTACAACATTTCTTCACGGAAAAATACATAATTTAAAAGATTACCTGTTGCTTAATTAGTATACGTAGGTACAACCTTCAAATTTTTGATTTCCATTGGCTTGGATCTGGACGTGAACAAGAAGTTAATTAATTAATAATTGTTTTCTCTTACACGTAGAAAATCATGAGTATGTACAATGTACATTGTACCTACAGGGTATGTTGGTGTATATTGTGTGGTAGCGGAAAAAGACAAAAACAAAGGTCAAACAGCTGATGTAAATTCGAGCAATTCAACCACATATGAATGTCCTTTAGGTTCAAGCAGTGCAGTTAACATGTAAGGACACTTCGAACTCTTTTTATAAGGGAATCATTACAATCCATGCGTCCAGATGAAATCGCGTCTCTACAATTTTCTCTTCGAAATAAATTGTTGTGGTAAGATGACTAAAAATAGTTAAGTCATAAAGACACGACTGGTAGAACACGTGCCATTGACAAATAACAATAAACTTTGTATTGTATGGCCATATGATCACAAGTTTGTTTATAAATCGAACTTAAGAGCACTAATTTATTTGATAATCAAATCAACTTTTCGTAATCCTCGCTAAATGAATGAACCTCATATTCGAATTAGAATTCGATTTTATTCTATAATAATATGTTATCTCGGCACATGTCACTTTCGGCTGTAACAAAATTTTGTCACTAAATGGCATTTATGTCATTTTCTATACCCGTACGAAATATGCGGGGCTTATACCAGGACCGATGTATATAACCAATCGAATTAGGACACGGGACTATCTTTCAGGGAAATAAAAATTTAGGTCAAGAATTACTCGGGTTATCGTGTTGTTTTGCAATGTGGTGACCTACGCGAGGAAAGAGTTGAGCAATATTCAAAGAATATTGTGCCTTTCCGTCACTTGAGCGAGAATACGACCACCGCAGCCTCTGCCGAATATGCCATTTCTATACATAGCAGGAGTCAGCGAAAGAGCACTGCAGATAGACTTGCACAGAACGGAATGCGGGCTCCTAGCTTTCGAAGTGGATATAGAAAAATTGGAGCCCTTACCTCGAATCCAATTTTTAACATGACGAGAGATCGGATGATGCAGTTGGTTGATTTCATAAAGTGAATGTGCCAAGGGGTTGTGTGATTAGATGGATCCAAGAATATGCTGCCCTAGATGCCGGGTAAGGCTTCAGTTTCCATCTTTTAAGCTGCCCCAAGCAGTGAGATTTAGATGATGAATTGAAAAGGAACAGGATGTCACAAGATCTGTGTATCAAGATCATAATTGATCATCTCAAACTGATAAATCTAGTCGCGTGTCTTTTTACAGGTTCGGCATCTGCGATCCATAAGCAACGTTCTCTCCCTATTCCCGAGTCCATATTCGACAAAGAAAGAATATTGATTCTTTAATCTAACCCGTTAAAAGAAACGTTCTGTTATACTTCCAAATTACGTGTTAAGGACAGAACAGAAAATATCCTAAAAATAAGTTTTCCAGATGGTATAGATCTGCTACATATGAAAGTCACTGCAAGTTCCACGGGGTATTCTGCTTTTCCTCTCCCGCTTTTTCCAATTTCAGCTCAGGTCAACTAAGCCCGACCAGGTACATTTCAGAGAACCTGTATCAGGCCTAGTTTCGGTTCAGATCAAATGTGACCTGTTTCGATGTTAAGTTGCGTTGCTAGTTTAAAACAAAGCGAATTATTTGTTTCGTTCGCTTTTCTAAAGACATAAAGACGCATGTTGTTATAAGTAAGTGGATAAGTGTTTGAACAAATCATTCACAGTTTATTTACGCAATAGATTCCACAAACGTGTAGTTTCAACATAGCAGTTAAAAGATCTAAAACTCGAACTATCTACGTCTTTATTGTCAATATTCACAAAAACATTCACGGAAGTTTTTAACTGAAGGCTTGACATTGGTATTGCAATTCTCTCCAGCCATTTCCTCTAGCCTCCGCCAAAGTGCTTTACTTTTACCTTACTTTTTAAGGTAAAATAACTTTTAAGGTAGTTAATTGGTAACTTGAAATGTGCTGAGATGTATTGAGAAGTTTTCGGATGGACGTTTAGCAAAGTATATACGCCGCCGACGTATTATATACGCGGTGAATGTATTACCAACCTTATTTAAGTATTGTGTAGTACGCAATACATAACGAACGTGTTATAAGCTCACATAATACGTGCACGGCGGCGTATATTATAAACACAATTCCTACGTCGTCGCTTGTAGATATTTTCTTCAGTGTAATATAAGATTAGAGATGAGCGGGTCGACCATTTTTCGAAGCCCGACCCGATAAAATTTTTCGAAACCCGAAAACCGAATTGTTTCTAAACCAGACCGGGACCGAACCCGACCCGATTAAAATTTTCGAAACCCGAAACCCGAACTGTTTCAAAACCCGACCCGATAAAATTTTTCGAAACCCGAAGATTTTATGGCGACCCGGACCAAACCAGACACTCAAGTTTTTCGAAACTCACATCCCAAATTACTTCGAAACAAAAATTATTTCAAGGCCCGACGTCTGCATTCCTTACGGACCTTAGACTAAAACAAAATTCGTGTAATGTAAGATGATAAAATTTAGACGAGTTTTGTAAAATACAACAAGCCGAGACCCGGACCGAACCCGAACCGATAAAATTTTTCGAAATCCGAAACCCGAACAGTTTCCAAACCCAAAAACGATTCGGGTCCTGGTTCGGGTCGGGTCTTTCGAAGTTTCGGGCAACTCGCTCATCTCTATTTCAGATGTTAGAGGTACACTGACACGCCTCGACATAATTATGTATCGAAAGTGTCCCCAAGTTCCAATGAACATTAACAAAACAAAAACAAATTTCGTGTTAACTTTAATTTTGACTTCTAATTTTACGAAACAATTTAGAACCATCCAACTTGTCATGACTATTAATTATTCTGTGTTGCTTGTCACACCTTAGAAAAAATGAATTTAAAAAAAAAAAACAGTTAAAATATGACACTTGATGACTTGATACAACGGCGATATTTAAATTGTTTATATATGGAAATCATCGCCCGCCTCTGCCCGTTTATAAAAGGCTCTTGAATAAGCAGCTGCACCGCGATTGTCTGATAGACCAAAGCATCCGCGTTTGTAAACAAAAACAATTGCCAATGCCATTGGTATGCCAATTAAAATCCCTAAGAAATGTACAGTTATGGCATCGTTGATCTTTTGCACAATTCGTAAATAAATTAATTACAATTCGCCTTACCAATAAGGATGCCAACTAATATTGTACCATCGTTTTGTGGCGTGTGATTGAATTTGTCTAAGCATCGGAGTTTACGGTCTTGGTGAAGGAGATCATTGAGCTCCATTCCAACCAAAGCAATTGGTTCGTTACACCTTTGAAAAAATCAGACGATCAAAATTAATGGGTTTACAATTTTAAAGCTCATTTTGGTAAGCAATCAACAAAAAATGTTCGGTGACCAAACAAAGCAAATATTATCTCCGACCGCTTCATAAACTTAAAAACAATGTTACGCCCGTTCCCCGGTCTAAAAATAGCGGCGGTGGCGTAACGAGTATTTGCTTGTATCTGCGGCGGCAGTGTGTTTTCAGTTCTCGGAGGCGGCGCATTTCGGTACGTCAATATAATTTTCTGCGGCGACTACGCCTTTTTTTGTTACTTTGTCGGTTAATCTAGACGAGCGTTGCAAGTAATTTCGATTACATTACCAAATTAGTGATCAACTGATTTATGTTTTCTTCACGGTATCCAAATTCGATTCCCTGATTCCAGCATATCTGACTAGATTTCCCGATTTTCATGATTGGGTAGTATACTTGTCAATAAGTCACGAATCAAGATTATTGGCACCAAGGTCAACGTTAACCGAGCGCCTCCCCGATAACTTAAAAGCTCAAAAGTTTTTTTTTCGATTTGTATGTTTGTTTATTAGAGAAAAATACCAATTGATGTTTTAACAGTATTTGTTCTAGTTATCTCGGGTATTTTCTCACATTTTTGCCATTTCCCTATTTTTATTCAGTTCTCACATTTCCCACATTTTTGCTATCCCGACTTTCAATCTCAATTAGAAACGTTTTCCGTTGTTTATGCTTTTCCCAACTCGAAACGATTTCCCGTCGATTAGTCATTTCCCAACTTTAAACGATTCTTCGTTGTTGTTTCGCTGACCGCTCAAGCATATTTCCCAAAACGTGAGCCGCTCGAGCGGATTTCCTGATATCCGTTTTTTCGGCTCTTTAAATTTCCGGTATCCTAGATACCACTCGCACCCAGGGACGTGACAGCCTTTTGTTTTGATCTTTACAAGTAATACTCAACGTGAAATTAGCTGCAGTTGCGATCATTTCATTCATAAACTTATCCGCATCCCCTGCCTAAACCTCGCTCAATCCCATCACACCTCATGGATATAGAAAAGTAGCGATATTTTATCGTTGAAGAATTAAACGAAACAATATCGATAACGTCACAACTTTCGGTTATATTTGTGACGTTGTATTTGTTACATCGTTTTTGTGTTGTAATTTTATGACGCCATATTTATCACGCGATAATAGTAACGTCAGTTTTGTGACGTCATATTTGTTATAATTTGTGACGGACGGACAGGAACGGTGAATACTAAAAATGAGGTGTGCATTTAGGAGGAAGTGAATGTTTGAGAAAACAGACAGAATGTGACAAGGGGAGAAAGGTTACCTCAAACAACATTTTTTTCTACAAGATAACTTGAATTTTGCCCAGCAAGTAACTCATAATTTTTTCGTCTTTGGCGGGAGGGCATGATAAAAAGTCGTTTAAAGACAAACGTCAGGAAAATATCCCGACAATCTAGAATCATGTAAATCAGGAAATTGTAACATCAGAAATCAATAGAATAAAAAAAAAAACAAAACAGCTGGGGTGAATTCGATGGACAAATCGGACTCGATGGCACTATTTGGAAATGTTGAAAAGCGTAAACTAGAAAAGTAAATAAAAACTTACACGATGTCCCTGTTCATAGTTGGATGTTTTTTAATAATCAAAGGTAGCAAATTGGAGATGATCCACTGATTTTCGCAGTCACAAATCCACGGATTAAATCTGATATCAACAATGTCCAACGTTGTGTAGCTCGGAAACATGTTTGAATGCAGAGTAGTTAAATTGTTGTTGTGCAAATAGAGCTGCGATTACAAAAATTAGTAGAAACTCACTAACATCTTTACCTTGAAGTTACATTCTTCAACGGTGGATACTCAAGGCGTCGTGGATCTTCCTCCCCCTTTCTACTCAAAGCATTTTCGTGAATTACTGACAAGTGATGATTGTTCGTAACCATAAGAGTTGTCAACGCAGTTAATTTACTGAAAGCTCCTTCTCCAATCGATTTCAATGTTGTGTAGGATAAGCTCAAAAGTTTCAGTTTCTTTAAGGCGGGAAAAACTCTGTAGAGAGACGGAAAAAATGAAGTGAAATTGACATAGAGAGCTTCATAAAATCCTGTACCCATCATCTGCACCAATCCATTGAATATCATTTTCATCCAAGTACAACGTTTCCAAATTTGGTGTATAGTCCAATGCATCGGGAATCTTCGTCAGCAAATTTCCGGTTAAATTTAACGTTTGCAAATCTCGCGGATAATTAAAAAGAGACGTTGGAATTTCCTTCAGCTCCATGTAGCTCATGTCTAAAAACTAAAGTTTTCACTTAATAATTTCTTAAAAAATCAACGTTTGCAATTCATACTTTGAGATTGGAAATGCTGCTAATTGCAATGGCAGTTAAATGATCAATTGTCATAATGGGATTATAATCCAAACTCAAAACTTCTAAAACTGGCATGTGCTCAAACAAGTCATCATGAAGGGAGTGTATATCGTTATGACTGAGTCGTAATACCTAAGGAGGATTTGTTATTACAATCAACTGAAAAATCTGTAACCACACAAGACACCAACCTTAAGATTTTCCAATGGTTGGTAAGTACTAGGACTGAAATGCCCTGCAAACACCTCCGGAATCAATGCACTAGTGGTAAGGCTGTTTGATGATAAATCCAGTTCCTCCAGTAAAGTTAGATTGTAAAATGCTAAATTTTCGATTTTATTGATATGGTTTCTGTGCAAATTAAGAACCTTGATTGACAGAACTGGGAACGATGGTATTTCGGTCAGTCGATTGTTGTTTAGTCTGAAATTATTGTTTGATATTAAAAATAGCTCTTGTGTTTATAGTTACAAATTGTACCTGAAAATGTCTTGTGGTACTTTACTGCTATTGAGTGCCACAAACTCTTTCTCCGTAAACATTTTGTCTATTTCTAGATCTTGACAATCGATAGTTTTCGTATCTGGTTGACATTTGCATAGTTTACAAATTTCCCTGAAGGCTGACTCGGACTAGATAAAAAAGAAATTTTTTTGTTTGAACTGTACGAGGTTCCAATAGAGAGAACTCTACATTATATTTTCATACAAAATTAGTCGGCTCGAACTGAACCTTGACAAAAATACAACATATTTCCGCAAGACAAATTTCAATACCTAGGCTAAAATTCTCTCATCATAACACTCTATGACGGTGATGAATTTAAACGCGAATATTCTCTCAACCATAGTATTGACTCGATCAAAATAATAAACATACACGAAATGAAAATAAAAATCTACTCTCTTGAATTCAGTTGAAGGAATCAATCGTCGTATCACATTTGCTTTTAAAGTGAACATACAAAAAATGTATGGAATAACTTTTGCTCTGAAATTCAGCATCTATTCTCTCGACATTTAAGAGTGAATTCGCCAATTCTTCAACCAGGTTGTATGAAGCTCACATACATCACATCTTCGATTTTCGAAAATTTGATCTTAATCGAATCTCTAGACTATCCTGAAAATATCGTAGAAGAAAGTTTTTTTTTAATTTTGTTCGGCTATGTCAGGTGTTGAAAAGTACCTCTGCACCAAAGTCGCTGAAAACGTTTTTTGGTAATATTTTCGCGGTGATTTTTCGGATTACACTGAAATTGGCCTTATTTGTGTAAGCTGATGAGGCAAATTTTTAAAAATTAAAATAGCCTGAAAATTCGATCTGTGGTCCGGGTTATGGCGATTTAAAGTTGAAAAAATGCACTTTTTGAAAGGAGCTGTAGAAAATGCTAGCAGCGGCAACCATCAAAACCCAATGTACCATCAGAAGCGGAATGATTTGAAGTTTCAGAAACACTATAGAGATTTTTCGGTCAGGATGTTTGTGGGCCAGACGCTGTGATTCAGTGTACTTTACATATAGGCTTGGGGGAAAAATCCCCCCGGCCCCCCTAATCCCCCCGGTTTTTTATATCCCCCAAATCCCCCCCGGTTTTTTTAAATCCCACGAATCCTTCAACTTTTAAAAAATATTGATTTACACCGATTCGATATCGAAAAGCCTACCCTGTTCACCCTAAGGTACATAAAACGCATTCATTTGCTGTGCATCAAAAAGCTTGGCTGTAAAAAAGTATTATGAGTGCTCGTAAATAAAAATGTCGAAATCTTTGAAAAAAAGTGGTGCTCAAAAAAGAAGAGTAAATCGCGATCTTATGGTGAAGAAAATTGCGTTACAACCGGGTCAGTTGAAAGTTTCTAATTTGTTTATGAAATCGATTGAATCGAATTCGTCAATCCAAAGTGATGACACGGGAGTGACAATAGATTGCGTGAATTCGATAAACGGTTGATTCTTGCGTTACGAGATAGGATACGATCGATCAATAATTTTAGTTTCTATTTATCAATCAGGTGTCATAGAAAATGACGTCGACAATAGTCCTACCGAACTCTTTTCGACTGTGGTTGGTAGTTTCTTGCAAGATGATTTTAGCATTAGAAATGACGATATCTGTATGAACGACGAACGAAGTGAACAATGGCCAGTTATAAGTGACATTCCACAAATCGACACTTCTGATTTCGGTTGCAAATACTCTATCAGATTGCGAGAAATGTTTCGCAGAAGCATAGGCATTTTGCAATGGTTACTGGGAGTATTTTTGGTGACCTCCCCACACAATATGGGAACGGAACGTTTAATCAGTCATTTCAACAAAATCAAATCAATTCATCGACAGTCAATATCCGAGGAAACAATTAGGAAAGGTTGACTATTTCGCTAAATAGTGTTGGAACAGCACATTTCGATCCGCGACCAGCGGTTATAAAGTTCCTTGAAATCATAGACCGGCGATTTCTGGCTTCCGATGTCGAACTTTATCAAAATCATGATTTTGTCAAAAAGTCTTTCCGAGAAAATTCCACTATTTACCTTGTTTACCTTTAGATATTCATTTTTTTGTTGTTGTAAATAAAAATCCTTTATTTTGCAAGAAAAATAAATTCTGATAAAAAAATTCTATTTAGTTAATTTTAATTAGCGGTAATCGACACGGAAGTGAATTTTTTCGAGTTTTTTTGTTAATCTTAAGTCATTGATCCTCTTTTCCGAAAAGAACCCTCTCTGAAATAAGGCCCCATCTCACAGAAAAAAGGGCCCCCTCATATAAAAAGGGCCTCCAAACGATTCCCCCCCCCCCTCCCTGCGAAAAATCCTTACTTTAGGCACTGCTGTGATTCGTGAATGCGACCTTATTTGTTTTCGTGTCCCACATCATTTTTCAATTCTTTGAGTACTGACATATTCATTGGTTTACACCAACTCAGGGATCAATCCCAATAACAAGTATTGGCTGTTTTGAGATGAAAATTCATTGAATTAGGTTTTCAGACCTGATAGAAACAAATTATGAGTCTGTCGCCTTCAAAAAAGGTCCTAATTTTTATGATTTTTGGGTACTTCCGGTACTTCCCACTATATAGGATCTCTGGTCCACAAACAGCCTTGACCGAAAGATATCCATAGTGTTTTTGAAACTTCAAATCATTGTGCTTTTGATGGTGTATTGGGTTTTGATATTTGCCGCTGCTAACACTTTCTACAGATCGAATTTTAAGGTTTTTTTAATTTTGAAAAATTTGCCTCATCAACCATATGGCCAATTTCAGTGTAATCCGAAAAATCATCGCGAAAATATTACCAAAAAACGTTTCCAGCGACTTTGGTGCAGAGGTACTTTTGAACACCTGCCATAGCCGAACAAAGTTTTTATAAAAAAAATTTTCTTCTACGATATTCTCAGGATAGTCCAAAGATTCGATTAAGATCAAATTTTCGAAAATCGAAGATGTGATGTATATCCGATTGGTTGACTCTTAAAGTTTTACGTTTTCTCTTAAATTTTAAAATCGGAGTTATACTTTGGCCGGTTTATTTTATCTGAAATTTTCGTAGTGTGATGTGAATAATCTTATTTACTTCACTCCAATACGGTGAACAGATGTCGTTTCGTCTAATTCGGATGAGAAAAGTAAAATTTTCTCTCCTGATGCGTCACTATGTTTTGCTTATGAAAACAATGTAATCACTTCGGCCACACATGAAAGCAAGCAAAGCGAAACTCCTGTTTTGAAATACCTATTTTCTCTCATCGAATTGTTATTGAATAAATTACGCGTGAAAAATGGAAACATCATTTCATTTTCTACAAAAAATGGATTATAGAATTTTTCTTTAAATTGGCTGAATAATTTCATTTCTTATCGACATGAAATATCACGAATGGTGTAAAAAATTACTCATTGAATTACAAAGAAATAAATCATGAAAGACTATTAAGTTCTGTATTGTCTTTATCTTATCTTTCTTTGTATCTCAAAAATATTTTTTGGAATTTTCTTACCGTTTCCGATTTGTCTTTGACTGCATCTGTTGTTTTTTCTGTTGCCTTTTCGTCGTCTATAGCAGCGATTAATGTGCTACATAGCAGCACTAGCAGCACCAATTTCATTTTGGTCACGTTCTGTAAAATACTAAAAATCGAGGAAGACTATCAGCCATCGAAAATTACTCGCTAAGAAAAAGAATAACAATCTGGATCACATCCGCCACGCCGCGCCGCGTGTGTTAAACAACAATCTGTGTGCTACATGACACAATGGTTACCGGCCGCTCCGTAAATTTAACGGAAGAGGACGAAACTTCATGTGCATAGGAATAGCATATTTTAACATACCCCAAACACACGGGATGTGTACGTACGCGCGGACGAAGCCCAAGCGAAAAGTACACATCGAGTGTGTATTGAAGTATTTTGAAATGTATTTTTCTGTATACGTGAGAGTGTATTGGTTGTGACGGAAAATATCTTCCTATCACTTGGGACGAAAAGTTGCGGTATGTGCGCCAACACACTCACTATTACAGAAAAATATCTTTCAAAATACCCCAATACACACTCGATGTGTATTTTTGGCTTGGGCTTCGCCCGCGCGTACGTACACATCTCGTGTGTATTGGGGTATGTTGAAATACACTATTTCTGTATAGTGAGAAATACAGCGGAAAGGAACTTTTCGTCCCAAGTGATGGAAAAATATTTTCCGTCACAACCAATACACTCTCACGTATACAGAAAATGAGCTTTTTTAGACATGAGAAAAACATTGCATTGACTCCGCCGAAAATGATTCTCTGTCTCCATTTTTAATAGAATTTCGAATCATTTCTATTAACGACTTTCTGTGACAGCGCAAGCGCCACCGAAAATTTTGCAACAATCAACTGCCACAGCTGAGAGGTTTGTCGATGGACAAAAAATACTAACACCGCCGCCAAAATGTTTTGATCAGCGCACAGCTGTAACCGAAGGCTTCAGAAATCACTCCATCTCAAATAGTACATTTTCGTACATGTGAGAGAACTGTACATACTTTTGGCTGATAAATGCACCTCTATTTAATAATAAATCAAATGGCCCAATTGACGAAATAAATAGTATTTTGTCATACGTAGGGAGAAAATAGTGAATTCCAACAAGAGCGAAAGTTTGCGGCCAGAGCGGAGCGAGTGCCGCAAGTCGCTCGAGCTGGAATTTAATTTTCTTCCTCCCCAAGTGTAACACAATATGATTTGTGCTTGCGCGTGAGAGAACGAGTGTTTCCATGACAAAATGTTCTTTCAGTGTAACGTGTAAGCGGTAAGAAAATAACTAGTTTCTCACCGGCAAGAATATGAAACTTTCTCACCGTTTTTGAGGGGACAAAAAACGAGTTTTCTCATCGCAAGCTAGAGATGAGCGGGTCGACCATTTTTCGAAACCCGACCCGGACCGAGCCCGACCCGATAAAATTTTTCGAAACCCGAAACCCGATTTGTTTCCAAACCATTAACCCAAAAAAAACATTTCGGGTTCGGGTCGGATTTTTCGAAGTTTTGGGCAACCCGCTCATCTCTACCGCAAGCATGAAAAATAATTTTTTTTCACCGTAGTGCTTCCCGAGGGAGTTACTAAATTATACATTAATTGTTGGTTTCAAACTTTGTTTCGTTGATTTGTTGGTGAATAAAATAGCATATGCAATTGCAAGATAATTTGTTTATCGTCTTGGAGGAATACATCCCTCACCTTCGGCTTGAAGATAAAAAAATTACCCAGTAGTTGCATATCAACAACTATCAAGTTGAGCTTTCAAACAACACTTACGCGTAGATTGACGCGATCAGCTCGTACTCGAATTTGATCAAACAATACTTACTAGAACTTTGCTGACTACATTTACTTTGTATCCTTGTAGAGCTTTCAGCATAGGCAGGTGCATTTATCAGTAAAGTACGACGAAGAACGGTGCACGATATATCGAAATACATTTGGTGTATTCGAAACACAAATCACAATCAATGTTGAAATCAACAGCGTAATACATGAACTGAACATATTGAAAGCGTATGTACAAATTCAATGTAACACTCAGAACTTTTACGCCTTTGTTTTTTTGTGATATTGGGAGTGTGAGATTGCGAAAAAAATGCGTTACATTTCTTACGTTTTTTTTATGATAATATTAAGGAGTGATCGACACTAAATAGTTCCTTTTCGAAAGGGTTTATCAAATTGGTTAAAAACTTTAGTGGAATTTATTTTTTTTTGTTGTTATCGAAAATGTCTACAAAAGATGAGTGAAACGATATTAGCACATGTTAAGGGTGTGGCTGAATGAGTCACCACACTGAAAGACTACTCAATTAATCAAAACTGAAGGGCTAGCGCGACGTTGGCATCGCTTCGGGAAAGTATTTGAACAATCATTTGGACACTTGCATTAAAAAAAAATTATTTCACTTACTTTGAACACAATAAATTACTAACTGAAGGTGGAAATTATCACTCCGGGTTTATGCGATTTTCGTAGCTTTATCATCATTTTAAAATTAAGATAAAATTTTGATATCACAGACTGGGTGATACATATTTTGTTCCAATAAACGCTATCTTATCTTATCTTGCGGCACTAATATTGTAACGCTTCACTTTTGATATTGCTATTATTTACGCGGCTCATATGTAGGTGTGAACTGTCGAAACTACCAATTCTCATTGAATGTTTTAGGCCATCAAATTTCGTAAAATCATGTAAAACATCTAAGAGCAGTGATCAACATCACTTGATCAGTTACTTAATCTGAGTAGCGGGAACAAAAGGAAAAAGGAAAACCACGAGTTTTTTGTCTTTTCTGTTCTAATACAATAATTTTTCGGTAGATTGTAAATAATTTTACGAACCCTTCAACCGAACTCTCCATTCTCCACGCTTCCAGAGAAATGATTGGTAAGAATGAGGATAAAACTCTCAGTTCTGTTAATTTTGTAAGCTTCACTCAAGTTTCGTTTCGCCCGTTTCCTCCAAAAAAAGGAATTCAATTTAACGAGCCTCAATTCTTTTGTAAAAACTTAGAGTGCGCGTAAAGAAATTATTCGTTAGCTTAAATTTGATAAACATCGTTTTACACAGTGCAGCACAACTGTGAAACGTCCAATTTAACAAAAGCCTGCGAACGTTTAGTAATCAATTACCTTTTTAGTACCGAGTAATGACTTTTGAAGCTATTCGAAAGCACTTACTTCAGTGGGTTTTTCAAAAGTTATTACTCTCAGCTATTTCAAAGCCATTTGCAATCGATTCATTTTCCACTGGAGGAAGGCAACAGAGAAATTCACCACTTCACACCTCTGCACAGAGATTTGACGATTGTGACACAGGTCTAAGATCTGTCAAAATGTTCACCAGTGAACTTCACCAGCAATAGAGCCTTATGATAGGACCAGTTTAGTAGTCTTGCGGAAATTTTCGGCGTAAAATTTTGATTGTATTATTGTCAAAACAAAGAACAAAATGCCATATTTTCGCTAGTGTGATTTGTTACTGTTTCGTTTCATTTGATTCGTTCGTTTGTTAGTTTTTTTTTTAAATCAAATAGAATTTATATTCGGTGTCACGTTAAGATAAATAAGTAAATAAAGTAGTCAAAATGAAATGACTCATATTTTAGTGACAGCAAGGAGATGGACGTTGAGGTCTCGAATCGATACAAAGGAAAAGTTCTTAAGTATTGTTGTAGCTGATTTCCCCACAAAGTAAAAACGAATTCACAAACTTTTAATTAAATGTACATGCAAAATTACCCGAAACGAAGTGACGATCGCAAGCTCTGGTAAGCCTGAATTTATCGGCACTTAATCCGGAACGAGTTATCGATTTAAACCAAGCTGTTTCTCTCGCTTAAGATAACGCTAATGTCCTCGAGCTGGTATTTTTGAGCATAGGAAATGCGAAGTATTTTCTACCTGTCGCATGACTCTAGGCTAAAATCTGTCCCCACACCCCAAAAAAACGTCCACAAACCCAAAAAACTCCATACAAAAACCTTTGATACAAGGAGTCATATATAGGCGAACTTTTGAGTTTCTTCCCCTAACCTCCATTTTTTTTAAACGCAGCAGCTTTTCAACGATCCCAGACTCATCAAAATCGGTTGAAAATTGGTTGAGATATCGAGGTTTGAAAATGACATTTTTCTATGGCCAATGGATTTTTCTATTATTCTCATCATTATGAAAACTTTTTTTCTGATCTGTCGGTTTCTATCTATCTATCTATCTTCCTCGAGAACTAGACAGCCGATCTTCCTGAAATTTAGCAATAAATTAGGTTTTTTTTGGTTTTCAAATTTTAGCTTCGGAACGACAATGCCTAGAGAGTTAGTTTAATCGGGAAAGTTATAAAGTTTGATCAGGAGAATTTTTTGGGATCATTAGAAAATGGCTGCCAGCTGTCATGGATTTTCGCTTATGCTTTATCAGTTTTCGAATTTCAGCTCCGTAATGACACTACTTAGAGAGATGGTTTCTTCTAGAAAGTTATAGAGTTTCATCAGGAGAATTTTTTGGTATCATTAGAAAATGGCTGCGAGCTGTCATAGCGGCGCTATCTTGGATTTTCGTTTATGCTTTTTCGGTTTTCGAATTTTAGCTCCGGAACGACACCACTTGGAGAGATGGTTTCTTCTAGGAAGTTATAGAGTTTGGTCAGGAGAATTTTTTAGCATTTTAAGAATTCTGAATAAGAATACCTCAGACAGTTGATTTCTTCAGGAAAGTTATATGAATCAGTGAAAATAATTGGTGACACGAAGTGTTCCGAACGTGACACGAAGCGTTCCCAAGGTAGCCCATGGTGACACGAAGTGTTCCGAAGGTAGCCGAAAGTGACACGAAATGTTCCGAAGGTAGCCGAAAGTGTTCCGAAGGCAGCCGAAGGTGACACGAAGTGTTCCGAAGGTAGGCGAAGGTGACACGAAGTGTTCCGAAGGCAGGCGAAGGTGCCTCAAAGTATTCCGAAGGTAGCCGAAGGTGATACAAAGTGTTGCGATGGTAGCGGAAAGTGTTGGAGAGCAATTTTTTTCGAAAAAAAAAAATTTTTCGGAGAAAAATTTTTTTGGAGAAAAATTTTTTTGGAGAAAATTTTTTTTGAAGACAAATTTTTTTTGGAAAAACTTTTTTTTGTAGAAATTTTTTTTGAGAAAGTTTTTTTTTGAAGAAAACCTTTTTTTTCAAGTAATTTTTTTTGGAGAAATTTTTTTTTTTTCGAAAAACACTTTTTTTGGACAAAATTTTTTCGAAAAAAGTTTTTTTGTGGGAACTTTTTTTCGGAAAATTTTTTTTGGAGATAAACTTTTTTTTGAGAATAATTTTTTTTGAAGACAATTTTTTTTCGAAGACAATTTTTTTTTCGAAGAAAATTTTTTTCAAAAAATAGAAGATTTTTTACATGAATTTTAGTGGTAACAACTGAAAACTTCCAAAACTACTGATATCACAACAAAAACCTCGATCCGTAAGTCCGCTTCCAAAATTAATGATATCGCTTGAGGTGACGCTATCGCTGATAATACGCAGAAGTTTGTTTGAATGGAATCTTGTGTTCAAAGTTTTAATTTCCTGAAAAAATTACAGCGCTTTTTTTAAAACAATATCTGAAAGTCAGTCCTGCCCATCGAACGGTGTAAAATAGAGCTTCACTAAGTCCCCCTCCCAACAACTAAATCAACATAATTAACAAAATATTCATGAAAATATAATAATGCAATGACGCCTCGCCTTTTTCGTTACTTACTTATATTTCCATTTCACTGCAGTCTTAGCTGTCTTAATTCCATTTGCAGCTAAGCTTTACAAGTACAATACGTAGACGGATCATTGCATGATGAATCGCGTACCAAAATTCGGCCTCCAGTCCTTGGGAACAGCGTCACACCATTTAGACGACGATAAAGTCCGATTGGTTGAAGCTTCCATTTGAAACTGGCTGTCTGATAAAATTCGCGATAAATTCGACAACTATTCACGAATATGACACCACGACTTTACAATGAATTTATATCATTTATGTATTCACTTTTGACCGCGAAAAACTGTTTAATGGTTGAATGTAACACAAAATGTGCGTTTCTACCGGAGTTGCTTGTAAGTGCATGTAATAACAACTCATCGCTCAGTTTTGTTCAAAAATACACGCCGGCGGGCGATATTCATGCCTCCAATATCCCCACCGTACTATCAGACATCTCGTTTATTATAAACGCTTCTCTCTTCAAGAACAGAATTTCGAAGGTTCTTCATGTAAACAATTATTTTTTTCCACCTCATCCCACATAATCAGCTGTTATTTAATTTTAATTATCATTTATAAAAAATGGAGAGATTCATTCATAAGAAAATTTAAATTAAAACTATTTTTAAACTCCATTTATATGTCAACAATGCGACGAAATAGTTAACAGTTTATAAAAATATAAAAACCGTTTGATACATTCTCACACCTCGGCTTTTATTCGAATATTTGATTTTTCGCTCCCACTTTATTAGATGCAATTGAATGAAGATATACGACTGAGGAAGATTATTTCCACTGATTTTAAACACCTATTAAGTAAACTGTGGTATGCAATCCGATAATGACAGACATACACGTTGACATATCCTCTAAATATCTCAACCCGTCATAAGCTCAGAGTGAATTTACGTTTTCTTTGCCAAATTAATACTCTGAAGATGCAATACAATGTCTAGCATGCAATGGAGTAGTTCCGAGATATTCACATACAACACATAATGTAACACAAAATTAAAATTTATTTCCGGAAAATGTTTCTATACTGCATTTGTGTGTATTGCCGAATGTTTATTAATCTGTGGGAATCTCTGTGGGAATTATTTGAGAAGAATTTTTCGGAACAGATGTTCCAAGTCACATTAATGTCTCTTTAGTTTTTGTTGTCAATTTGTGTTTTATTTTATTTTCAGTTTAATTAACTCGTAGAACATTATGTTCAACTATTCCGTATTTTATTAACATTTTGAACGGAATTCTTGTCGCTAGGTACAAAACTTATGATAAATGGGCGTATCTGTTTAAGTCCAAAAGCAGTCTAAGTAACAAGATACCACAAAACGTCTTTTCAAAAATATTATAAAGATTTTTGCAACACTTATACTCGAAGACCGTACCATGTTTTATGAGCACTGTGTATACCATGTAACGAAGTAAAATATTTTTTTATGGTAAAAAGAAATATAAGCCAACAGAAAAGTATGCGTAACATCTAAAAATAACAAAAAATTTCAAAAGAAAATTTTTTGTTCCTTTTCCAGTACATAAAATAATAAAAAAAATATGAAAATGTGGGGTGTTTTAAATTTATACGAACTATCGTCGCTATTTATTTAATTTTTTCTTGTTTGGTTAACGAGTGAAACAAAATTTTGTTTTCGGAGAATTTTTCATAGGATCGTCTTTGAGGAATCTTGTTAATCATTTATTTATAATTCGTTATTGAAATTTGTGCCTTTTATGACGAATTACGTTTTCATATCACAGGATATTACAGCTGAGAGAATATAAACCACTACACTCTCCTGCATTTTGTGGGTTTCGTGTGGAGTATTTTTTTGTATGATTTTTTACATTGAAAATATGGGTTCCACACGAAACGAACGAAAACGTCAAAGTGTAGTTTTACATTTTCTCTTAGCTGTACGCCGGTAAAGATGCGATATTTAACAGTCAATTCCAATTGTCTGAATAAATCGTTTTAAAAGAAAGAAATGCGGATGTCTCATTTCATCATCCGGTGTATGCAACAGCCGCGTTAAGTCCTAAAAACGTATCGAATCATTTTTTTAGCTTTCACGAGCTACTCTGTTTCTTTTTGTTTTCCAATTATTTTTTGAAATCTTCGATTGGAAAACAAAAGTACCTGACAGCTCGGGAATTAGTAAAAAGTTTGCAATAAAACAACATCTCTTACAGGTGGGTAATCTTTATACGATTCTCGAACAAATCACATTGACAAAAAAGAAATCTAAACACGTCTAATACGTACGTTTTACTTGTGAAGTGTATCTTACGTTATAGTTAGGGATTTTTGGACCCGTACGAAGTACAAAGGTCCTATACGTTTACTACAAACCCATGGGGTAGGTCGACGTGGGAGTTGGGGGGATGCATCTATTATCGTCTAAATATGACGAATCAGCAATAAAAAAAATGTCCGTCTGTCCGTCTCCACTTTTTT
>CM055403.1:73566966-73642655 GCA_029228625.1 Pseudolycoriella hygida
TTCCAAGGACAAAGTTGTAGACAATAAAATTTTAGATAACACGTGTTTCTGGTTTTGAGGGAAAAACGACTTAGTCCTTGGATATAAGCTTTTCTAGATTTGAATGGTCTGAGACGTACTTCGGTAGGGCGTTTGACATTACCTTGGGTAATTTCTATGGATCTTTGAAATTGTTACAGTAAAAGAACAGAAAACGTTGGATTGTTTGCTTATTTGTATATCTAGGTACGTTCGATTCACTTTGCCACATCTATTCTGTTTGTCACATCTATACTGATACGTACGGGTCTTTGGTTATGTTTTTTTATTAAAGTTAGCCGCCCTACCGGAATAGAGCACGCACGGGGGCCACCGTTTGGGCCCATTGTATTGGCTATGGGGTTAAGTTAGACATTTACTGTCGTATGGGACTGTATGGGCTTTGCCTGAGAGTGTTTTAGTCAACATATATTTTCACCTATTTAATGATGAAAGTGACAGAAACGAAATGGAGTCAAATGAGACATTCCATGAAAGGCTTCGCAAGACCAACGAACGCTTCGAGTATACACCTCAAAAACCAACCAAAGTGCAAACGAATGTGCGAAAGAGCAATAAGACAAACAAAATTATTCGTATGAATTTTTTCGTTCCTGGCTTAAAATTTGAGATATCCACTCAAACCTCCCGCTAGTATTGCAACACTTAATAGAATGTCTCATACGCGGCAACGTGGTTTTCGAACAGCACATGTCTAAAAACAAAAGAGAGTCTGCAGAAAGCATACGTAAACGCGTGTGCTGATTGCAGCGAAAAAGAAAACATTAGCGAGCCAGTGATTTGCGCACCAGAGTTTAAAACCAATTCACAGATAATTACATCATTACACAACTTAGAATTGAATGAAACTAGTCCAAGTACGATCTAAGCAGATTTTCACATTCGAATGTAAGAGCCAACAGGCAAGAGTTCCTTGGAACATTAGAGTCGAGCTCAATAAGAGTCCCGACATAGAGCCATACGGCACGGCGACGAGTTCGTTAGAACGTTCTGTACGACAATTACACTAGTAATTTAACTTTGAATCCGAGCGAAAGAACCACTTTTTAGAAAAGCACATATTCGACAACAAAGAGAACAATGAGGCAATGAAAGACATGTGTCGTTTGAATTAGTTACAAACATGTGCTTTTAAATTTACTTGTTATGCTGTTTACAACATTATCGCCATTATCTCTTTTTTCAGTGTATTTTTTGTACTTCGAACGATTTTAGGACAACATGTCCTACTTTTTCCCGATGAATGTGTCATTCGATTCCTTGTTCTATAGTAAGAAAAGTAATTTCTCATTTTTGGAAAATTTGACATCTCGGGGGAGTTATGGTGCTCTAAGTAAGTGCATGTCAGGGGGTGGTAAAAATGGTTTTTTGGCTATAACTCGTGTAAAACGAAATGAAATGAAATACACTTTTATGGGATGGTATGCCCCAATGATACAAAGGTTTTTCATCATTGGATTCCTTGGAACCTTCCCCTACTCCTGAGTTATTAGTCATTTTAGGTGAAAACTTCGGAAACGCTTTACTGCTTGAAGCAGCGATGAACCGAAAAACTGAGTATGAAAAACTTTTGTAAGAAAGGTAAATTTTTGACACTTTTTCTTGACTATTTTCAGCTGAAGAAGTATGTATAACACGATCTGCAGCTGGATATACGAAAAGGAGCTGTTCACAAGTGACGGTGTACTCTACGGAGGGGTGGGGGGTCTTTACCAAAGAAAGCGTGAAGATTCTGAGTTTTATATGAAAGTTTAGAACTTTTTGAACACATTTCTATGTGAGATCATGTCTCAGGGCAGTTATACAGACTTCTTCAGCTGAAAATAGTCAAGAAAAAGTGTCAAAAATTGACCTTTCTTACAAAAGTTGTTCCAGACCGGTGCAACAGCCTTAAAACGGGGAAGTCTTTGCATGTTCTTATAGTAGGGGTAGTATACTAGAACATCCCATACTCAGTTTTTCGGTTCATCGCTGCTTCAAGCAGTAAAGCGTTTCCGAAGTTTTCACCTAAAATGACTAATAACTCAGGAGTGGGGGAAGGCTCCAAGGAATCCAATGATGAAAAACCTTTGTATCATTGGGGCTTACCATCCCATACAAGTTTATTTGATTTCATTTCGTTTTACACGAGTTATAGCCAAGAAACGTTTTTTACCACCCCCTGACATGCACTTACTTAGAGCACCATAACTCCCCCGAGATGTCAAATTTTCCAAAAATGAGGAATCGATTTTCTTACTATAGAACAAGGAATCAAATGACACATTCATCGGGAAAAAGTAGGACTTGTTGTCCCAAAAGTATACGAAATCGTTCGAAGTTTAGCGCAAAATCACTCTTAAGCGTCACCCAAATTAATATCAGTTGTTTTGAAAGAAGAGACAAGGACTTGCGTCACATTTTCCTTTTAAAAGGGTTTTTGTTGTGATATCAGAAGTTTTGGAAGCAATTGAAACCGATTAGCCCAAAAATATTAAAAAAAACTGATGGAAGTTGAAAAGTGCTAGAGAAGTCCACAAAAATCCTTAATAATCCCTTAAGCCTAGGAAGCTCCAATGCATGACCTGACTCATGTCGAGAATAACCGAAAAATATAACTAAACCTGATGGAAGTTGAAAAGTGCTAGAGAAATCCACAAAAATCCCATAAACCTATTAAGCCCCATTGGATGACCTCACCCATGTCGAGAATAACCGAAAAATATCAAAAACTCTAGTGGAAGTTGAATACCTCACTTACCCAACCGTGACACTCACCACACACATTGTTTTATATGGGATATGTACGGGAGCTTCCAGAAGCCCTAGCGCCCAAACGAGGCCGGTGACCCCATTTTTTTAAAATCTTGGATGGCGTAGAATGACCATCCGAAGGTCCGTATAAAATTTAAAGAAGATTTGACCGCCAGTTTTCGAGAAATCACCAAAAAAGTCGTTTTTCATACAAATGGCTCTGGAACTACTAACTAACTTACTAACGAACTAACTAACTTACTAACGAACTAAGTAACTAACTAACTAACGTAGGATATAATTCATTTTCTTAGGCTTCTATGAAGCAGCGCATTAAGTAGGGAAAATGACGATTTTCTAAAGGTCATATCTTTGGATCCACTGGACCGATTTTAATGAGTGAAATGTCGATTTCAATCAAAATTTTACGTAGAACCCGATAAACTAGGTCTCAGGGGGGTACGACGCAAGGAAAAAAAGTCAAAACTTAACTGTATATATGGCTCCGCAGTCTACGAAAAAAAAATTTCTGATTTTTTTGATCGTATGGGGACTTGCGTCACGGGCGCAATGCTACCGCGCGCCCTTGATTTGCCAATCTGCTTAACGTCAGCCTTCCCTACATTTATCTCCATCCCGTACTTCTCACATGCGAGATTCATGGGGTCGACACCACTTTGCAGATTTGTGACATTATCTCGGTGATATCGCCATCTACTATTACTGCAACTACCCAGTCGAATACCTTCTCTTGTCTGCCTGAGACATATATTCTACTCCTGACACCTTTTTTCAGGCCTGAAACCACTATGAATCTCATACAGTACACATTTCACTAAGTTCCTAACATTGTCTACAAGTACACTGTCTACAAGTACCAACCACGCTCAAGAGCGATATACTCCTGTAGCTACTACAAACTTAACGTTGCTTTCCTTATAATGGTGAATTGAAATCTCCAATAAACTTTACTCGTTAGCTACAATCATGAAGGCATATTAGTGTCATCGCAATCTACTGCTACGAATTATTTGAAAAAAATATGTATGAGTCCCGTATACTTCATAGAGCTTGTTCGTCACACACGGTGCTAAGGGCCAACTCGCACTTGTTTAAGCACGCCGTTTTGTCTACGTTCGCGATCCGCCGCTCTGTCTGCGTTCGAGCTCCATTCTGTCTACGTTCGCGCTCCGTTCTGTCTATGGAAACGGAGCGAAAGAAACCCAACAAAAATATACGTTTCATCCCTTCCAAATTACCTGAACAAAAACCATGCCGTCTGGCATAAACGGAGGTGTGCTCAAATAAGTGGAAATCCACCTTTGCAATGTACACAGAAATAATGTTTGTAAAAAGAAATTTTCGTTACTTAGACATTAGTTGAAAAATATTTTATTTTACAACGTAAATGCATCGTCATAAACTTAAGTCCTAAATCTCACTTTATTGTTCTTTGAACACAATAGTAGAAAACACCTATCACACTTTTTCGATTTGATAAATATGTCTGCCACATGGAAACTCTGTTAGCTTTATGGAGGTATCTGTTAGCCAGATGAAGGTAATTTATTTCAATTGTTTTCAAACATTCCATCCATATCCAGAACATATGTTGAATTTAGGAAGCTCAAGTTATGCTAGAAAGGTCCAACGGTTTATTGTTCCAGTGAAATAAAAAGATTCACAATACTTAAGTACTGAAAGCAAAAAGGTTTCGCGTTAAGGTCATGTATAGATTCGTTGTTATTAAAATATTTGTCGTTCGTTTCAATCAACAACAGGAAAATCCTTCTTTTTGCTTTTTTATATTCATTTGTTCAATTAAAATAGCAACGAAATAAGTATAGTTCAAGAAAATGTTTTACTTCACTCATGACTCAGTCACAGAAATTACTTTCAGCATTTTAGCATTGTAGGGATTGCATAACTATACAAAGTGTTTACTTATTTACTCTTCTTCGTTTTTATTGGACCCGTACGAAGTACAAAAGTCCTATACGTTTACTACAAATTCAGGGTTCCCTCAGATCCAATATTTAAAAAATTGCCCACTTGCTCCACTTTTTTTTCTAAACGGCTGCACCGATCACCCTGAAAGGTACATTCGTCCTGTATGGTTCATGTTCAAAGATGAGCAAAATCGGTCAAGTGGTTCCGGAGATATGGTCGAAAAAGTAACCGAAAACATGGTTTTTCGATGGTCATTGAAACTTTTTCTCAATTATCTCTAGAATTATGGCAGTTAGAAAGTTACTTTCAGGGACAAAGGTGTAGAGAATTAAATTTTAATGAAAGGGTGCTTCTAGGTTTTGTCGAACAATGACTTAATCCCGGGATATATCTAGTCTTTTCTAGAATCGGGAGGAATGACCCACATTTTTAAATTCTTACGTTGTATCGCTTGGGGGTGTGACCAAATTTTAAATAAAAACTCTCTCTGTTCACTGTATCGTTCCTTGCAATTTATTCTCCTTGCATTCGATCGCAACAAACGATCATATTCATCGCTAAAATTTCAAGATTTATACGATGAACAATAATTGAGAAGTTTGCAAATGTTTCGTTATGTTTACTTACATTATCGCTAAGGAATATCACAGTTTAACTACTACAAACTAGTTTGTTTACAAATGAGTTGTTGAGTCATCTGGTTTTTTGCGACAATTATTTTTGTCACCTGTTAGGACATTGTTTCGAAAAGAGTAGATGATGTCACTTGTTTCATCCGGGGGGTTGCATTTCGAAGTTTCTTTTTCACACTGTTCATGATGAGATTGTAGAATTCTGGGCGTCCGATTTTAGGTTCACTGCCACTCTTTGGTTCAGTAGAATCTGGTTCACTTCGTGAATTTTCAGACTTTTTTTGACCTCACTTTCTTAATAACTTTCTTGTGGTCGAAATTGAACTCATGATTCATCTCCACTGAATGCTTCACGACCACACGAAACGGACCGAAAATAAGATTTTCGTCTATATTTGCTCAACTATGCAATATGGAGATTTATTGTCAAAGGCAAAGTTGTAGAGAATAAAATTTTAGAGAACTCGTGTTTCAGGGAAAAATTATCAAATCCAAGGTTTTCCATACAAAAAATACACTGAAAAAAGAGATAACGTCAGGTGCATGTCGTCAGTCCCCCCCCCCCCCGCATTCGTGCTGGAAGGGGCAGACAGTCTATAATTAAGGCCTGAATTTGTGCTCTCGAATGCCACCGGTCCCAGAATTTGTGCTGATCTGGGAGCCGAACGAGTCAAAAGAAACTTGAAATTTTCTTGTTTTGTTCATTTTGCATGGAAAGTGTCTTAAATTCTTCTTTCGTCTAATTCAACTTAATACCCTCAATTTGTGCTGGCTAACGGTACCGGTCCCACAAATTTGGCTAGTCGGGGAACCGAGCACAAATTGATTGATTAACAAAAATTTTTATTTTCGTATACTTTGCATGGAAAGTGTCTTAAATCCTTCTTTCGTCTCTTTCAACTTAATACCCTCAATTAGTGCTCAATTTGTGCTGGCAAATGGTACCGGTCCCACAATTTTGGCTAGTCGGGTAGCCGAGCACAAATTGATTGATTAACAAAAATTTTTATATTCGTCCACTTTGCATGGAAATTGTCTTAAATTCTTCTTTCGTCTAATTCAACTTAATACCCTCAATTAGTGCTCAATTTGTGCTGGTAAATGGTACCGGTCCCACAATTTTGGATAGTCGGGTGGCCGAGCACAAATTGATTGATTGTGTCTGTTGTTGGATAGGAGAGTAGGGGGAGGGTGGTCAAAAAATCAGTACGATTTAGTACGAGGGGGGGATAATTTGGAAAAGTACGTACATAACACCGCCACAACTCAATTTTGGAACCCTTTCCTATCCAACAACTGACACAATCAATCAATTTGTGCTCGGCCCCCGACTAGCCAAATTTGTGGGACCGGTACCGTTAGCCGTTGAGCACTAATTGAGGGTATTAAGTTGAAAGAGACGAAAGAAGAATTTAAGACACTTTTCATGCAAAGTGAACGAAAATAAAAATTTTTGTTAATCAATCAATTTGTGCTCGGCTCCCCGACCAGCCAAATTTGTGGGACCGGTACCGTTAGCCAGCACAAATTGAGCACTAATTGAGGGTATTAAGTTGAATTAGACGAAAGAAGAATTTAAGACACTTTTCATGAAAAATGAACAAAACATGAAAATTTCAAGTTTCTTTTGACTCGTTCTCGGCTCCCAGATCAGCACAAATTCTGGGACCGGTGGCATTCGACAGCACAAATTCAGGCCTTAATTATAGACTGTCTGCCCCTTCCAGCACGAATGCGGGGGGGGGGGGGGGCTGACGACATGCACCTGATAACGTCGATAATGTTCGAAACAGCATAACAAGTAAATTTAAAAGCACATGTTTGTATAATTACGGCAGCTTGAAGTTTGCTTCTTAAGGCAAAGTCGGTGAGAATTACATTTTAGAGAAAATAGTTTTAGGATTTCTTGAAGAAATTACGTTGGTCCTCTTTTTGATATGGTGCAGGGGAGAACATTTAGGTCATCGAAATCAATGATCTCAGACTTAATTCGGTAGGGCCTCTGACATTTCCTTGGGTAATTTCTATGGATCTTTGAAATTCTTAAAGTTATAAAAGAGCAGAAAATTTAGATACGTTCGAGTGTTTTTGCTACATCTATTCTGTTTGCCACATCTACCATGATACGTACGGGTCTGTGGTTATGTTTAGCATTTGTTTTGGCTTTTGATTCTTTTAAAGAATTTACATACTTTTGTTGCTTTAAATGTGGGCCTTCGACATCAAGACATAACGAGTACAATGACAGTTGTCTATGTATGTGGGAAACAATATAAATTTCGATGTTCGAATTTTGAAGACTAAACGGCGCAGGTAAGGGGGCGTTCATAAAATACGTAACGCTAAAATTGTCCCCTATTTGTTACGCAATGCAACTGAACAAAATCAATACTGTCAAAAAAAGTGTCTAATGGTGATATTTACATTTCTCGCCAGTAGTGTGGCGTAATTTTTTTGTTAATGTCAACTGCTGGTATAACATTTTGTAGTATTTTGACGAATGGGTAACACAATATTTTTCATGAATGGTAGAGGTCATGTAGAGAAGTTGCGACAATTTTTTCACTGTTGTTCTAATACAAAAAAAATATCATCATTCACTCTCTTTATTTCAGTATGACATATCACCTGAACTGAAGCCATTTCAGATTTTTGTAGTAAAGTTTATTGCATCTGCGTTCACTGCCCAAAGATCGTCGCCGCCTCCACGTAAAATCTTTGTAATGTCTTTGTTTATCGTCGAAGTAATACGCATTTCATCGTGATGACCAAACTGTCATTTTCTCTCTTTGATGAAATTGATATTCCGAAAACTTGAAGACAAAACATCAATTGAACACCTAACAATTTGAGTTTTCTTCGCATATCCTTAGCAAAAAAATTTTTTCCGCCCATGTATGAAGTATGTGGCGTCACGCAACACTACTGCCTTACCCTTTTCCCCGTGTGTAACACTGCGCTCAGTCCCCCTCCCCCCTCTCAGCGTTACGTAATTTATGAAAGCCCCCTAAACGGAGACAAAACGGCGCAGGTAAACGGAGACTAAACGGCGCAGGTAAACGGAGACAAAACAGCGCAGGTAAACGGAGATATATCGTTGGGTAGATGAAGACAAATGGGCGGGTACGGAGACAAAACGGCGCAGCTAAACGGAGACAAAACGGCTGGTTAACAATGTTCTTCGAATCCAACTGCTGCAATATAGAACGTTTAATATCAAATTAATAAAAAGCAATATTTAAGTTTTTTAATCTAGTTTAACGTCTACCACTCGGTACGTTGAATTTACGTAGTCAATTTTAGGCTATGTAAATGCTTTTCATTAAGAGCGTGTCAGATATTTTGACAGTTCTATGTTTTGCGATGTTTTTTGATTGCATATTTCTAAGGCAGTGATGTGATGATCAATTTTAAATTCCGAAACATCTACTGTTTGCATAACACATCCCTTTATAGATTCTCTGAATAAGAATATATAATTATTGAGTCTTAGTGTCAAAATTTGATCTGAAAAAACATCGCAAAGGCTCGGTTGGAAATTAGGTAGGAAAATTTCCTAGGAAATATCCTAAAATCGAAGATATTCACTTCTTCGTTGGAAAGGTCTCGACGAAATCTAGAATGTGTGATGAAATGTAACATGTTTGGTATCACTGTAGCGCTACAAAAATGATAAAATTACAAGAAAATTTCCTTAAACTTTATCTAAAAATTGTCTTATTTCAACAAATGTGGTTTCGTTGGAAAGGCCTCAACAAGATTTTAGGATTTAACTTGAGGAAATTAAATGTAAACGATAAAAAATTTTCACAAAAAAGCGCTAAAACTGGCAAATACAGGATCTATTCATATGAAACTGGACAAGCTACCATGTTTGTCACTTTCACACTAACATTGAATGTTTGAGAGAATCATATAAGGTGTCCAGTAAAAATTCCTCAATTTGTGCTGAATAGTAGATCTAATAGGACGTTCGGTGTCGTCCAATATTTTTTTGTGATATTTGCACTTTTCAGATTTTTTTAATGATTTAATGCTCACTTTTGATACTTTCAAATAACACTTTGTGTTCAACTTCGGGGTCACCAATGTAGAAGCCGTTTTCTATCATATAAAATAACTGTGGAATATTATTTGTTGTACTTATTTATTACACGTCTGGGTGCCAATTCTCATATCATGAATCTAAGATCCACGGTGGATCTTGATATTTCCGTGTGATGTTCAAAAAATCCTATTCTCAAGATCCACCGGTGGAAATTTACGAGAGATTATCACTCGAATTACTTCGTCACATTGGTCACCGGCGGATCTTAAGTTTCGTGTGATTGTTTACATGCGATATTTGAACAAAACACTAATCAACGTACTAAATTTAATAATTTATTTATAAATAATTCAAACCGGAGGGTTTGAAAGAGAAAATTTTTTAGAATAATTAGGAAAAAATATAAGTATTTCGGTGTAGAATGTAAAGACATGTATAATGGAATGTTTATTTCTTGGACTCCCGGTCTATATTCTCATTAACTGAAGAACAATGTAACAGCAGTAAATACTTCCCGAAAATTTATGAAAATTCCCGAAAATTTACAAAAATTTCTTAAATATTTTTTTTTAATTTTCTGGTGTTTTAAGGAATTTTCGGTAATTAAAATTACAGAAAATTAAAAAAAAAAAATAATTTCGCAAATTTTCAGGGATTTTCGAGAATTAAATTCCCGAAAATAGGACCAATGTAATTTTGTTGTGTTTTCTGGATCCCTAATTAAAACTTTTTTCAGCGATTGTTTTTTTTTGCTTGAGGTTAGAGAAAAATTATGAGGAAGGCATAGATTATATTTGTTTACTCGTCGTCCCACCGAAAACTTGTATGTGTGCAACCCACGGAAATTATTCACTACATGTCATTCATTACATGCTATTCATTACATGTAGCCCCCACCGGAAACTTCTCATTACATGTATATCTGCATGTAATGACGCGTTTTCGGTTGGGACACCGAGTAAAACAGCATACAGTGGGGGATACTAAGTAAGTCATCCATTCTGGATAATTTCGTGACACTCGCAAACTCATTCGTGTATTTTTAAGCAACTCGATTAAAAAACTGTATTTTGACTCTTGTAGTTGTACACCTCGCCTCCGGCTCGGGATACAAACTCTACACTCGTCAAAAAATAGTTTTGAAATCTTTTTGCTTAAAAACACCCTCTTGAGTTTGGCTCATTTCACAAAATTAATCCCTCATGTAATGACTTATTTCCGCATCCCCCACTGTGATCTACTATTAGCTGTCGGCAGCAGAAAACACAGTAAATACGGTAATAACTACATTTTTATGACGTTGATGTATTTCCCGCTTTTCAATTCTTCGTATAATCCAAAACCTACGTTGCAATAGTACCGCTTTTCACTTTTTTTAAAGCGAGAAATGTGGTACTAATGTAACGTCTCATATATGCAACGTTACATTAGTACCCCATTTTTAGGAAGATAGTTCCACTTTTCCCGCTTTACAAAACTAAAAAAGTGGTACTATTGTACAATTATTTAACATAACAATCTCTCAATCGAAGGTAAGTAGTATCAAAGTATGCGTAGTCGAGATACTCAATGCACTGAGCCTCGTCCCAGAGAATTAAACAGTCTATCTGCTTTGGTAACCAATTAGCAATTAAAGTCTTAGGGGGCTATAAATTCACTTCATCAGTGGTCTAATTGGAGCGCAAGTATCCAATCTAATCGCTAGCCTCTCTGACCGGCTACTGCTTCCTAAACAAAAATTTATGCACCATCGACTTCAGGAGGGGCCCATACTGCGACCGATGTGGCTAAATGGAAACTCTATCAGTTCCAATGTCCAATTCTAGGACTTTCAGTTTGTTGCTGCTTTGAAGTTTTTTTTTTATTTGTAAGTACATCATACTTACTAGTTATGATGTACTTACAAATAAAAAAAAAAAAATATAAAAAATAAAAACAAAACATCAACTTTCTCTTGCTCACACAAAATTTTTGAGCTTTTTTCTGCAATTTTCTTATAACGAAATTTATCTGACTCAGCCGGCTGAGCTGGCTAGCCGCCACATTTGTCATTCCAGCTGGCCGCCGATTCACAACGGCTTGGAATTAGCCGCCTATTGCTCGTCAAACGGCCGGCGGCGTAGGGCTCTCTCAAGTGACGGGAAAAATCGCCCAGTTGAATATCGTCCGGGACTTTATTTCACGGACAATATTAAACACGGAGGATAATATCGTTCGCGTCCACGGGCGCTATTATCCTCCGTGGACGCGAACGTCATTATCCTCAGTGATTGCACTGAGAATGATTTCGAAATGTTTCTTTCAACTATATATGAATCATACATCTCAAGTAACTCTCCCTGTTTCAGCAATTTCACTTCACTTTTCCGTTGACCTATATTTAAAATATATAAAAGCGAAACCAGCTGGTAGCTGTGGAAACATTAAAGGTGGTAAAAATAATTGATGGCAAATGTATATGAAATTTTTTAGGTTTCTTTAAATACGAAAATTGAAATATTTTGAAAAATTGGAATTTTATTCGAAAATTTAAATTTTTTAGATTTTTGAAAAAAGTTTTAACAATTTTTCAACCATAGTGAATTTTCAACTCCTAGTTCTTCCTAAGGCCCCTAACGTATGTGCCACTGAGCCTTGCACCTTCATTCCTGCTATTCGATTCGCAATTGCATAAATCATGTCTTATATATTTTACGATATCTCTTCTTTTGTCGCAATCAGGGGTAAGTTCTACGTTTTTTGAAGTCCTTTTCAGCTGTTGTGAAGACAAGATTGATCAACAGAAACGGAGATAGACATTGAATTTCCTTTCCAAATCGCAGGCCAATAATTTTTGCACTTCGGATTCTACGAAGAATTGAAAAGCGGGAAACATAAGAAAGGCCAAACGTTGACCGTCAAAAAATTAAACAGCGTAATTTCCAACAAACTTATACAAACATTTATTCAAAAATACATAATTATTATTCGATCTTTGTTAAACAATTGGAAGTAGGATGAAGAATTGTGAGTGGCTTTTAAATGTTGATTCAAGCGGGTGGACTTTAATCTGCCAAAGGTACAGCAGCCATAGTAAAATATTACTTCTATGGGTGCAATTGTACCAAAACGAGAATTTTCTCATTTTTTACCATAATTATTATTGTTATCACTGCATTCAACCAAAATTTCATCGAAAGCGAGCTCTTTTTTTCCGTGCTTCGTTCATTGCTTTGTGCAAGAGTGAAAGTCAGCTCCTTACTTTCTTGTTTACTTTGGACTTCTCATCAGTCCCAGTTGTAGGTGATTCTTTGGTCTCGAATTCGTTTTGTCTTACAGCTGGCTCTTGGCTCTCAACGATTTTTTTTTCTGGTTTCTGGTTTCTTTTTCTCTGGCAACTTTTTTATTTCGTCCACTCGTTCCCTCAGCATTTTTATAATTTCGGCGTTGGCCGGTGTGCAGCGTGATATCCTCTTATCGTTCATTTTGTTGATGGATAGAAACTGAGCACTAAAACAGTCCAATTTGAAAATCAAAAGTTGACTGGCTAACATAGACAGAACTTAACATAGAGTGAGCCCTTCATGAGTTCGCGTTCATCCTATTGTCTCTTTCATACATACCATCGAAAAATGAGAGGATTATATAACTGAAAGATGCTTAATGCGTCACCCTTTTCTGATTTCAGATCTTTTGTAAGCAGAAATAAAGACTTGCGTCACACCTCCTCTGTAAGAGTTTTTTTGCGGATATCAGTACTTTTGTAAGTTTGTAAGCAACTTTCTAGCTTTCCCTCTGGATTCTGGAAGTGGCGTTATCCCGGGATTAGGCCATATTTTCCCAAAACTATGAAACACGTGTACGGTAAAATTTAATTCTCTACAACTTCGTCCTTGGAAGCAACTTTCTACCTCTCATAGTTCTGGAGATCTGGGTCATCCTGCCCATTTATGGAAGTGGCCATATACCAGGATTGTGCCATATTTCCCCAAAACCGTGAAATACGTGTTCGCTTAAATTTAATTCATTACAACTTCACCTTTGGAATCAGCTTTCTAACTCTCATAGTTCTGGAGATTTGACTCATTCTGCCTAATTACGGAAGTGGCCATATACCAGGATTAGACCATATTTCCCCAAAACCCTGAAACACGTGTTCGCTTAAATTTAATTCTCTACAACTTCGCCTTTGGAACCAACTTTCTAGCACATATAGTTCAGGAGATCTGGGTCATCCTGCCAAAAATTGCCACAAACAAACAAACAAACAAAGGTTTACCAAATTGACTATTTAAAAATATTCGATTTGGGTCCGTTTCCACACAAAATAACTATATTGTTTAATTCATATCTCCGGATCTACAGAACTGATTTTAATGAGTAAAAAGACACTTCGGCCTAAAGTTTTCCGTAGAATCCGGGAAAAATATTTTCCGGGGGGTACGTCGTTCGGAAGGGGGGGGGGGAAGTCAAAAATTTCCTGTATATATGTTCCTTAGTCTACGAAAAAATGTCTTGTGAATTTTTTGGCGTGATCTTGTAACTGGTATCAATTACAATGAAATTGCAAGAATCTTCAAGGACGTTGTCGAAAATCAATCATTTCCCGCACCATACGGTTTCGTGTGGAACACAACTTTGAACCAAAATATCGCGAGAATAATGAAACTTGTCCTAAATTTTTTGAAATTCGGCGAACTAATGGATCATTTATTTGAAAAGTCCTATAATTTTCGAGCAATTTCAAGGTCAAAGAATACGCCAAATCCAAAATTACATTTTGGTAGAGCTGTGATTCGAATCGATTCGATACGCGTTTAGGTGTTGCCCACTCAGTTGCGCTAGCGAAAAAATATTCGAAAAAGAAAAATAATCCTTCAATTAAACGCATCATTCGTAATACATGCTAATCATGTGGTCCATAGTGTGGTTATTGTTAATTCACGGAAACTAACAAATAATACTCTGTGTAAGACTCTCAAATCAATGCCATTGGAATTATTGTATTTGAACATTATAAATTGCAAAATACACGATATTGCTCAGCCTGTTCGATAATGTGCAACTACCCCCAAAGTTTCTTCAAATATTTGAAAATAATGGACGTTGTCATTTTACAACAAAATATCTGTTTTTTCCTTTGTCTCACTCACATCAGGGTTACTGTTAATTTAATGAAACATCTTCCACATCCACCCATTAAAAAGAAACTTTGCTTTTGTGTTTGCAAGTGTTCAGGAAAAATAAAAGAATTACAAAATAAAAAAAAATCAATTTTTCAAACTGATGGATGTGTGTGGTTGTACATGTAATTTAATATGATCTGTTTTAAATTAGTTACGCTATGTTAAAATAACAAGAAATTATGTTTATATTCATTTATGTAGTCTGTCAGAGGAGCATCTTTTCTTTTTTTTTTTTTAAACGAATTTTCATTAAAATGATGATTACTCAAGACATTTTTTTCGTAAATTTTATTTGAATTTTTTTTTGGTTTTGTTTATGTAACGAACTATAAATTCTATGTACATTCAAAATGTACGCAATATCATCCACCACATTAAAACAATTTTGTTTATTGTTTCAAATATTTACGAAAAAAAGTTGTTAATGAACTCGAAATAGATCATAAAGTCATAACTCATATATACAATGGTGGCGTTTTTGATGTATTACCTACTATAGTGACATTATCTAAATATTAGTATTCGATGTCTGAAGCAGAGGTCCTTTATTTTTCTTTGGAACGGTTAACAGCACTACTGGAATTCTTAAGAAAATAATCTCAAATAATGTTGTTTGTTTGATGTATTTTTAATTGCCTCATACAGAATTTTTATGATCGTAGCATAATTTATTGCATGACTTATTCTAATAACATCCAATTTTATGTTGCTTGAGTAAATCTTATGCTCGTAGTCGTGCTAAATGGAATACTTGCCATCTTTTAGTGACTTTGTCTTCTGTGACAGTTCATGGAAATATTCAATTTATTTCCAGAGAGTAAAGCCATTCGTTCAATAATGACATGTATACACTTAGCCATTTTTACTCTTCCCCTCCTTGCTTTCATCCTTGTTATCATTTGCTAACAAAATTTTCAACTCCTAAAATATGGAATCTAGCATTTTCAAGCACTGCCACGGTTTCAATTCATAAAAGTTTTCTGAAGAAAAACTAATGCTCACTTCATACAACTCCACATTTTGTATTTTTCAACTCACACTTTCCGTCGAAAATTCCTGAAATAGGCGAGAAACTACTGAGATAATTGAAATCTTTTGAAGATTTACCAAACACTTGATAACGTCGTATTTGTCGATTTTTAAAAGTATTTTAATACTTGACATCATTCCTACTTTCACCCATCATGTGGATGCCACTTTTCAAGTCCAATCAAAAATCCCATGCGTGAATTATTTTAATTTTTGTATCAGTAGCGGGTTCTAGGTACCCTATCGATGATTGATTGGACCTAATGCTTCCCTGCCCCCTGCCTTTCAAAGTGATTCTGTGTGTCTCATACCTTACGAAATATCTATTAAAATCAGATTTAAAATTTACATTCTACATTCTCACTATGGAAAGGTTTATAGAGTTTTCATAATACGACATAATATTTTGGCGTCCGGCTATGAAATCCGAGTAGTTAGCGATTTTTTCAATAAAAGTTTTCTGGATGGTGGTGGTTTTTTTGCATGTAAGACAACAGCGTGCCTTCAATAAAAATGTATCATAATTTGTAATCGTGCCCTCCAATTAGCCTGCATGTATGTAATCCTACTTTTACTATTGACAAAAAAAAACTTTTTACAGAGAAGGTATGACGCAGGTCTTTGTGTGTGCTTACTAAAGGTATGAAATCAGAAAAGGGTGACGCATTGAGCATGAGCATCTTATTCAAAACGATTTACTTCCAGTTACAAAAGTTCTGAAATCAGAGGTGGGTGACGCATTAGGCTTCGATACGCAACAAAATTAAAGCGAAGTTACGTTGTATTTTAAAAAAATTGCGTCATAAATGCCAAACCCTACACCCTTGTTTTTCCATGCTTTCAGTTTTTAAACTGCAAAAATTTGAGCTTTACTTCATTTCGCAAAGAATGTACTGTGTAAATTTAAATTTTTGCGCGTGAAAACTGAAAGCGTTGAAAACTTTTGAAAATCGCGACATTCATTTGGTTAGTTGGTACGGAGGGTGCAAACATTTACAATACATTGTTTCCGAATGAAGGAACGATAGATTCATTGTTGGGCACCACACGGGCAGAGCGAAATATAGAGGAAGATACAGTCACTGGAGCAGCAGCACGGACCGAGTCGTATGTTTCAGCTCAACGAACATTGGTTGAAGTTCTTAAAAAGTTTGACGAACAGTGTGTGCCACAAAAGAATGCGGCGATGGACACAGCATTATGCAAAAAGAGAAGCAATCTTTTGTCGAGTTTGAAACGGAGCTACGTACACAAGTAAGGCGATGCGAATTTACATGCAAGTATACCTGTGACAAGTTAATTGTGTATGAAGATCGTATGCTACGTGACCGTATTATAACGGGTGTATATGACAAAAAGTTGCAACTGAAATTATTGGATGGTCGGGATGATACGTTGGCGAAGGTTATTGAAACGTGTAAGACTTTTGAGTCTGCTAATGCAAATAAAACCATTTTGGATAGTAAGCAAATTGTCGCTAGTATTTCGACGTCATCGGAACCAGCAGTTCAGGCTATTAATCGAGTTTGTTTCAATTGTGGCAACCCGTGGACACCGAAACATACTGACGTATGTCAAGCAAAGGGTAAATCGTACAAATCGTGTCGAAAAAACGGACATTTTCAACGTATGTGCCGCAAGTTGAAGTCCAAATCGAACAACAACATGAAAAGTGATAGCAATACGAAGTCATCGGTTTCGGTCCTCCCAGCTACATTTCAGGTGGTTTGTTTGACTCTAGTAATAATAATGCGCGTATCCTCTATTACTGGCCTGGGATGAGCATACAAATTAAGAGGTTGGTTGAATCGTGTTCGATTTGCGAAAAGCTAAAGAGGAGTAATCAGAAGGAACCGTTGATTCAGGATGAGATACCAAAGTATCCTTATGAGCGTGTGTCAATGGATCTTTTTGAGTATGCTGCACATGACTACATCGCGATCATGGATGTATATTCCAATTATTTGATGTCTTATCGTCTTCGTAACAAGATCTCGAAGCATATGGTTGACGGGCTCCGGGAGGTGTTCAATCGCATTAGATATCCTGCACGCGTTGGAGCTGAGAACGTTCCATTTGCGTCAGCTGAATTTGATCGATTTGCGTCGGAATGTAACATTGAGTTTATTTTTTCAATCCCAAGATATCCACAAAGCAATGGACTGTCTGAAAAGGCTGTAGCGATTGCTAAGAATATACTTAAAAGATGTTATGAAGCTAGAGAGATCGATCAATTTCAGTATAGAATTCTTGAGTACAACTCCTGTAGCAGATATGCAATTGACTCCATCCGAATTGTTTTTTGGGCGATTGATCAAATCTAAACTGCCAGTATCAGGTCAATTATTGGTTCGCAAGGTTTTGACGGAATGGGAAATCCAGCAGGAAATTGAAGCAAAGAAGAACAAGCAAAAGCTCTATTATGATCGGACTGCCAAATCAATGTCACCGCTCAATATTGGTGATAAAATAATTTTTTAAAAAAATTCTAAAGAATGGCATTATGGGGTGATTGTAGGCGATATAAATGGCAGATCCTATGTGGATAAGGATAGTTTTGATAAATATTTTAGACGCAATAAACGATTTATTGCTCAGACAACGAATACTGGATTTGATGCTTGTAAAATGTTTCTTGGTGTTTTGACTGATGAGTGTGTCGGGAGTGACTTAAGGGAAGTCCAGGTTTCCCCACCTGTTATTCAAGATGAAAGTCATGGAAATGTTTTGAATGAGTCAGAACTCTTAGTGGTAGATGGTGACACATCACTTTCATCGACTGATGAATGTGAAACCGCTGATAGTAATCTCTCAGGATCGGATTCTGATGGTGAAGTTAGTCCACCATCAGTCAATGTACCTCCAGTAATTTCACCGCATTACACGACACGAAATGGTCGTGTCAGCCGTCCTCCTCAGAGGTATGGTCTAAGTTAAGTTAGTTTTAGTTGTATGATTATAAAAAAAAGCATGTAATGAGTGCGTTCATTGTATTACGGGTTTAATGTCAAACAACCAGTGATCTATTTAGCAACTTCAGTCTTGTTAAGTATAGTTTAGTTTTGACCATCATATTGTACATGACACATATTCAGAATAAACGGATTTTTATAATAAACTCAGACGTTTATTACATACGTCGCACAGGGGGGAAGTCAAAAAATTTCTGTATTTATGTTCCTTATGTTCCTTATGTTCCACTCAATACCGTGGGGCCATGATAATCTTACTCTTTTAATCACCATTTCCATTGCCGAACTATCATCCTAGTTTTGAGGATTTTGTATTTTCTGACGACACGAAAAATACATTTTTGATGGAAACGCGAAAAATAATTTTTCTTTTGCGTTGTGGGTGTGAGAGTATACTTATGATGTTAAAATGGATTTTGAATTGAAAAGGAGTCGTTGCAGTTGCTGAAAAATATCCGAAAATGTGTTAGGAATAAATTTCAATTCCAAAAAAGAATACTATACTAAGCTCGACATCGAAATTGTTTTTTACAAAATACAAATACCTCAACAATTTCTTTGGTTACAATCCGTTTCAGTGGTTGGGAGGGGCTTTTGAGGAACTTTGACATAAACCGCATAAACCTTAAGTGTTCATTTCCTTCGAAATGTAGTTGAACATGTTATTCGTACAAGAAAAAACGAAATGAAGTCGTCTCAAACTCTAATATCTTGTTCCAAACCTGCACGATGATTTAGCGAAATCATTCTTAAGAAATTAGTCAGGTTCGGACAATTTAACACAAGACTAACTGCGTTTTCAACAAAATGATCCAAGAGGCTTTTTTTGGGTATGGAAATACTCTCGTTTTAGAGCCATCATCATAGTGCTATGACATTTCTGATTTTTCTTAGGTCCGCAGCTAGTGTTAGGACAGTATAGGATAAGGTGGGTAGAAACTCTGACTAGATATTTCTTGCACCTAAGCCGCCAATGGGCCTGTTGTGCATTCCCACAGGTATTAGAGGTTGTCCCTTTTTATTCGATTGAGGTAGTCAAGAACCGTTTTTGGTAAGTAGTTTTTTATTGATTTGGGGTTCGCTATAAAAGATCCGAAGTGTTTTGCTCGAGCCATGATAAAGGCGGGACAATGACAAAGAAGATGTTCGGCGGTTTCTATGTCCCCGCAACGACTGCATAGAGGGCTGTTTGCTAGTCCAATCGTATGCATATGTTTATTAAGAGAGCAGTGACCAGTCAGGATGCCAGTGATTCTCTTTACGTCACGTTTGGTGAATGAGAGGAGAACCTTGAGGTGTGTCTCATTTATTCGAATGCAGTTTTTGGCGTGTCTTGCGTAATTGATGGAATCCCAGTGTGAGGAGAAGGAGTTGCTCTTCCAGCGCGTTATTATGTAAAACAATGTTGCTGTAGATACGGGTACACTAGGTTCAGGAGCAATAAAAGGTGGAGAAGAGGCTCTTTTTGCTAGCTCGTCTGCTTGTTCGTTGCCGGCGATACCGCTATGTCCTGGAACCCAGACAAATGCCACTTGACGTTGGGTAAAGAGTAATTGGATTGAATCCCTGCACTCTAAGACGAGTGAAGAGGTAAATTTATATCCCCCTAAAGATTTGATTACTGATTCGCTGTTGGTACAGATGAAGATTCGCTGATCCTCTAGTATTTTTTCCAATGTAGATAACATTATGTTAACACAACCTAGAATACCTGATATCTCTGATTGGAATATTGTAATTTTATAACAGGTAAGATTCCGGCTTCATTGAGTTCCGGGCAGTAAAAACCTGCTCCAGAGATTCCAGTGGATAAGGAACCGTCTGTAAACCAAGACAGACGATTGCCGGGTGGAATAGGTGAGTCGCTGGTCGTCCACTCGTTGCGATTGGGGAGGCTAATCGAGAATGATTTTTATATGGGGATTATTGAGTCGCATGGCATTTCAATTTCAGGAGAGATTTTTGTCATTTTTTTCCAAATGTTTGAATGATTGCCAGGGGTGGCTATGAACGAGTTAGTTAATTTCAGCCTTAAGGCCTCAATAAAGATATGCAGAGGTTCTATATTGAGTAAAACTTCGAGGCCACCAAATAATAGGTGCGTAGCTAAGACGTGATCTGATCCACCTAAGAACTTTCGAGCTCAGGCCCCAAGTGAGCCCATAGGCTCTTCTGCAGTGCCATAAAGATCCGGTAGCTTTTTCGATAGCGTTTTTAAGATGAAGAGCGAACTTGACTTTAGAGTCCACTGTTAGTCCTAGGGGGTTGTGCACATATGACGTCACACTTGCTATAAAAAATTAGTATCCATAAAAAGGTCATAACTCAGTCAGGATAGCAAATTTTGTTTATAGAACTCTGGCTACCCCCAAACAAGGGGAGTGTTTGGGGGGGGGGGTAGCCAGAGTACTACAAGCAAAATCTCTGGCCAGTTTGCAGCTATGGACTTTTTGGATTTTATAGCAAGTGTAACGTCATATGTACTTTAACAGAGTCAGACCGAGGAATACTCTTTCTGAAGAATACAGGTGACTGAAAATTACGCATTTTGTTTTTCTGAGAAAATAGTACTAGCTTGCATGGTTTGTCTTGCAAGAGGAAATTAGGAATAATTTCTAGACACGATGAAATTAATAAAATTATTTCTCACGCATTCTCTTCCGCAGGTTTTCCAAATATAATACAACCACCAGAAATTTCTAGGGATGATGGAAAACGACCTGATGGTATGACTATAATTCCATAGAGTCATGGGAAGTCTCTTCTTTGGGATGTTACTGTTCAGGACACGTTAGCTCCTTCTTATATTAACGAATCTTCGAAGAAAGCACGTTCAATAGCCGATAAAGCGGAAAGATTTAAGCATAATCATTATATATCTTTAAAAGAAAACTATTTATTAACTCCTGTTGCTTTTGAAACTCTAGGTTGTATGGGTCCAGAAACGAAGAAATTTATAGGAAAGTTAGGGTCATTGAGGAGGACGGCTTCTGGAGAGTCACGCTCGAAAGATTTCTTATTACAGAGGATTTCGGTTGCAATTCAGAGAGGCAATTCGGCATGCATCCTGGCAACATTAGGGAAAAATAAAATAGATGACTTTTATTTATTGTAATGTTGTTGAAAAGATCGTTTTTTTACTGGCTGCGCCAATGTGAGCAGCCTTTTTTTTCGCTAGTGTTAATTCAAGTATTTTTTATCGCAAACGGGTAGGCTGAAACAGTCGAGCACATCACTCTAAGAAATATATTAGTGCTGGAAAGCAATGACAATGGGTAAATTATAAATGTGCCAATTCGTCTAAACAACGTAGTAAATACAGTTTTATCCGAAATTTTATCCACGCTCATATGAAAAAAATGTGCAATAGTTTGCTTTCTCGTGGAAGCAAAAAAATTAAAATTCACATGTTGTTATCGTAATATTTTACTTTTATTTACAGTTAAAAAATGAAGTACATAATGTTTTTTTTGGAAAGTAATAAGACATATTTTTAGACCCGTACGAAGAACGTAGTTCTTCGAAGAGGGGTCTATTTCGTTTACCACGACGTTTGTAACCAGTCGAATTTCGACCCGGGAGTAGGGGACGGGGGAAGCATCGATCATTGTACTTAGATGACGAATCAGCAATAAAAAAATGACCGTCAACACGATAACTTGAGTAAAACTGAACCGATTTTCAAAAACTTTTTTCCCTGATGATAAAATCGATTACTTTGATCGCAGATTGTTGTTTTTATGTTTTGACTTCGGGAAATTAGAATTTTCGTTGTTCTCGTAATGAAAAATTATGTCAATTAGAAGGGATGACGTATGAAAATTCAACCTGTGCGATTGCAGCCCTTGCCTTCGGCGCGGGCAGCAATTCTCGCACAGGGTTGAATTTTCATGCTTTCATCCCTTGTAATCCAAATAACTTATGAAAATCGGAAAAAAATTACTCGAGCTATGTGCAAAAGACAAAACTGCGCAAACGGCCCTAGTTTAGCGGCCCTTAACCAGACAATATAAAGGGTTTTTGGATTACCTTTCAGGAAAAAATATTAACAAAAAAGTTTTAAATGCGAATGGATATTAGTGAAACATAATTCATAATTTATTTAACATTAAAACGACATAAATATATGTTTCAAACGTACGCATTCTTATTCTGCGCCTGTGGTGTATTGGCCTTTCATACGCCAAACATTGAAGTGTAGTCCCAATGTTTCCGCTGTGATTGCGTTGTTGCCGAATAACGCGACATTTCGCTGTGCAGAGGGAGACCTGTCACTCACATTTGCCAACATCGAAACATCATTTGTCGTAAGAATGTGGTAAAGGAAGTCAATGTAGCTGAAAGAAAATCGAAAAAATAACGTGAAAGTGAATAATAATTATTAAAGAAACTGAGGATGAAAAGTTGAAAAGTCCAGTTTGAATGTGCATTTTGATCCCAGAGGAAGTCAAGTTCAGCAGTCACTCGACAGCGTGACTTTTTCTCCCTAGGGAGACAGTATGGACAGTGAAATAACTATTTAACTTATTTGAATTTTTTCGTTTATTATCAATAACCCTTGAGACGTCGTCGTGTTTAAAAACAACAGAATTGTCGTTTCCTCGGGATTATTCACATTTTGCTGCGCTTTTACGTTTGTACGTAGCTCGAGTAAATCTTTTCCGATTTTCATAAACTATTTTTGTTTGAAAAAAACTTTTTTGATTTTGAGCTTTTGGACTACGCCAGGGCTTAGAGACTGAGTCTCGACTGAGTGTTTTTTCTACATAAACCGGGTAAATATCCGATTTTCAAAATCTTTTTTTTTTTCCTGGAAGGTAATCGATTAATAATTGATTAAGGGATTGAATTTGGACAAAATCGGTCAACAACTTTCAAAGTTGCGGTCGAAAAAGTGGTCGGTGAAACTCTTTAACTTATTATCTGTGCGCAATTAGTACCGTCTGCTTCTTTGAAAGAGTACTCGTCGGAAATCGCTCTTGAAGGTTTTTAATGAAAGATATGGACTTCCAGAAATTACGAAAAAAAATTAGTGAAAATTGTTGAGTCATCCGAGCTTAGCGTACTTAGTGTTGGTCCAACTCACGCTACTACACTACACGATATTTGGTGGTTTTCCATGCATATTCCACAAATGATTAAGTTTTCTGTGGAATGTTGTAGAGAAAAAAGAGCCTAACTTTTTTATCCATGAAAGTATCTCTCTTTAAGACCTTAGGTTGGTCCTAAGTTCGACCCTAGCCCAAAAATTTCTTTTAATGGAGCAAATTGAATGGAACTTTTTTGTCTATATGAAGTATGATTTTTTTTTAATTTTTTTTTCACAGTTGCTTCGGACAGGTTTCTCGACATTGCCCTTTCGGCAAAGGCGAAAAAGAGGCGGCTACACTAAGCATTTCTCTTTAACACTTGTGTTGTTTAGATACTTACTTTTCGTTACTTACTTTACTTACTTACTAACTTATTTACTTACTAACTACAACTTACTTACTTACTAACGAAACCAGTACCGTCTTAAGGATATCCCAGAAGTTAGCTTAGTACTAATTTTTTAGGATTTACCAATTCAGTCGTAAAGTTCTTTACTAAAATGTTAGAAAGTCATATAACTTTTCCAACAAACCATACAATACTACTTTCTTGAAATGGAAATGTAACTTTCTAAATCGCTTTGTGTAGCGTGTAGCTTGGATTTGACCAAAGTAGTTAAGTTAAAAAAAATAATAAAACCACTGCTGTACGATTATATAGGACAATCACAATCTACAAATATATATGCTGATTTCTTCTTATTAAGAACTCATCAGTACACTAGTATATCAGCATCACCATTGTATTTTGCTTTTATAACCACTTTCAACTATAAATAAAAAACTCCTTTGGTCCAAGTTTTTGTTATTTATTTTCATGACCAGCAATACAATAAAACTACATGTATAAAAATTGAAAATATAACTCTTTTCTGTACAAAAATGTGGAATTATCTTCACGGCTCATACAGGCAACGTTTACCACATTTTTCACTTATGTTTGTAAGAGGGAAAAAGTTGAACCATCTTCACGCCATATGTGGAAACTAAAAAAGTGGTACTATTGTAATGTAGCTCAAAGACTGGCAAAGTACCCAATCTGCTTGCAGCATTGCCTTTTAGAATCGCCAGCGATATTTGTTGTTTCCACATCTCAGCGATAAAGAAGGAGCGAGAGTGTTGGCGCACGTTGGCGTCGGTTGTAATAATCAAATCTAACTGAAATAAATTATAAAATAACAGCAACCGAATTTGATGTTTATATTTTGTTTACAAATTATTTACTTATATACTTGAAGAAGAATGTATTTTGAACTTAATGGTAGGAATGTGAGGTAATGCATGACCTAACTCGAGACTAGTTAGAGCGTAGAGCACGAAGAGAAAGTTTGTAATTGACTAAAGCTCAGTTTTATTGACTGTGAATCGCTCTCATCCTGTTAATCAACTTATAGTAGTAAAAAATTTGCAAGAAATTTTTTGTAAACTAAGCAGCATAGGAACGGTCGTGTGTGTCTCCGGAATTAAAATATAGAGAAAATCGTCTCATAGTACTATCTAGCTTCTCATCGACAAGTCGACGTTGGAGCCTTCTCGTGGCGGTACTGTTACCACCAATCCAACACGGCGATTAAGCTTAAATGCATCAATTTACAGTTCCGCACATCAGTAACAATGGTTGGTTTTAATAATAACCATCAGCTGGGATGGAAGCTCAGGTGTCAGCCCTACGGCCAGCCTAGGCGATCTTTGGCTAATATTAAATTATTGCCGAAACAAAATTTATTCCCAGAACAACAATAAGAATAAACCGGACAGTAACTACGATGACAACCCTTAGAAATTTCAAACGGATTAGAGATTTGGTACATGGAATGTAAGAACCCTTTACCAGGCTGGGAAAGCTGGCACATGGCACGGACAAGTGAAATTACGGAAAAATGTCGACTATCCATTGCTGTTTAATCCAAAATGATTTTAGAAGTCCGGATGAGTTAGCATCAAAACGCAACAATTTTTAGATTTCAACATCCTTTATGGACTTAAGTGAGGTGGACATGTGCTACTGTGATCACGTATGCCAAATGCAGACGACACACATCAGTATGGGCAGGGCGTGCTGGTTCATAGGAGTGCCCGCAGCGCTATTATGGACTATGATTTCGTCAACGAACGTATAATGCGCGTGCGAATCAATAGTAAAAGCAAAAACTTACCTGTCGTTCAAGTATATTCTCCAAACGAAGATGCAGATGACGACGTGAAACAGCTTTTCTACGACCAACTGACAAGTAGACAAGGTCTTCTACACCAAAGCGCGATATTACTATAGGGGGTGGGGTGACTTAAATGCTAAAGTGGGGAGAGCTACTGATCGAACTATGCGGCCTGAATGAACTCAGAATCGGTGAAATGTTATTTCCTCAGAGACTGTCATAAAGTCACTTGGGTTTAATCAGACTCAGACACATTAGGAACAGCTATGTGCTTTTAACTATCATCATACCTTAATTTTAAACAAAAAAATTCTGATGAAAATGATGAAAGTTAAAAGCACATGACTGCAGTTTAGTTTTTCAAAAAATCTCATGAAATTGTTATTTCTTTTACACAAAATATTGTATTGATGCAAAAACATGAAAAACATTTTTTTTTATTTTTTCTGGGAAAAGCATTTGATGGTGTCTTATGGAAGGAGAAAACCCCCCAAAGTGGCGGAAAAATGACTTTCTCGATTTTTCCTGGAAGATGCTTTTCCCAGAAAAAAAAACAAAAAAAAAGAATGTCTTTGCATCAATACAATATTTTGTGTGAAATAAGTAACAATTTCATGAGATTTTCCTAAAAATAAACTACAGCCATGTGCTTTTAATTTTCATCGTTTTCATTAGAATTCTTTTGTTTAAAATTAAGGTATGATGAAAGATCGTACTATGCGGCCTGAATGAACTCAGAATCGGTGAAACGTTATATCCTCAGAGACTGTCATACAGTCACTTGGGTGGAATCAGACTCGCAAACCCAAAATCAAATCGTCCATATCTTCTCAGCGAAAAATGGAGCTCTACCGTCTGCGATGTTCGCAGTAAAAGAGGAGCGGACATTGGCTCCGATCACCATCTACTCGTGGGTCAACTCCTACTTAAACTATCATACGTGTCAATAAAACCCCAGCACGAAAGAGAGTACATGAAGAAACATGAAAACATGAGATTTTTTGAAAAACTAAACTACCTAATACACATTCACTGCATACGAATGGAATTATTTTGTCATTGGCATGACGCTTCAGACGCTTTCGCATTTTATGTCTTCATGCCTTTCAGCCATTTTGTGGCAGGCGACATTTTGTCGTGCGTTATGTGAGGTCAATTACACCACTAATTCAACTATGCTAAACATGATAGCAATACTGGAGAATTTTTAGCGTTGTTTGGTGAATCACTACCACTATGTGAGAAAGCACACAAACTTGTTTAAACTCGAGGTTTGTTTTGCCGATGAACGAGAAGTGAAAATTTTTGAACGACATTTTCAAGTCACGCCTGACCGCCATACTTATTATTACAAAATTTATGTAAATCATGTTAAAACGATGTACATACAAAAGATGGAAATGGTGTATATAATACAATGAGTTACACATTATAAATCATGTTGAAATGATGCATATAAGAAGAAACAATGGCTCTTATTTTCTTAAGGATCATGAGGGTTATAGCATTTGTGCATTTGTCAAAGCATTTTCTCATCGATACACTTACGGAAATATATTTTTGCATCAAATAGAATTTTGTACTTCTGCGCAGGTTTTTGCAGTGTAAAAGCTGCGCAGAAGTACAAAATTCTATTTGATGCAAAAATATATTTCCGCAAGTGTATGCTGAAAAGTAATGTTAAAGAACCAATGTAAATGTCTTGATAGTCGAATTAAAAACGCGACAAACGTAACGAAAGTTCAAGTCACTTCGTGTTTACCCTAAAGACCTTAGGGCACCGTTTCGTCCAGCTGATTTTCATGACAATAGAGTTCCTCTCATATTTCCCTTGAAATATAAAACGCACAAACGCTATAACTCTCATAGATCCTTAAGAAAATATAATCCATTGCTTGTTCTTATGTTATATGCATAATTTTAACGTGATTTATAACGTGTAATTGATTACATCAAATACACTATTTTCCCATCTTTTTTACATGATGATTTACATCAAAAAAATAATTTTAATGCATAGCGAGCGGTATTGTTGTGTTACATTGACGGTGCATCGCCAATGTATACATAAAATAAATGCCACGAAATTGCACGAAACTGTGTAAACTGCACGATACCACTTATAAGCTGCACGAAACCATGTAAATCTAGTTACTGTGTAAGGTATGAAACGCTCTCATCGTACTAAACGAAAAACATGGCCGCTTTGTTGTTGTCAAAGCGAACGTGTGGAAAATATGTGAAATTTTTTGGTGTGTTTTCAACATAACGCTCGCATATGCATTAAAATTTTGAACTGAATTGGCTATGATATGCAGTTGTAACACATCTGCGATTACGACACCTCGCCTTTGGCTCGGATATCGCAAACTTTCGCAGATGTGTTACAACTGAATTACATAGCCAATGCAGTTAATAACTATTGTGGAATATATACGTGGAAAATAGTATAGGTATACTAAGTAATGCAAGTAGGATAAGCAAAACAAGAACGCGTTCATAAATCAATATAAAAATGGTGGCAAATAAAGACAATACTAACCACGTGAACGTCATTAGCGCGGGAGCTTTTAATAGTTTTACGAACTATTAAAGTTAATCGATTAACACCTTTGCTTAGGACGGCAGAGCGCCTTTTCGAGAAAATATTTTCTTGATTTTCGCGAAATATTTCTGATTTTCTGGAAATTTTCGTGATTTCATTGATTTTCTTCCTATCGAAAATCAAGAAAATATTTTCTCGAAAATAGGCTCTGCAGAACGGATTTTTGAATATCGCCCTTTCGGCAATTTCCAATTCGATTCAATGTGGACGTAATTTCGTATACCAAAGAGTTATATTAAGGCAATATTTATTTAGGTACGTTCACTACATCGATCATACCAAACGATGAAGTGCAGACAATTTGATTAATCCTAAATCTTACAAAAAAAACTTTTGTGGAATTCGAGTTTTTTTTGAATAGAAGCACTTGGACTTAGCCAGGATCCTAAAACTGAGTTTCTACTAGGGCCCAACGTTTTTGATTACATAAATCATTTCATTTATTTATTCAAGTAAATATCATGAGCAATATCATACATGTTCCATTTTACACCGCAATTTTAAGGAACATAAAAATATCAATCGAAAAATCATGAAAACATCAAATATATAAAAAAGAATAGCAATTAAGGCAAAAAAGGAAAAAAAAAACGTCAATGGGTGAATAATGGCTTGGCCGTAACAATAACAAATGCTAGGTACATCAACCAAAATTGTCAAAACTAGTCAACACCTTTTCCCAGTAAGTATGACTTTAATGAACGACAAAATTGTGGCTGCGTAACCTTCGAATCGGGTAAGTCCTATGATTTTGTTGATTCTTTTCCTATTCGAGAGGTACCAGAGTACCGAATTATATTCACAAAGAAATTTGGGCCCGGTGCCTGTGCTTAGGGCTCAATTAGGCCTCAGGTCTAAAAAAAAATTTTTACTATGTTGCAGAGTAAATTGAGGGAAGCATTTTCGTCTATGGAAGTTTGTGTCCGAAGACCAAACTTAGGGTCCTAAGTCGGTCCTAAGGTCGGCCCTAGCCCAAAAAGTGGTTCTTTTTGCTATGTTGTGTGTGTGGGTGAATTTTGTGCTTTCGGAAGGGTTTTTCAATATTGCCCTCTCGACAATTTCCAATGCAATTTAATGTGGACGTAATTTCATACACTTAAGAAACAAGCGAGGGGTGACGCACTTCTGCGGTTTATAGAATAAATGGAATAAATGTTGGAATAAATGATAATTTTTTTAAATTCGTCAAAACCTCAAATAGACTTGATTTTGATGGCAACGCACACAACAAACCATACTAATGTGTCAAAAAGTGAAGAAACCCATTTTTGAAAACTTAAAAGAATTTTTGTTGAAAAATGGATAATAAAAAATAAAATTTAATCTCAAGATGGTTGAAATGCTTTATCATTTGTGGAAACCTTTTTTTGAACTTATTTGTCTACATTGTGATGTGTTTGGTTCAGATATTTCGCAAAAACAACAAAAACAGTTTTAGGAATAAATGGAATAAATGAAGTGCGTCACCCCTCGGAAACAAGGCAATATTTACTTAAATACGTTCGAGTGTCTTTTGGATATTATGTTTTTTATGGGTGATTCGTCATCTTAGGACCATGATTGATGCTCTCCCCGAGTGTGGAATTTATGTTTTTTTTCCCGGTATTCGATTTCCCGATTTTGCCCGGTATCCGCTAAAATTAGGCTAAATTTCCGGATTTTCAAAGTGAGATTTCCCGATTTCGTAAACCGAGTTTCCCGATTTATTTTATATTTAACCCGTACAGAGTGCTATGCATGTGAGATCGTTAATAAAGCGAACGAATGTTCATAGCATCATATACGCAAATTCTAAAAATTGACCTAGTGAAATTATTTCTTTAATTTCTTGGTCCCTAAAGTCGGTCGGCACCTAAAAATTGTTTTTAGTTACATACAGTGGTCAAAATTAACTAAACGGCATGCTTTTAGACTTTAAGAGCGTGTCAAATATTTTCACAGTTCTATGTTTTGCGATGTTTTTTCATTGTGATCATCAATTTTAAATTCCGGTACATCTACTGTGTGCGTAACACATCCCTTTTTTTTTGTTTACAACTGAATATTTATCGAGAGTTATCGACAGTAAACGAAAAAAAAAAAAACAATTTGTAAAATTTGTGATGTTACAAGTTGAATTAGTTTTTATGACTAAGTTTTCAAATCTAGCTTCACGAAATTTTAACACTTTTTTTTAAATAATTCAGCAATTTCAATAAAAACATTTTTTTTGAACTCTGCGAGGGAGGCAAATAGTGCTTGCGAAAGTTGGAAATTCAAAATCACTCTGCGGAATTTCAGGATTTTTCGCTGCTGACATCGAAAAATTCATGAGAAAAAAATTTATAACTCAACAATTACACACAGGACAATAACTGATCAAAATTTTATTAAATTTATTTTAATGTGCGAAAAAGCACTATTTTTGCATTGTTCTACTAAACGATATAAATTTTAAAAATTGACTAAATGGTGATATTTCTACAGCCGACTTTCATATGAAAACCCCGGTATATGTGTAAATGTGTATATAAATGTATTTGCCTTAACAATAAACCAAAATCTACACTGTAATTTAAACTGGATGTGGAACAAAGTGGCTTAAAATCTAAAATCATGCCGTTCTGTTAATTTTGTCCACTGTATTTGTTTTTGATATTACGGGCCCCGGGAAATGCTCCCCTTCCCTCTCTAAATTCAGTCGTGATCCCTGGGCAAATAGAAGTTATTACAGAGCAAGACTCCATTAGTTATGGAAAGCAATCAATAACAATTCGTGAGCGGAGTGAGCGAAATTTTCTGTGCTATTTTTAGTGGTTCTTTGATTTTTAACTATTTCAAATCTTTCAGCTATTTTTGATAATTTCCCGATTTTCGGACTTCATTTCCCGATTTTTGACGCGTCGTACCCCTTTTGTCTTGCAATTTTCAGGTTGCAAAACTTCCCGGTATCTAGGATACCACACTTTTTCCACACACGGCTCCCCCTACTCCCGGGTCGAAATTCGACTGGTTAGAAACGTCGTCGCAAGCGCAAGTGACCCTCTTCGAAGAATTTCGTTCTTCGTACGGGTCTAAAAACACTACAAGCCATAATTGCAAATTCTATCCAAAAAAAAAAAAAATATACAAACGTAAGTATGTAAATAAAATCGTTCTTGAAAACAGTCTAGTATATAAACCAATCGTTTAAAGTTAAATAGGATTAGTGTAAGCTCCCTTTTTATGGCCTATACCATAAAACTTGCAAATTTTGGTAATGCCCAAAATATGGTGACCAGATGTTCAACAAAATGGTTGAAAAAGGTTTTATTTGATTTCTTGGCTTCTTGCAACATTCGAATGATGCTCAAAGCGTGTTACAGTTCAAATCATATAAAAAAATGAAACTAAAAAATCAATTTGAGGATCAAAAGTTTATCGTTGATTTACTCGATGATTTTTTGTCAGAAATCTTAGAAGATAAGTTCTGACGAAAACCGACTTATAGGAAAATTTCAAACTTATTACCTTATAATTACTATAAGCTATAAGTTCAAAATCATAAGTTAATTTATAAGTTATAAATTATTAAAAAAAGGTTATAATTTTATAAGTTAGGTATAAGTTGTAATTTTTTTGGTTCTATTTTGTTTGTATTCAATGTTCGTTAGTGACGTAGTCGTTAGTATGTGTATAAGGCTTGATACTTTTCATAACTCATACAGCCGCTTCAAAGTTACGTTGAACCCTATTATGAAATTTATGACTTTTAAAAGTCAAAGGGAATGGGATGTGTTCACCAAACGGGCGCTTATTTGAATTCACATAGAACACGCGTGCGTTCGATGCAGAATTCAACAATAGTAGATTTCATACTTGGTAAGAAAACGAGTCATTACCGTGTTAGAAATAGTTGCACGACGAGCCGTCAGGCGAGTCGATGCAATTTGTCATGTTGTAGACGGGTCGTTGAAACTTCCAAAACAAACTATCTACATTTTGTAATAAATTTTACTCGTTGTCCCACCGAAAACTTGTCATTGAATGTATATGTGCACCCACGGAAATTATTCATTACATGTCTTTCATTACATGCTATTCATTACATGTAGCCCCCACTGGAAACTTCTCATTGCATGTATATCTGCATACAATGACGCGTTTTCGGTTGGGACACCGAGTAAAACAGCATACAGTGGGGGATGCTTAATAAGTCATCCATTCTGGATAATTTTGTGACATTCGCAAGTTCATTCGTGTATTTTTAAGAAACTCGCTTTAAAAACTGTTTTTTGACTCGTGTTGTTGTATACGTCGCCTTCGGCTCGGGATACAGACTCTACATTCGTCAAAAAACAGTTTTCAAAGCTTTTTGCTTAAAAACAGCCTCTTGAGATTGGCTCATTTCACAAAATTAATCCCTCATGTAATGACTTATTTCCGCATCCCCCACTGTAATCTACTTTATGTAAACAAAATCAATTAATGACGTTTATCGAAATAACAATATCGTTTGTTGAATAATTAAATAATTTTATTTTCGTGACGTCATGTCATTCACACTCACTCACACACTAAGGTAACTAACATGTTCTGCAAAGTTTTCATTACCGTCTACTAAGCAACACAACAAAGATGTTCAGCAAAATCAACGTACCCGTCTACAACATGACAAAAGAAAATGTTAACGTGAACATAATCTCATTTTGTTAACAATTAAAAGTCTGATAATTCATTTAGTGTTCAGTCTAACTTTGATGCGTCTGTAACTTATAAAATAATTATAACTTATTATGGGCGTATTTGATCAAATTGTGTATTATTAGGGTCCGAGTGCTCAGCTTATGTAAAAAAACACGTTGGGCAAAGACCCTTCTGTTTCTTCACCCTCAAGAAAGTCAAAAAAATTTATGCCATCAAATGAATCGGAATGAAAAAACAAAAATTTTTAGACTTGCGTTTTCGGGCATTCCTTGACCAATCGATTAAAAAAAAATTTTAAAATCGGAAAAGATTTACACAAGTTATGTGCAAAAGACCAACAACCACTTAAACGGCCCTAGCTCAGCGTCCCTCAGTCCGACAATGCCTAAATTCAGTCCCATAAAAGATTTTTCAATTACCTTTTAGGGGAAAAAATGTCAAAGAGGATCTTAGATGCACAATGATGAACTGAACTTTCTCATTAAAAATTGAAATTGTTTTTAATTAAAAATCGTACTGTGGAATGCTGTAGAAATAGTTTGAAAACGTCTTTAGAGCTATTTACCTTGATGCTAACTTGAGAGTTTGAATTTTGCTGAGCTTATCACTAGGTAGTGTTGGAATGATTTTTCGCAATTGTTGAAACGCTTCATTTAAGCTTTGTGTTCTTTGTCTTTCGCGCACGTTTGCCATAACCCTTTGCGTTTGCATATCTTCAGAATTCGATTCCTTGAACACCTTTTTTCGTATTCGATTTTTGGCCTTTTTAATACAATTTTTTCCGTTTAATTTGTTGTCCTTCGCAGTGTGGTCATCTCTTTCTGAGCAGGAAATGTTCATTTGGTAGCAATGATTCGGATACTCTTCCGTCACATTATAATACTGATCACTACAAAGCAGCTCATTGTGTCTGAATTTGAACTCTTCGCTACTTTCTGAAAAATTTTCCACAAAAAAATTACCGTCGCTATTTGGAGAGCTAGAATCAAATTTATAATGATCTTCGCCGTAACGGAATTTTTTTTGGCACATATTTTCGGAAATTGTTTCACTATTGTAATCGAAATTGTTATTGAATTTACGTTTTCGTTGTGACGGCATTTTATAATCTACAGGCACTTTCTCTAAGGGAGGCAAATTTGCATAATTTTCGTCGAATCCATACTCGTGAATATCTTGTCGCACATTTTCCGAACACATTGTCCTCTGACACATATTCTCCGGACAGATGTTTTCATAATCACTTTCTAATTTAATCATTTTCACACTATGTTCAATGTTACTGGGATCCAGTTGATTGTTGCTGATATCCAGGATGAGTCGTGGAGATGTTGTTTGTGAATTTGACATAATTATTAGAATTTAAAAAATATGTTGTTGCTATCCTTTTTTGTTGCTTATTGTAATTTTTCTATACACAAATTTCGTACCAACTTCGGCACAAAGGCGCACTGTACACTCCGAAGCTCACCATTTGAATGAAGCACGACAAAACGATCGCTTCAATAATAATATTCTATTTTATGACGAAGACGAAGGCCAAGTTAGAATGAGACAGCTATAACCAATACATTCTTAACTTATGATCAAAGAAGACAATTTCCAATAAAACAGTTTTAGACCCGTACGAAAAACGAAGTTCTTCGAGAATGGTTCTATTGCGTTTGCCGCGACGTTTGTAACCAGTCGATTTGAGGGGGGAGTAGGTGCGGAGGACCGATTTTGTCTGCCCGTCAACACGACAACTTGAGTAAAACTCAACCAATTTTCCGTGAAAGGTAATTGAAAAATCGTTAAAGGGATTGAATCTACGTTTTGTTGGGCCGAGCTAGGGCGGCTTAAGTTGTTTTAGGTTTTTTGTACATAACTCGAGTAAATCTCCTCCGATTTTCAAAAATTTTCATCGACAGGTCTATGATAGGCCAACAATTTATGGAAGGAAAGTTTTTGAATTTGAGTCCTCAGACTTAAGTAGGGTTTTAAAAACGAGTCTGTGCTAAGGCCCTACGTGTTTTTTGTACAAAACGCGAGTAAATCTTTTCCGATTTTCAAAAACAAATTTTAGTCGAATGATCTATGAATGTATCAAATTTTATGGCAGGAAATTTTTTGATTAGAAGCCCTTGGACTCAGCCAGAACCCTAAGAGTGAGTCTCTACTAGGGCTCAACGTGTTTTTTATATAAATCGGATAAATCCCAACTGATTCTTTTAGTTCCTTTTCTATTTGAGAGGTAATCGAGTACCGGGTTGTATCCAAAAACAAATTTTAGCCCGGTTTCTCTGCTAAGGGCCTCAAGTGGGGCTCAGGTCAAAATTTTTTTGCTATATTGCAGAGAAAACTGAGGAAAACATTTTTGTCTATGAAAGAATGTGTCTGCCCTAGCCCAAAAAATGGTTTTTGCTATGTTGTAGAAAAAATTAAGGGAAGGCATCTCCTTGCGGCCCTATGTCGGATCGGTACAAAGGTCGGCACTATCCGAAAAAATGGTTTTTAGCTATGTTGTGGAGAAAATTCAGGGAAACATTTTTGCCCTTGGAGTTATGTGTCCGAGGCCTCTCCTTGTGGCCCTATGTCGGTTTTAAGGTCGGCCCTAGCCAAAAAAAAATGTTTATTTGTGCCACGTTATAGAAAAAATTGAGGTGAGCATTTTGGGTGTCCACTTTAGGTTTTTTTAAGGGTTTTTTTTACACCGTTGCTTCGGAAAGAATTTTCAATATTACCCTTTCGGCGATTTCCAATACAATTGATTGTGGACGTAATTTCATACACTTAAGAGTTAAGGCAATATTTTTAAGAGCACTCGTTTAAAGCACACACTCAATACACAATCACCATTCGAGTCTTTTCACAACACATCTATTATGATACGTACGGGTCCCTTGCACATATTTTTTTTTTGTATGCCCATCTGCCAAATGCAATAAAGCAATAAAAGAAAACTGAAAATTTCAACTCCTACAAAAGTGATAAAGAAAAGACGACACCGTTCTGGTGAGACGGAAGATAATATATGATGTGATCCGCCCTCTCGTAGTATACTGACACAGGATTTGAATTATTTGAAATGCATGCTCGTTCTTGGTGTAACTTCTTACAAAAATATGTCATTAGAAGTAGAGACATAAGGAGTCATGTTCAAAAAATTTTTATGGTAATTAAAAATGTTTTTGTGTTTTTCAATAATTAAATAACGGAAGAAAGAAGAAAAGATCTGCACTCACTTTTATATTGAGTCTTTCGGTTGTGTAAACATTATGGTCATAGTAATGAATGGTATGGAAATGCGACGCACAGGATGGGATGATAGTTGACTTTTCCAAAAATATATTCTAGATATTTTCGTATATTTTAATTAATTTTTGGTTGAGTTATGATGGGATATTTTTTTTCGTTTAAGTATATGAATTTATATTTATATTTTTTTAATTAGACAACTGATAAAGACGTTCAAAATGAAAATCTGTACTCAAATAGGATGTTTTAACATGCCGTTTTCATTATTAGCGTCACCATTAGCAAATATTTTACATGAACCGAGGTAAAACACTTGAGAAAAAGGACATTTTAGGTACTTTTTAAGAATTCCCTGCATTTAAGGTCGCTCATTGTGGGAAATGTAATTCCTGTTTACTAGCTGTATGGTCAGACACCTTGTGACCTAGTTTTTAATGAAGAAACCATCCCTCAATAAATGAACTATTCTTGTATCATTCTTCAACGTAACCGGTCGTATTTTACTTTTAGTCCTAGATCCACCAAATTTGCAACAGGTTATGGGGCCAGATCGCCCAGTTAGTGCAAATAATTAGTTTGGATTAAAAGTAAATCATCGCACAACAGTTCAGTGAATTCTGCAATTATCGATGGCGAGTTTTTTTGCAAATTTTTTCGGATAAAGTTTTTGGCGTGAATAGAAGCAAAAACGAGAAGTAAAAAAAATACCACAACGTGGTAAACTATCGGATCAGTTCATTGGAATAGAATTTTTTTTTGTGCAATAAGTAGCTGAAATACAACTTGAAAGATTAAATCGTTTTTTTGGACGTTAAATGAGCTGGAATTGGTATACGAAAACGTGGTTCAGTCGGATTGTTCAGTAAATTTCTGAAAATATGGCAACTGATGATTCATTGAACAGGTTTGTCAAGAAGTTAATGGGCAGACAAAACTATGATACCTGGAAAATCTACGCGAAGTCTTATCTAGTTATAAAGGGGCTATGGAGCTGTACACAGATTAAATTAGCTGACGAGAGGACAAAGAGACTGACCTGAAAGCTTGGTCAGAAATCAATATGCTTGAAAGTGTTTTGTCTTACATTCTTGGGACATCAATCGCTTTTGAAGCATGGAATAGTCTACAGAGAGCATTTGAGGACAGTGGATTGTGTCGGAAGGTTGAGTTGCTCAAGAAATTAGTTCAACTGACGCTGGAACAATGTGAATCGGTAGAGGATAATATCAACAGATTGACCATGACATGAATTTGGATGACGAGCTTATAGCATCACTTATTTTAGCGGATCTACCAACTGAGTACAAATCTTTAGTGATGGCTATAGAGAATTCTACGGCTCAGTTAACCCTGGATTCGGTCAAAACGTTAGTGCTACAGGATCCAAAACTTGCTGAAAAGAAAAGTTCGGACAGTGCGCAATTCTTAAAAAAATCCTCAAATTCTTTGCAAATCCTCAAAAAATCCTTTTAATTGAAAAAAAACTATTGGAAATCAAAGGAAATCCTTGAAAATCAACAGAAAATCTCAAAAAATCATGTAAAAATGCTTGAAAATCCTCAGAAATTGACAAAGAAAATCCTTGAAAATCACGAAAATTAAATTAGTGAAAATCTGTTGAGTGGTTCGGGCTGTAGAGTCCTCAGTGTGGTATTTGGTGCTTTTTCGTGAATATTTCTTTATGAGGTTTTCTATGCGCTGTTGAATAGAACAAACATGTAAACATTTTTGTTCATGGAAGTATCGATCAGAGGCCTGTCCTGAGTGCTCTAGGTCGGTTTTAAGATCGGCCCTAGTGCAATTTTTTTCCACACTTTTTCAATTGTTTTTAAATTTTGATTTTTTTTTAGTGATTTAGAGAAGTTTTTGCACCGTTTCTTCGGACGGCCCTTTCGGCAATTTCCAATTCAATTTAATGTTGACGTAATCTATACTGTAGTAGAACTTATAGTCTACACTGATCATGGTGTCCTTTCCAGGCCATCTCGTTTCTTGCACTCTTAGCGCACTTGTGAGAGATCTCAATGCTCCTGGCCGCAACAAAGATCTTACATTCCATGTTCCTAGTTTTAAATCACTGTCCTTTTTCCGTTGCTTGAGTCGTTGACGTTTATCCTGTCCGTTCCGAGGCTGTGTTGTTGAGTTCATAACTGGTATCCTTTTTTCCGGTATTTGGAGGTTAACCAAACGCCCAACCTACTTCCGTTTCCCCGATGACCCGTAGGCAAGTCATCAGGTAGCACTCTTAAGTTTAGCACAAAATTCCGAAGAGAATTGAGGTCCCGGGGACTACGACGTGGACGTAAAAAGAGCACTTGATAGCTAGACAGTTGCACGCCTGGCACATGACACGGACTATCACACTCAATTTGAAATCGTCCGTATTTTGAGGGATCCGGATCTTGTATCGTCCGGATTTTTTGGCATTCTGATTTTGAGGCATCAGGATTGTGCATAATCTTGATACTTTGTCCGTATTTAGTACGCTCTGATTTTAAGAGTGAGCCCTTTATACTCTTATGAATGAATGTGCTTTAGGCGTGTCCAAAATTGTATGGGAAAATTAAAGTTGCGAAAACTTTTACATGTATCATTGAACAAAAAAGTATATGGAGTCCGCTCGATCCGAGGTGATTTAGGGGTAGCTCAATGACGAAATGTGACCAAAAACGGGAAAATCGTGAAAAATGCAGAGTTCTGAAAAAGTGTATAATATTGGGCGAAGATGAAGAGTTGCGTCAGGGCAAATTTAGTTTAAAGCCTTCAGAATATTCCAGAGAAAACGGGTTTTCAATTGATCGGAGTATCTATGGCATGTCTGTGCCAGGAATGCCCGTCAAAGAGGACATGTCAAGCTGAACTTCTGTACTCTAAGCCGTGGCGAATATTATAGATCGTGAAAAAAGTTCTTCTATGAAATATTAGGCATAGATACTACTTTGAAATAACGTAAAACACAGTGAGACACTGATATAAAAAAGGCAGATGCTATTCGCCCTTAAGGGCGATTAGTCTCCTTATATGCTATTCGCCCTTAAGGGCGATTAGTCTCCTTATATGCTATTCGCCCTTAAGGGCGATTAATCTCCTTATATGCTATTCGCCCTTAAGGGCGATTAGTCTCCTTATATGCTATTCGCCCTTAAGGACGATTAGTCTCCTTATATGCTATTCGCCCTTAAGGACGATTAGTTCACCTATATGCTATTCGCCCTTCAATTGATGCGCTTTAACATGAAGGGAACATGATTTGGCAAATCATTTGCCAAATCATGTTCCCTTCATGTTAAAGCGCATCAATTGAAGGGCGAAGAGCATCAACTCATTTTTTTACACTTTACGCACATAACAATTGAACTTCCGAAAAATCAGTTGAGTCGACAAAATTTCATTTTCGCAGCATTTTGTAGAAGGAAAAATCACTTGAGTCGACAAAATTTTGTTTTCGTAGCATTTCGTAGAAGAAAAAATCAGTTGAGACGACAAAATTGCATTTTTGTAGCATTTTGTAGAAGGAAAGATCAGTCGAGTCGACGAAATTTCATTTTCGTAGCATTTCGTACGGCCATGAGAATATAACTTTGGTACGATGATGTGATTTTAATGCTATTCATTCCACATGCGATACGTGCGATAACATACAATAACGAACGAATGAACGAACCAACATGTTATCGCTGTATCGCATGTGGAATGAATAGGATTGAAATCACATCATTCGTATCAAAGTTATATTCTCATGCCTGTAGAAGGAAGAATTAGTTGAGACGACAAAATTTAATTTTCGTAGCGTTTTGTAAAAGGAAAAATCAGTTGAGTCAACAAAAAATTTTATCGTAGTATTTCGTAGAAGGAAAAATCAGTTAAGATGACAAAATTGTATTTTTATAACATTTTGCAGAAGGAAAAATCAGTTGAGTCGACGAATTTCATTTTCGTAGCATTTTATAGAAGGAAAAATCACTTGAGTCGACGAAATTGCGTTTTCTAAGCATTTTGTAGAAGGAAAGATCAGTTGAGTCGACGAAATTTAATTTTCGTTGCATTTCGTAGAAGGAAGAATTAGTTGAGTCGACCAAATTTCATTTTCGCAACATTTTGTAGAAGGAAAATCACTTGAGTCGACGAAATTACGTTATTTAGGACGGAAAAGTGATTCCTAGGACGGAAAGTATATACTTCGATGGCGTCATTGTTTACTTACTTCTTCCATTGTGCATTTCGGTGCATACTGTATGAAAATTTTTTCGAATAACTAGAACGTACACTTCGGAATTCGCATGTGTCTATGCATTTATGTACCTCGAAACTAATTGTAACATGAGTGTGAATGTGTGCCGAGTCGAAGACTCGGTTACAATACAGAGACACGTGGATAATCCTCACTTTCCGTCCTAGTGATTCATATAACTATTTCGTAGCATTTTGTAGAAGGAAAGATCACTTGAGTCGACGAAATTTCATTTTCGTAGCGTTTTGTAGAAGGAAAAATCAGTAGAGTCGACGAAACTTCGTTTTCGCAGCATTTTTGTAGAAGGAAAATCAGTTGAGTCGACGAAATTTCTTTTTCGGGAAAAACTTAAGATTTCTGGTCAGGTGTGGGAGGGGGTGGTAGGTAGTGGAGACCGCCCCACCACCAATAATCAGTAGTCATTTGGCGGCGGTCACCTCTCTGGAGAGAATGGGAAGGGATATCAAAAAAATTTTTTTTCTTTTTTTTTAACTTTTTTGGTACTTGGAATTGTCGGGAAGTGCTGGGTGGGGCTTAGTAAGGCTGAATAGTGCTGGATGAGTGGTGAAATGGTGTTGGAAGAGTGGAGAAAGAATGGAAATTACCATGAAAATATATTGGGCGCTTAAAAGAGTCTACATAAGGCAAATTGGGCGCTCTAAAGAGTATACATAAGGCAAATTAGGCACTTTAAAAAGAAATTTTATCGATAATGTAAGCATTCGCTGAGTGGATATCAATTTTGTGTGCACTCACCCAGGACACGCCGCGTGGAGACTGCTTACTTGTAACCCATTGGCCCTGAAAAGCACCTCTTCTTCGTACTGAGATGGGGACCCCTCGGTTCGTCTCTACCGAAGTATTTACCGACTCCAAATTCCTCTCAGTACCATTATATCGAAGCAAGTATAATTTGTTGCTTATTTGTCATAGATCTTTTGCAACTCTTCTTACAATGCCCAGAATTTGTTTTTCTTGTCACTCGATGTCCTCCGCTTCACATTACGAGACAATTATACGCCAGCTCGTCGAGCAAATGTCGCACACCGATATTTATATTTCAATGATCCCATGCATGGTGCAGAGAGACGAAGTCAGGCATGCTCTTATGACACAACGAACGAGGCTGTCACCTATCTAGATGGTCGCATCGAACCAAAAGGAGGATGAATAGTAAACGTACTTGCTTCGACATGATGGTACTGAGAGAGGTTTGGAGTCGGTAAATACTTCGGTAGTGACGAACCGAGGGGTCCCCATCTCAGTACGAAGAAAAGGCCCTTTTCAGGTCCAATGGGTTACAAGTAAGCAGCCTCCACGCGGCGTATCCTGGGTGAGTGCACACAAAATTGATGTCCACTCAGTGAATGCTTACATTATCGATACAATTTCTTTTTAAAGCGCCCAATTTGCCTAATGTAGACTTTTTAAAGCACCCAATATATTTTCATGGTAATTTTCATTCTTTCTCCACTCTTCCAACACCATTCCACCACTCATCCAGCCCTATTCAGCCTTACTAAGCCCTACCCAGCACTTCCCGACAATTCCTAGTACTAAAAAAGTTAAAAAAAAGAAAAACAAAATTTTTTTTCCCTTCCCATTCTCTCCAGAGTGGTGACCGCCGCCAAATGACTACTGATTATTGGTGGTGGGGTGGTCTCCAATCATTGCCACTACCTACCACCCCCTCCCACACCTGACCAGAAATCTTAAGTTTTTCCGCGCTTTCTTATTGTTTTATGTGTCCTTAAGGGCGAATAGCTTATAAGTAGACTAATCGCCCTTAAGGGCGAGTAGCTTATAGGTAGGCTAATCGCCCTTAAGGGCGAATAGCATATAGATAGACTATTCGCCCTTAAGGGCGAATAGCAAATGCATAGACTAATCGCCCTTAAGGGCGAATAGTAACTTCGTATAAATAAAGCTTGGCAACGGTGACAAAAATTAATTTTTTAACTATACAAACCTGTTAAGTGTTTCGGAAAAATTCCAAAAAATTATTATTATTTTTTTGTGACACATAACAAACGTTTTAAGTCGAAATACAGCTGAAATTCGAAGTTTCTTAACAAAAAAGCAATCTGTAAAGTGAATTTCATGTGAATAAAATGAGTTTTGGTCGAGTTTGTCTGATTTAGGCTTAAGTTCACCAAAGGTTTTTACGTTATTTCAAAGTAATATCTATGAAGAAGAACTTTTACATAGAAGAACTTTTTTCATGATCTATAATATTCGCCACGGCTTAGAGTGCAGAAGTTCAGCTCGACATGTCCTCTTTGACGGGCATTCCTGGCACAGACATACCATAGATACTGAAACCAATTGAAAACCCGTTTTCTCTGGAATATTCTGAAGGGTTCAAACCAAATTTGCCCTAACACAACTCTTCATCTTCGACCAATATCGTACACTTTTTCAGAACTCTGTATTTTTCACGACTTTCGCGTTTTTGGTCGCATTTCGTCATTGAGCTACTCCTAAATCACCTCGCCTCAAAGTTTTTGCAACTTTAATTTTTTGGACACCCCTAATGTGCTTATTTGTTACACCACGCACTCATGCGTATTGAGGTGATACAGACTTCGAAACATATTTCAGTGGTCTGTATCTAATTCACTTTATAAAACAAACATTGCCAAAGACCTGGCGTTTCCGAAACAAATAAAGCATATTTAAAGAATTCGAGTAATATTAATAATAATAATAATAATAATCTGCCTTAACAACCCATGAAGGGTTAGGGGCTAGATCATTATTTACTAGTTTCGCTACTTTTTGTGGTTCTACTATTTGAGATCCTTCCATTACCGGAAAGTTTTTACTGTGCCAGTGGTAAGCTGTGCGACAAACCCAGTGCCATCCATGAGATGTACTAGGAACGAAACTAGTAGGAGTAGAATACCGGCACCTCCCAACAATGCCTTTCACCGGTAAGCCGTACGATGGCGCTACACTCAACTTCACATGACTTGAACCGATTCAATTAGCTTTGTTTTGTTTACAAATCTAACAATCGGAACAAATCTGTCTGCGGCTGAGTTTCGAACCAACGGATTGGCAACTCGATCTCATAGTAGCAAGCAGACGTGTTAACCACTACGCTATCGAGTTGTTATTCGAGTAATATTACGATAACAATATTTTGTGAATCTCTGTTCGAAACCCTTTGATGAAAAACCACCTTAATTTCCACGAAACTTTTTCGCACTTTTTCTAAAATTTCTATAATTTCATGTTAAATTTATCGAGATATATGCAAAGGAGTTTCACAGACCCTCGAAAAAACCATATTTTTAGACACTTCTTCGACCTTATCTCCAGAACTATTTAACACATTTTGTACATATTTGAACATGAATCATAGGATAGAATGTGTCTTTCAGCGAAAAGAAATTTGTGATGATTGATGCAATCGCTTGCTCAATTGTGCATGAAAACTTCGCAAAAAATTTAGAAACATTTCAGAAACTGTGGCAATATTTAAAGTTTCCAAACAAATTTTGTTGAAACTTGAAGAAAGTCGCTTTTCTATAAATTAAATCGTAGAAGAAGGGTTGTACGCTTATTTTGTAAAGAATGTACATCCATTCAATACTTTCCATGAGGGATGGTAATGGAATCGCAATTCTCCGTGTAGGGTTGTGCAATAAAGTAGATTTCAGAATCTAAGTAACTACAATTCATAAATATCATCCTTTTCTATACATTTCGAATTGGAAATTTGCATCTGTAATTTCTCAAAATACATCGCGAAAAAATGCCACAGAGCACTCCATATCAAAAAGTATTTAATGTCGAAGAAGAAACATTAAAAGCGAAATTAAACAACGGAAGTTCAACATAAATTTTTCAACGAACAAGACCAATAATCACCAAAGTTAGTGGCACCATACATCTATAAAATATTTATGCGAACGCTTCTTTACAGAGTTACCGTACGCGGACACTTTTATTCAAAAATTATGTATTTTTTTTTTCTTATTTTGTATGCAACCAGCAACCTACACATAAAACATAATTTTAATGGTTATCGTGGAACACCACACATTAAACAGATCTCGTCCTTTCGATGACTCTGCAAAAATTATCTTATTCAGTCGTTGTGAATTACGGTGTAAGGGCGGGGCCTATTTCAAAACAACGTAAGCGAACAGTATTTGCCAAAAATTGACCCTAACTCACGCGACACCCATGATCTTCTGAGGAAGAAAGGTAGAAAATTTGTTGTAATAAGGTCACAGCGTTCCAAATGGCGAAAGCAGCACTACCATAAAATCAATCCTGCGAAATGATGTTGTTGTTGATGTTGATCTCCTTATTGTAAAATTGCATCGGAAACTGCCCAGAAGACAATATTGACGACCTTCTCACTAAATCCTTCGACCTGGATCCGTCTCTTAGGCTTCGGACCCATACATGTTCCACACATTTTCCCTACAACGGCAACGCATTGTAGTAAAAAAGAAATTCGTTGGCAAAGGTAAGGTCTAACCCCAAATTTTTGTTGAAATAAAAGAGAATCAAGAATTAATCAATTTTTCGCATCTTCGAAATCAAAACGAAAAATCCATCAAGTCCGGGGTCCAAATTCTTCCGGTTACAAACGTTGTGGTAAACTCATAAGCTCAGTATACTTCGTACGGGTCTAAAAAGTAGCAGAGCACAAAAAACAGTGTCTTTATTTAGCATAAATATCGCCATCTACAAATAGTTCTAGAATTACATGAAAAATATTCAACAAATTCGAATGGTCTAAAAAATGAATTGCGCCTGCAAAGCGACTATCTTGCACGTAAATTTGAGAAGAGAAAATGTAATTCGTATATTTTTCGGTGTGTTGGTATTGAGTTTTCTCTGTTTAATTGCTGAGTCTATATAAATAGTTTTTAGAAATTGTTCTAATGACAAAATTGTGAGTTTTTTGTCCTTTTGCAAATCAGTAAACTGACAATAGAATCCCATTCTATTCGTTTTAGACCCGTACGAAGAACGAAGTTCTTCGAAAATGGGTCCATTGCGTTACCAAGATGTTTGTAACCAGTCGATTTTAGGGGGGAGCATCGATGATGATGATGGTGCAGATAGATGTAGAATCAGCAAAAAAATATTTTGTCCGTCCGTCCGTCAACACAAGTAAAACTTACCCAAATTTCAGAAACTTTTATTCCCTGAAAGTAGAGGCGGGCGCCGGTAAAAAGTCAGCCGCCGCCGCCGAAATTTATAAATTAACAAGCCGATCGCGCCGCCGCCGAAAAAATTAAAATAATATGACGCCGCCGCCGCCGATTGTTTTGTTTCGACTCTTTTTCGGCGCAAACTGATACGGCTAGATTCAACTTTGGAAACTGACATATTTTAGTATTCTTTCTGCATTTTTTTTAAATGAATCATTAAGTGAAATAGTGAAGTGCATTATTCATTTTCGGAAACAAAATCGGAAAACTTGTCTTGAAATGAAAAACGCGACTGAGAAATGGAAAACCAAAACGCTTGGAATTGATCCATTAGTCCGTTTACCTAGTATTTACAGTGGTAAAAACATAACAGAGATGTAAAAACGTCATTAGCTAATAAAGCTAATAAAAAACATATGCAGGGACCCGTACGTATCGGAATAGATGGTGCAAAGTTTTTCAAATGAGCAAGAAAACCAAAATTTAAGAATTTCTTTAGAGCCATCAGGATCTCATCGTTCACTTAAATCACCCAAGCTAATGTTGAAAGCCATCCCGAACTACATATCATGGGTCAAAAACTCTAACTGCCATTGAGAAAAGAGACACTCCTGGCTCTAGAAGTGGCTATATACGGGGATTGGGACATTTTTTGGGAGACCAAGTACGGATTCTACGTAAAATCGACCTATTTGACAATAAAATCGGTCCACTAGATCCGGAGATATGGTCCTTACAAAATGGTGATTTTCAGTACGAAAAGTCATCTCCCATAGAAACTAAATTTAATGAAAATATCCTACGTTAGTTAGTTAGTCGGTTTGTTAGTTCCAGAGATATACTTTTTCTCGAAAACTCGAACCCGAAAGTCGGATCTAGTTCAAATTTTGCAGGAACCGCCCTTCCCTAAAACCCTGAAACACGTGACCTGTAAAATTGTATTCTCTACAACAGAACTGAAAAGAACAAAAGTGGTAGCAATATTAAAGTCAGGGAAAACAGATGACATCGCAGCGAACTTCAGGCCAATCTCAATGCTCAGCTCAATGTACAAGCTGCTAGAGCGCCTTTTGTACAACCGAATAAAATCGACCATAGACGAGAAATTACCGATTGAACAAGGCGGATTCCGAGAAAACAGGAGCTGCTGCGACCATGGCGAGTCATGGCTTTGACGACGTATATCGAGCTCGGGTTTGAGGAGTGCCTGAAAACCGCAACGGTATTTATCGATCCCACGTCAGCGTACACCGTTTGGAGACCAGGGCTGTTCTTTAAGCTCACTAAAACAACCCGTTCATTTCTCTCATTAGCGAGATGCTCAGCAACAGAGATTTTTTAGTATATATCAACAACCAGAAAAGAAAAAAAAAATGCTTCCTAGACAACGGTGCTTGCCCCGCTCCTATTCAATTTATATATTAGCGACATGCCAGCAACAGACAGCCGAAAGTTCGGATACGTAGACGATTGCGCCATTTCAACCCAATCGGACCACTTCCTGCAATGTGAAGAGACACTCAGTAAGGATTTACTTATCCTCGAAAAATATTACAAGAGATGGGGATTAAAACCGAATCCAAGGAAAACAGAGTCCATTACCTTTCACTTGAATAACCAACAAGCAAACTATCAGCTTGAGCTATCCTTCTGTGGACAAACAGTAAAGCATAACAGCCACCCAAAATATCTTGGTTGTACATTGGACCGGTCACTTACGTACAGGCGACACCGCGAGAATACAGCAGCCAAGATCAAATCTAGGAATAATATTATCCACAAACTCTGTGGCACTGCATGGGGTGCTGAAGCCGAAACTTTGAGGACATCAAACAGTCTAAACAGTACCCACGCCACAAAAATTGACGTTCAGCTTAATGATGCTCTTCGTACGATTAGTGGAGCAGTTAAGTCAACGCCCACAGAATGGCTCACTGTGCTCGCAAATATAGCCCCACCCCATATAAGACGGCAACAAGCGCTGCTGAAAGAGTACCAAAAAATTCAGCTCAATACGCAACTTCCTATCCATTTGAACACAGAACTAATTCGATCACAAAGGCTAGTTTCCAGACAGCCGTCACTAAAAACGGCAATAAATCTGGTCGAGACCGCTTTTAATGCGTTCAATCAATGACGGGATGAGTGGCATAATAGCAATGTTGATAGCTTTACCCTACCGAGGAGCGAATGGGCTACACTGAACCGTATAAGAACTGGGCACGGTAGGTGTGCCCACCATATGCGAAAACCCTGAGACACGTGTGTTCTAAAATTGTATTCTCTACAACTTTGCCTTTTGAAGCAACTCTTATAGTTCGAGAGATATTGGTCATCCCTCCCAATTCTAGAAGTGGTCATATCCCGGGATTGGGGCATTTTTACCCAAAACCCCGAGACACGTGTGCTCTAAAATTTTATTCTCTACAACTTTGCGTTTGGAAGCAACTTTTTACCTCTTATAGTTCTAGAGATATGGGTCATCCCTCCCAATTCTAGAAGTGGTCATATCCCAGGATTGGGGCATTTTTGCCCAAACCCCTGAGAAACATGTTCTCCAAAATTTTATTCTCTACAACTTTGCCTTTAGAAGTAACTCTTTACCTCTTATAGTTCTAGAGATATGGGTCATCCCTCCCAATTCCAGAAGTAGTCATATCCCAGAATTGGGCCATTTTTACGCAAAACCCTGAGACACGTGTTCCCTTAAATTTTATTCTCTACAATTTTGCTTTTGACAGTAAATCTTCATATTGGATAGTTAAGGAAATATAGACGAAATATAGGGGGAAAATAAAAAAGGCTCAACACATAGAAATATTATGACCTCAGTACAAATCATGGTTTTGCGAAGATTTTCGTGCAAAATTTTGGGGAAAATAAATTTGTGGTTGCATATGCCTATTTTGGGGAAAATAATTTTGAGGGTAAGGATCTTTATACACGTCCTCCATGAACTTCATCCGGAATTCAAATAAAACTCCCAATGTTTTCTTCCATATTTTTATAATCCAACTCTTACTTAGTAATTTGTTAACAAGTAATACAATGACAAACGCAAGGTAAATTCAGGTCCGTAAAAGAGATGTTAATAATTATTATAGATTTCTTACAATAAGAGACAAATGCCTCGACACAGAAATGATAAAAAATAATACTTTTTCTTAAAAAAATTGGGATTTATTTAGACTGTCCTTGCAAGAATAATAAATTACGAAATTATTTTCTTATTTTCAACTTAGAATTTAATCTTACGTTAATAATGCACATTGTTTACTTTAAATATCTTAAAATAATTTTTTAATTAAGAATTTTCTAATCCAATTTTGCATTTTTCTGCATTGGCCTTAAGGCATCCGATTTCGCTAACAGATAATCTTAACGTTATTAGAGTGAACTCGGTGCTTGACAGCGGATCAGGAAAGTTACAGGATAGCTACAGGATAAAGTTAAGCATACGTCACCAAGAAAAAAAAGAAATTTGCGAAGGAATTCAAACTTTTAGTGCGTCGTCGGCTTATGTCAATGTATATAAAATTTGTAATACGTCGAGCGATGAAAAATTGTGTTCCTGTCATTGCACTTCATCATACAATTACGTATACTTTGACATAAGCCGATGTCCCTCTAAAGACGTAGATTTATCTAGCTAGAAGCTACGTTGACCGATAATTCAAGAATTATAGATCTACGATGACTCACAGAAGTACTAGACATTTAAGATGAAATATGCGACTTGTCAAAGAAATAGTTATTGGCCTTGAAAATAGCAGGTGCCGACATTGGGTCGAAAATAAATGTGTGTTGAAGAATTCTCGACTCTCGTTTCTTTTTCTTTGAACGTCAAAATTAATGATTGAGAAAAAATCAGAATGATTTGCATATATAAGAATATTCAGAAGAGATTTTTTTGCTTACAAAAATGTTATTGATTTTATTCGCCGTCGGAGTGGTTTGTCCTTCCTTCACTAGATCAATTGTTGCTGATTGAATGATACATTTCGATGTTTCAATATAAGGCACAAAATGAAAAAAAAAAAAAAAACGAATGATTTACTCGTGCATGTCTCTTGAATCATCAAATTTTACTGCATTTATGTAACCGCCACGCCGCCGCCGCCGGCCGCACTAAATAGAACTGCAACTATACAGAGCAATGGGCTGAGGCCTTCTCGTTCAACTAAAAAAAAAGAAGTGTCACGTTGAATGACAGTTATTGCATGTATTCACTCCCCATCTAACCCAACTATCATTCAAGATGCCACTTCTGTTACTATTTGGAAAGGTTGGGCAGGAGAGATAGTCAGTAGATAACTTTTCTTACATTGTCTCTTTGCTCCACTCGAGCTGGCGCTACGGTGCCAAGGGACTTTTGCGTTGATCCTTACCGAAGTGAGTCAGACGATCTGTGAAAGCCCCCAACGAGGGTAAATTCGGTACCGCGGGGTTGGGAGCCTCTGGGTGTTGTTGGCTGCCTGCATGCAGCACTAACGCTTGGTTGAGGTGCCTATTGACGCTTTAACGCGGAGGCTGGGGGAGATAGTGAATTTGTTGAAATTCACGCTTTGAATATGGGCTTTTTAGAACGCACACACGACTCTGCTTCGTTTTTGAAACAGAACCGGCGTCCAAAATCGCGAGCGGAGCGAGCGAAAAAATTTTTTCACAAGGTTTTGAAAAATTTAGTAAATTCATGGCGTTTCCATTTTTCCAAAATAAACTCATTACTTATTTTCACATGAAATTATCTTCTTCTTGGTTCCTTTAACTCACAAAATGTGAGTTAAATGTACGAAGTTCCCCTCCGCCTAAAATATATACAGCAACGGATTTTTAAAAACAAGCTACTCTAAGTTTTGACAATAGAATTTGTCCTTCACTTCCCATATTTTCCTGAAATCGCTCACACTATTTATAAGAAAACTTCCTAAATTTTTGCCGCAGGTTTTGTTAGCAGCTAGGATACAGCTTCTATTATAACGCTGCAGGGAAAAATTTTTTTGAGTACTGTTCTTATGCGAGAAAAATAAAAAGTTTAGTTTGAGTGGGTGGTGAATGTTATATTTAAAAGTTGCGCAACAGGCGAAAACTTTTCAAAATTTAATTCCAAATTTTGGTTTTCTATGAAAGTATACAGTTCTGATTACCATTTTATAGCAAAAATTCTAACAGCTCAGTATATGTGACCAAAAATTCTAACAGCTCAGTATATGTGACCGATAACACACCGATGTCGTTAAGAGTGTCAAAAGTTTTTTCTTGCAATGTAGAACCAAAAATCTATTTCAATAACGAAATGGAAACATTGAATTTAGATTGGAAAAGAAAAGAATGATTGCGCCGCAGGCGAAAATTTCAAGTATTGAAAACGATCATGACGTCAAGATTTATATTTTTCCGCAAAATTCGCAACATTTCAGTTTCGCCAGGGGGGCTCTGAAGACGCTCAGGGGGGGCTCTGAAGACGCTCAGGGGGGGGGGGGCTCTGAAGACGCTCAGGGGGGCTCTGAGGACGCTCAGGGAGGGCTGAGCCCCCCTTGCCCCCCCTAGATACGGGCCTGCGGTGCAGGCAATTTTTCACTAGGATATTATACCATATAAAACGTCGCTAAGTTCACCCAAGCTTCACAAATTGGGTAGTTATGGGATTCGAGGAGGTCTGTAAGGAAAAAATTGTACACATCAAATTAATTGTGACGTCACTCTCAATTGCAGCAGGTTGTGTACAAAGAAGCAGTCGAGAAAAACCACAAGACATTGGAACTACACTATCGCTAGTACTCAATAGGTGACACTCAACTCGCATACGAAAAATAATATCTGCAAAATAAAGGCGCAAATGATGGTAATATGTTTACGTCACACTGTTGGGTTCGTGTGGTCAGTATAGGCAGAATATCATCACATCGGATGCCGAACTTGTAATAAACCTCCCGGCAAACTAACAAATCTACTATGAATGAAATTGTGTGAAATGAACCTAAGACGAATATGATTCGAATAGAAGCCGCGGTCAGGAGAACTTTATGGGATTTTCAGAAATCTGCCAAAGTGACGCCATCTTGGATTTTCGTTAGATAAATTATGCTTCTTTGGGTTTTCGAATTTTAGCTCCGGAATGAGAATACTGAGAGAGTTGGTTTCTTCGAAACGGTTGTAGATGAGTTTGATCAGGAGAATGTTTTGGGATCTTAAGTAGAATTTTTTGTGACCCTAAGAAAATGACGGCCAGCTGTCAAAGTGACGCCATCTTGGATTTTTTTGCTATCTTTTGAATTAGAATAGCTAGACAGTTGGTTTCTTCGGGAAAGTTATAGAGATTGGTGCGAAAAAATTTTTTCAGAGAAAATTTTTTTTCAATTCGGTCAATGTTTCTTTGATCTTGCAATTTTTAAAATATTTCGGCCGATTTTCTCAGAAATAGATCAAAATTTAGCGTGGCATAGATTCGTCGCTTTTATAGCAGACATTTTTCTTACCATTCTATATTTTAACAATCCACGACAAAAAGTTTGGCTGATTGGGACGTTTACGCCTCTTCAGTACACCTTTGTCGCAAGACCATGTGTATATCAGGAGACTTTTTGTCGTGGATTGTTAAAATATAGAATGGATAGAAACATGTCTGCTATAAAAGCGACGAATCTGTGCCACATTTCTAAATTACCACTAAATTTTGATCATTTCTGAGAAAATCGCCCGAAATATTTCTAAAAAATTTTTTTTCGGAGAAAAATTTTTTTTGGAGAAAAATTTTTTTTCGGAGAAAAAATTCTTTCTGAGAAAATTTTTTTTGGAGAAATTTTTTTTCGGAGAAAATAATTTTTTTTGTAGAAAAATGTTTCCTTAGAAATTTTTTTGAGAAATTTTTTTTCGAGAAAGTTTATAGATTGGCGCGAACAAATTTTTTTCAGAGAAAATTTTTTTGGGAGAAATTTTTTTTGGAGAAAAATTTTTTTGGAGAAAATTTTTTTCAGAGAAAAAATTTTTGGAGAAATTTACCCTAAAGTGAAAATACAGAAAAATTTGTGAAGCATTTTTCTTAACACAACGTATGTACAACGTAGATTTTTTTTTAAAAAAAGCGCTGTAATTTTTTCAGAAATTAAAACTTTGAACACAAGATTCCAGGCAGTTTAATTTTTCAAAAAATCTCTTGAAATTGTCTCGTCTTTCGCACAAAATATTGTATTGATGCAAAACCCTCAAAAAAATTTTTTTTTAAATTTTCTGAGAAAAGCTTCCTCCTGGGAAAAATAGATAAAGACGTTTTTCAGCCATTTTGGGGGGATTCTCCTTCTTCTCCTTCTTCCTTCTTCTATTTTTATATTATAGGCCAATTCATTATCTTTCAAATGAAGCCAAACTCTTTCTTTTATCGATTTTTCCCAGGAGGAAGCTTTTCTCAGAAAATTAAAAACAAATTTTTTTGAGGGTTTTGCATCATTACAATATTTTGTGCGAAAGATGAGACAATTTCAAGAGATTTTTTGAAAAATTAAACTGGAATCATTCCATTCAAATCAATTTTTTCGTATTATCAGCGATAGCGTCACCTCGAGCAATATCATTAATTTTGGAAGCGGACTTACGGACTGCGTCACACTTTACCTTCAAAGAGATGTTTGTATGCTAAAATATATAGAAAAATGGTAAAAATCAGTTGTAATCCATAAGCTAAATAAATACAATTTTACATTTTGGGCCTGCGTCGCTTCGTAGCGTTACTCTCTCCCCTCACCTCCTCTCCTGTTATGCGTATGTATACAATAATAAACGGAGCGCGGGGACAACCGTAAGAATGAAACGTTATTTACCGGATTTGCGCCAAGCAATCGAGATTTAGGAGTAAAAAGGACTGAGCCACCTTTGTGGTCTTAGCAAAGACTCTTGGCCATCCTCAACTTCTGGACATTGTTCGCCACAGTTAAATCTGAGAAGTGAAAATATTTTCGAAATAAAAGAAGTTTCTTCAGATTTGATTTGTATTGAGCTTTTTTAATAGATTTGGTAGTTGGTATCGGAGTAGCTCAAAAATTGTTGGATTTCTGATACCAACTGCCAGAAGTTTCTTCATTTATTGTAAGCTTTCCGTATTATTGTCACTATAAATTATTTGATTTTCCATTGCACCAAATGTTAAATTCTTAAATTAGATCTTTTTTTTAACTTTTCTGACAATGATTTGGCGCCACGTTCAGCGTTTAACTAACTTTGAAGCGTGTCTACCGTTTCAATGTCTTCTAACGATTATTTCATTCATTTTTTGCTCATTCAACGAACCCATTGTTGGAAACGCAAAATGAGAACATAGAACGATCAAGTAAAGCGATTGAAAGTCGTATTTTTCGGCCATCGAAAAGTCAATGTCTAAATATTTCGAAGTTTATAGACTTGAGACACAATAAAACTAAACTTTTGATGTAGGCGCTTAAATAAACAAAAAAACGTGAATTCATTTAGCTAAAGTTTCGGTAATGTGAATTACCCATAAATATTTTTTTACATTGAAAAAACATTCAGTGAAAATAACTTTTACCTTTATCGTGATTTCCTAAACATCCATCAACGTTATTTCGTTTAAAGAATCCACCTCATTGACCCCATATTTGTAACTTTGAACTGACATTACCTTCATCGAATTAGGAAAATATTTCGAAAAAATTTACAAGCTTTTTTTTCCATACAAAATAACATCGATAAATTCAATATAATGTCAACAATTAATTAACAACTCAAATCTATTTAATCGCAAAAGGTCGAATCACGATTGTGTGGCGCTAGTCATAATTTTAAATATTAATAAAAAAATAAAGTGAACAACAAACTGGTTTCTTTTCTTCGTAGATTTCTCATTCAACAAATTGATAGCCTTATGTCGCTTTTCTATGCGAATATAAATAAATATTTTAATTATTATTTAAAAATATCTTAAATCAAATCTAATGTGTAAAATAAAACCAAATAAAATGTAGGTTGGTAAAGTGAATAAAAATTATAAATAAAATTCAAACAAACTTAACACATAAGAATTCTGTTAAAAGACTGGCCCAATATCTCAACTGGCATAAATTATATAAAAAAAAACATTTAAATACTTGTTTGCACATTTTTTTTTGTCATTATGCTAACTTTAAAATTACGCGAATGAAAATGTAATAATAATTTCAATAAAATTAATTATATTCTAATGTCGTTTCATATGCAACGACAAATGATCGGAGCGACTGAATGTACGTGTGCATAGTTTACAACGAAATGGCTTCAGACCTGTGAAGAGAAAAGAAATTATAACGAAAAATGAAAGATAAAACAAATGCGAACTCAACACTTTTAACGCACGACTATAATAGATTTTATATTTACCTGTGTGCTTTCGAAAATGGCGCGTTAATTCATCGCTTCTAGCAAAACGCCATACACAACCTTCCCAGGTGCAAATATACGGCTTTTCACCTGTGAAACAATTAAATGTATAATAAAACTAATTACAGCAGCACAACAATAATTAAGAAGTATCGCCACTTGATTTTTGCAAGTCATTCATGTAGAAGAAAAATTGCACTGAAAAGATAACTGAAAATAATTGGGCTGGAAGCAGTAGCGGATTCGTGATGATGGTAATGAGCAAGTGAAGAAAAAAAAACGGTACATTTTTTAATGCATAAAGAATATTTTCAGCCAACAAGATCGAGTCGTAAAATAGAGTTTTTTGAAAACATCGCACAGACATTGTTTCAGAGGTTTTTTTTCGATTCTGAAATTCTGATCCATCTTGGATTGTATCGTCGGACATGAGCCACATTCTGAATAGTTTCCAGAATAGGTAAACATGGTTCGGAAACTAAATTTTAAAAACTAGTACGTTCAGTACAAATTCATTGAAAATCTTGGACATATTTTCACTTCGTTGCTCTCATCTCAACTGCAACCAACTTCGTCATAGTAAGGTTACTATAACAGTAACTAGAGTGAAGTTGCTACGAACCGAGATAGTGCAGACCACGGGGATGTCACTTATTCATCCAATATTCATTATTGCCGAAGAAGAAACAATCTATTTGTAACTCGATTCGGCCATGCAACGCAAATTTGTCGATGTTGCCGAATCCTATAACAAACTGAAAATTAAAAAACGGAATCTATAAAATGTAGACGAAATTCAAAAACTCCAAAAAATTTTGTAAATTCGATGTAGATTTTTATAGTAAGTGACACCCTCGTGGTGCAGACATGATGATTATACTAGATTCGATCGCAGCGCTGTGGTGGCCAACCGTGTTTTTCTATCCATCCAGATTAACTCGTCAGAACTCACGTCTTCTACCTACAGAAGATGATAACAAACAAGAAAATGCACCAATATATAGAACACCATGAGGTCACGACCTGTACTTCAAAGGGTTTGACTTATATGGAAATATCCTATCGACCTTTAAGAAATCAGTAAGAAACATATTAGACTGGTGAGTTCTAGATCACAATAAACCATACTTTCTTTGTGCAATTTTGATCTTTAACTCAATGTGCACTCATGATATTATTGTTTTGTGCATTATTTTATTTCAATTCATTCTACATTTCATGTCGTCTAAGGTTTTATCATAGATTAATAGAGGAGGAGAATCATAAGATTGTGCAACGTTTCGTTTTAACTCTTTCAACCGAAAAACCGGTTTTACATGAGAAAAATACAGACGAATTCGTTAAAAGAGCGATAAAACAAAAATTAAAAAGGTGCGCAATTTTATGATTCCCTTCCTGTAATAAAAAAAACTATAAAAGGTACTCAACTTCTTTTACGTCAGTTTAAAGACCAACTTCTTTTAAATTGTACCAATATTTATTTTTCTATTTACTACCAAGTTTATTACAGACACCCTGATGATGGGCACATTAGTTGCCTGAAACTGCGGTAGGAAGTAAATAGAAAAATAAATATTGGTACAATTTAAAAGAAGTTGGTCTTTAAACTGACGTAAAAGAAGTTGAGTTGAGTCAATTGTGCCGAGTTTCGCGCCTCAAAACATAAATATCTCTGTAGTTGAGTATTTATACAAAAAATGTATAAAAGGTAGATTTCGTCCATTTATGAATTCCTGAGATTCGAATAAGGTTTGAACCGATTTTGTTTATCAGATCCATTGCTTCTTTCGCCCACCCACGAACCGAATGATTCGACGGCAAAAGCGATAAAGTGGTGGTTCTGTTTGATTTTTGAATACTTTGTGTGCTTTCTCGCAGCTGCCTTTGTAGATGCCATTCCTGGTACCTTCGATCTACCAGCCATGTTGGATGCGGCCAATGAATCTACAATAGTTGCATCGCATACCAAAGTGCGACCTTTTTCCCAAGCAACGAGGTGATGCCGTCGGGCGTCGTTTACCATCATCTCTCAAAAGCCCTGGTGGTTCCAATCTGATGTTTATTGATTTTCTTCAGTTTTGCGTGTCGAAAATATTTTCCTGAATTCTTTTTGCAGTGCAGTCCGTGACGACCTAGTTCGTCAACTGATGTTCCACAAACGCACTCAAATGGATGGCAAATTTTCGTTCCTAAACGTAAACCAATGTATGTGCGAATCACGTCGTTCGTTAAAAATGTTCCAATGTTAGGACTGCGTATAACGCTTCTGCACCTTGTTCTGAATTGGTGAAAACGGAAATGTTCGACTTGATTGGAAAAGTTCTTGGTTTTATATTCACTTCATATAATTTCTTAACAAATTATCATATAAATGATTAATTTCCTAGACGGATTTGTCATTGGACATCGGCCTGTTAAATTGTTCTTAAAACCAATAAATAAAAAAAATTAAAATTAGCAAAAAATATCACTAAAAACGTAGCAATCGCAAGCTAAATTCGTCTTTTTTATAACATACGGGGTCATCAAAATGTAACTCCACAGTCGGTATTTTTCTCTCGCTCACCTCCGTGTCAGAAAGAGACAACTATTGCAGGTTGTGGAGTTACATATATGGATGACCGAGTATTTTGAAGAACGGGTCTTAAAAATACTTGCGAAATCTTCGTACAAGTTTGGGACATGATGTCACAGATTTCCACGACACATGGTCCATTCGATTCGTTGAACTAACGAAATCAGTTAGTGTATAGGTCTCATAGTACGAAGATTTTGTTTATACGAAGAGTGTTAATTTTTATTGTTTTATATTTTATGAATCTTACTGATTATACGTTTAAATTGTGACATTCATAGTATTCCGGGGGCCATATTTATCTAAAATTCATCGGAGACTCGTCTCATGACTTTTTTAAAGAAACTTCGTTCAAAAATTGCTTAGATTGGGAGTTAGATTTTTCTGGTCGAGGCGGCCAACTGGCCTTGAAACACAGATACTATGATCCTTTGTTCCTTCCCCGTTTTTCTTCTAACATTCCACCAAGTCATGTATTCTGTCTTAGTTAGATTCCCACATTTTTTTAAATGTTCCCATTTCAGAACGCATAGTTGTAACCGGTACGCCGAATAAGCCTCGTCGTCTGAGCACACGTACTACGATACATCTTCTAGCCTCCGGCACAAGCCGTACACGCCAAATGAATCTCGCTGTGTGGGCCCGGACATTACGATACATCTTCAAGCCTCCAACTTGACTATGCTTATTCTAAACGAGCCCGTAAATGCAGTGTATCACACACAACTGAAATACCTTTTTCTAGGGCATTTTTGTGAGCAACCATTAATCTGTTTCTTGGACCACATGCTTAACGTGAATTCCGAACCACGCCTATATATTGTAGCTGCATATATAGGATTTCATCTGGTGTTCATTATATCTCCGCCTTAAGATAGACTCAGATATCTGTACACAGAATTCATCGTGTATGGGTAACTTCATACATGTCGTTCTTCTGTGTACGGTTCGTTGTGGACACCAAACACCACAACTACCCATTTTTGGAAGCTTGGGTGTACTTAGGAACGTTACTTTCATGCTACAAATTGAAGAAAAATCCTATACAGAATTTTATCCTCACCGGGCTTGAACCCGGGTATTCTTGGTGGAAAGCCAGTACGTTACCACTGAGCTAACCCGCTCCCTTGGGAGTTACAGGCCACTTCCGGTTTGAGTGGCGGCCATCTTGAGTTTTAAGATTTCTCTTGAAATTGCGAATTGAACAACTTTGTATAAGATCATTTTCTGATGTTTCTCTTACGACTTATGAACATTTGAAACGTTTCTGAACATTTGGGACCATTATGCAAGATAGCAAAAAACCATTTTTTTGTCTACGGCCTTTGGGCCGACCTACGGCACTAAGAAGAGGTTTCGGACAAATACTTTCATGTACAAAAACGTTTGGCTCTGTTTTAAAACATCAACATTAGAGGAAAAACCACCAAATATCGTGTAATGTCGTGCTGTCGTTTAGTGTACTAACGTGAATTGGGACAACGCTAAGGACGCTACACCCCGTATCACTGATTTCTGGAAGTTCAAATCTTTCATTAAAAACCTTGAAGAGCAAAAAACCATGTTTTGACTACTTTTTCGGCAGTAACTTCGAAAGCTTTCGACTGATTCTGCCTAAAATGATTTCCGTCATCAATTTTTCGATTATCTTTCAGGAAAGACAAAAGATTTTGAAAATCGGATTGGGTTTACCCGATTTATGTAGAAAAAACACGTTGGGCGCTAATAGAGACTCATTTTTAGGGCCTAGGTAGTTCAGTAAATTAAAGGACACACTTTACCTTCCAATTTTCAAAATTTTCAATTTCAATATTTTAAACATTTCTCGAATAAATAGTTATAAATCGTTAAAATTCGGCACATACTAACCTGTGTGTGTACGTTGATGGGCCTTAAGGTGAGAACTTTTTGTGTAAACTTTATTGCAACCATTTGCGTCGCATCGATGCACTTTACGAAGGTTTTTGCTGACTTCCTTCGCAGTTATTAGACCCGGAATTAAACAATTACTTTTCATTTTCATTTTTGATCCATCGGTTGAATGTGACTGAATCGCATCGTTGTTGGTATAATAATTCTGCATTAATACTCTAGTTGGTTTTGGTGTAATTACTGGCTTTTGAAGTACGTTGTTTTCAAATTTATCCACCGCAACCGTACTGTTAGTTTGAGTCTTGGAAATGTTGTTTGTGTTATTGTTATTGTTGATGTTGTTGTTGTTGTTTCGGTTTTTATGAGGTGAAGATTCTTTCAGGCGCTGCTTTCTTATCAAACTGCTGAAGAAAAGAAAATATTTTCTAAGCTCACTTTCAAATACAACGCTGAAATCAATCTTTAGCAAAGATCATGTCTAACGTGTCTGAACTTTAATGTTAAGTGGAAAGCCACTAGTCGTTAAACTTTGCATGCTCTACCCGACTTTAAATAATCGAGTCCAACATATCGGTATTCTCACCTATCTTAAACAATTTTAATCGTGCAATAAAAAAGACTCGCACATTGATTTTAAATGGCCATAAAATTCGTTAATATTGACAATAAATTGATTTTAAGAACCATGCGAATTGAAAGTAATGAAGAGCGAAAAAGATTTGTCACTTACATACGGAGCTTTAATGATTATTTTTTAGTACAAAGTAAAGAAAAACCGATAAAAATGATGTTTTATTTGCGCGTAAATTTAACATTTTCTACCATAAATTTTTGAGGCAAAATAATTAAGATTTTTCAAGTGGTTCCTCGTAGTTTGAATTTGTCTGCTGTAAGGCAGCAACGAGGTAGTGAACGCCGTGAATGTGAAACGTGATGGTAATATGGATCCCTCTGCGGAACATGCTGGTTATGTGTATCATTCTGCTCTTTATCATTTGAATGCAAAAGAGCTGAAGATATTATCACAACAAAAACACTTTTTAAAAGGGAAACGTGATGCAAGTCCTCGTACTTTCTTCCAAAACAACTGATATTAATTTGGGTGACGCTTACAGCTTCGGAACGCAAAAAATTCTTTTGAGAAATTTTCACATTTGATGAAAAAAATGGGTCACAAATGCCGGACCCTCCTAAAGTAATAATTTTTTTGCGCTTTCAGATTTCACACCACAAAAATTTTGCTTTGCGCGATGTGTGGAGTAGCCAAAATTTTTTTCGCCCAAATTTTTTTGCGTTTCTAAGCTGTAATTGATTGTAATTAATATCAGTTGTTTTGGAAGAAGGGACGAGGACTTGCGTTACGTTTCCCTTTTAAAAAGGGTTTTTCTTGTGATCCCAATTAGACAATTCGTGTCGTTGCGTTAATGTGTCAAATATATACAAAAGAAATTCTATTGTGTTATTTGACGTTTCACATCGTGTCGCTCGTGTGCAGGCCCGTAGCCAAGGTCGACTGCCAGGGGGGGCTCGAGCCCCCCCCCACCGAATAGATAAAATTATATGAAATTTTGAGAAAGTTCTCTTTATTTCACGCATTTCACATTAATACAGTCGTATTTTTGGTATAGGGTTTTCGTTAAACAGGGTCGCCGATAGAAAGTGTTTTGTGTTTGACCGGCGCCCCCCCCCCCTCCTCCCTAAATCATTTGCCGTGCCTAGCACACAGAACTGTTGTTTATTTCCCAGCTTTTCAGGACGCACACATGAATCTGCTTCGTCTTTGAAACAGAACCGAGACGTCGGAAATCGCGAGCGGAGCGAACGAAAAAATTTTTTCACAAAGTTTTCATGGCGTTTTCATTTTCCCAAAATAATGTCATTACTTATTTTCACAATGAAATTATCTTCTTCTTGGTTCGTTTAGCTCACGAAATGTGAGTTAAATTTGCAAAGTTCCCCTTCTGCCTAAAAAAAACAAAGCTACTCTAAGTTTTGACAATAGAATTTGTCCTTCACTTCCCATATTTTCCTGAAATCTTTCACACTATTTATAAGAAAATTTCCTAAATTTTTACCGCAGGTTTTGTTAGCAGCTAGCATACAGCTTCTGTTATAACGCTGCAGGGAAAAAAATTTTGTGTACTATTCTTATGTGAGAAAAATAAGAAGTTTAGTTTGAGTGGGTGGTGAATGTTATATTTAAAAGTTGCGCCGCAGGCGAAAATTTTTCAAAATTGAATTGCACATTTTGGTTTTCTATGAAAGTATACAGTTCTAATTACCATTTTATAGTAAAAATTCTAACAGCTCAGTATATGTGACCGATAACACGCCACTGTCGTTTAGAGTTTCAAAAGTTTTTTCTTGCAATGTAGAACCGAGAATCTATTTCAATCCCGAAATGGAAACATTGAAATGAGATTGAAAAAGAAAAGTATGATTGTACTACATGGAGTGAAAAGTCCGCGGCCTTGCAATGAAAGAACTAACTTTTACATATGAAATTAATTTTATTCTTCAACGTCCTGCAACATTTGGATACCTTTGGTATAATAGGATTTCTCCAACCCTGCAAAATAGGCCTCTGTTTCGGATATCACCTCATCATTAGAGTAAAATCATTTTCCCTGTAGCCATCTTTTTAAGTTTGGGAACAAATAGTAGTCGCTGGGGGCCAGATCTGGAGAGTAAGGTGGGTGGTGGAGTAATTCATAGCCCAAAGAGTCCAGTTTCACAGTTGCTTTTATGGATAAATGCGCTGGTGCATTGTCATGATGAAACAGGACCTTTTTCTTCTGCATATGCGGTCGTTTTCTCTTGATCTCGTTGTCGAGCTGTTCCAATAATGTGACATAGTACTCGCCAGTTATTGTTTTTCCTTTCTCCAAATAGTCGATAAATATTATGCCATGCGCATCCCAAAAAATCGTGGCCATAACCTTGCCTGCAGAACGCTGTGCCTTTGGGCGCTTCGGTCGGCTTTGACCAAATTCTAACCACTCTGCAGACTGTCTATTGGACTCTGGTGTATAGTAATGAATCCACGTTTCATCAATCGTGACAAATCTACGCAAAAACTCCGTTGGATTACGCTCGAACAAAGCTAAATTACGCTCTGAATCGTCAAGACTGTGCTGCTTTTGATCAATTGTTAGAAAACGCGGCACCCATCGCGCAGAAAGCTTTTTCATGTCCAAATACTCGTGTAAAATGTGTCGCACCCGTTCTGTTGATATTTTGAGGATGTCAGCTATTTCACTAACTTTAACTTTCCAGCCAAAACAATACGATGGATTCTTTTGATGTTTTCTTCAGTAACTGCTTCACTTGGACGTCCTGAACGTGGGGCATCATCGGTGCTTGTATTACCTCGTTTAAATTCAGCATGCCACTTCTTGACCGTTGTATACGACGGAGAAGATATGCCATAACACTTATCCAGCCATTCTTTGCTTTGCACCGTATTTTTTCCCATTAAGAAACAATGTTTAATCAACACATGGAATTCATTATTTTCCATTTTTTACGAACAACAAAAACCTGCGTCACTCTATTGACAGTAATTCGAAAACTATGACACCAAATGTCAGGAAATTTTGGCTGTAGACAAGTAAAGGGTGGTACTACTGAATGTTAACAAAAATTCTGAAGTAATGACGCCATCTCTATGTGAGGCCGCGGACTTTTCACCCCATGTAGTAGTATGAGTATGTAAGTATGAGGCGAAAATTTCAAGTAATGAAAACGATCATAACGTCAAGATTTATATTTTTTCGCAAAATTCGCAACATTTCAGTTTCGCCAGGGGGGCTCTGAAGACCCTCAGGGGGGGCTAAGCCCCCCTTGCCCCCCCCCTAGATACGGGCCTGCTCGTGTGCCTAACAAGTTTAATCGCGATCAGTTCTTTTGGAAGTAGGAAAATTGTTTTTATTTATAGAATTTTTTTCGAGCCGCCGCTGCCAAACCGAAGCGCGGCGGCTACTACTTCCATGGGCGAAAATGATTCCTTCATTCTACAACATATCAAAACAATTTTTGAGCCGACGCCGCCGCCAGGCCGAAGCGCGGCGGCTACTACTCCCATGGGCGAAAATGATCCTCTCATTTTGGCGGTCACCCCGATACATTACACACCCAACCCAATAACTTTCTCTTTGACATTAAACTTCTATCTCGAACACTCAACATTTGTCTTAAACAAAATGTCTGCCATACACATTACACACCTTGGCGCCTTCTAAGAGCCCTGGCGCCCAAACGAGGCCGGTACTCTGCTTTTTTAAAATCTCATATGGTATAGAATGCCCTCCCGAAGGTCACTGCAAAATTTCAAGCCAGATAGCCATTTCGAGCCAGAGACGAAAAAGTCGTTTTTCATACAAATGGCAACCCACAAAACTTGCTAACGTAGGATATTGAAATCAACTTTGGATTCTATGAAAAAATGCACTTTTCGTATAGAAAATGATCATTTTCGAAAGGTCATATCTCCGGATCCGCTGAACCGCTTTTCATTAATGATAGACACTTCGCCTTAGAATTTTCCGTAGTTATTTTGTTACCGCGCGCCCATGATTTCCATATTACCAACATGTCCCACATTTGCGGTATTCACACATGTTTTCTTTTGGAAACTAAACATTCTTTTACAAAACAAATTATTTTCTCAATTTCTTCACATTTGTTCGGATCCAACGCGTAATATTTACGAGTCAGGGCTACAAACGACAGTTTTTTTATCTTGTTTAGCCATTGGCGTTTTAAATCGTTCTCATGCAACGGAACTGAGCATTTTCTTAAATATTTTTTGGATTTCGCCCCTTTGCATGTAAAGTTTTATGTGCACCTGTTTTGAACAATTGTTTGTGGGAATTTTCGCTTGTATCACAGATGGTTTATATGGTAAAAAAGAAAGGTTGAGTTAGAACATCAGCAAAATCGGTCAAGAACTTCCCAAAATACGGTTGCGTTCATCATAGTGAAATAAGCACAGAAATTGGTCTTCCTGGTTTCACATGAAAGCGAGTTACTTAATCATGATGCACATTCTAGTTCTCAAGGTCATATTTCTACCTTATAAAACGTTGAAAGCCAAGACTTTTATCTTTTTTTATTCACTAACAGTCTCGGTCCAGAAAATTCTGCTAGAAAATGTTGTACAGGCTGGAAACCCGACTAAAAGTGTGGCATATTCTTTCATTGCATTGTTTAGCTCATAAATCCGTAATCCGGAAGCGAAAAATCGAGGAATGAGTCGACTTCATAAAGTTTTATTTTTGTAATGTACAACAATGGTACCGTACACATGCACCTTATGTTTTCGAAAATATTTTCACACGAAATTTATTACGTATTCAATGTGTAAACACATAAGTACAACGATTTATTATTTATAGTAACGTTCGTTAAATTAAGACATGTCTAGGAAGCAGGCCTTTATTCAAATAACCAGATTTTATAAAAAGTAAAACAATTATGTGAGCTACGCTTATAATAGCATTAGCTTTGTGTTTATATATATTCAATTACAAATCCTTAATGTGGATAATAACCTCAAGCAATCTTTCTATCAATCGGATATCTATCAATCAATAAACAATAAAGCTCAATGTCATTATTCTATGGTATGATGTGACTATGAGTTGGAAAATATTTAATAAACGTGTAAAGTACCTCAATAATTTTGAACACCTTTCATTTAATTTACTCCAAATATATCAATTGTTATTGGGCTTCAAGTTGTTTTTTTGAATGTTAATGACTTAGATACGAGAACTGACTAACAAGTTGTGATAGATTTTAATCAACAATTTACTTACTATTTTTGAAATTGAAATAAATTTGATTTGGGCAGGTGGATTTTTGGCGCATCTGAGTCTGCAACTGAATCTGAAAAAAATTAAAATAAATCATTAACATAAACCAAAAAGTCTTATATGTTTTCAAGCGTAGCTGTCAATTTGAATTTTCAAATGATTTAAGAGCGAAAGATTCAACCTTGTAACGATGTAAACGTTCGTTGGAAACATTCGACAAGTTAAGTCGAACACGGTTCGCACAATTTTCATTTCATCGATAAGGTATTTGCTAAAATAGCTGAATTCAAAAAATGAAATTCTTTACTGTAGAATGAGAATAGTATGGCGATTGATCATATTTTTAAGGTAACACGTCTGTGGGCAAATAGTATTTTCCTTGCAAAATGATATTCGTCCAGAGTTACGCCTCTTGATTTTGTCGATCTTTTACTTCCAAAATTGTGGAAATAGTTGTGTGTTTGCTCGTATTCAGCTATGATAACAGTGGTGGCGCCACTAACCAAGAATCAAATAAGTCTGTTGAAAAGAAACAATTCACTGTGATTTCTATAACCACTCGTTCATGCTCAGAATACTGAAATGATTCTGATTTTGGGCAGCAACATGCTTTATTTGTACGGTCATGAAGATTTATTTTTTCAGTACTTACTCCCACTATGAACGCAGCTCGTACAGAAAATCTAATGTCATCCACACAAACTGTTGAAGTTGTCTTTTTTATCAAAAGAACGCTCATAAATCTCGTAATAAAATTAAGGAAAATTATAGATTGTGGTTTGTTCGACATATTTCTCATCAGGCAATAGAACGTTTCATGTGCGTGTGTTGTCATCGAACCTCAAGTCGTGACATCTACGCTTTTTTCATAGCTGAATCAACGTCTCAAATTAGAACTACTCCCTTTTCTCAATTGGCGTCATCCATGTTTTCATAGCTGAATACGGGCAAACATAAAACTAGTGACACAATCTATAGTACCCACTTGTCTATGGCGGCATCTATTTATTTCAACAAATATCAATTACAATAAAAATCACAAAAAAAATATCACAGATAGAGGACTTCCTCTAAATTCTCAAATTGTTGGAAACATCCCATTACAGCTGCAGCGTTTTCCTTTTGTATTGCCATGCTAATACGTTGCTTCAGGAAACTCTTAGATCTTCATTCGTCAGTTTTCAGTGCAATCTATTTCCCTAATTCATTGAAAAATTTTAAAGATTCATCGCACCATGGGCCCATAGTTTCGACCGCGAAGGGTACGAAGCGGAAATTTCTCTCTTGTATTTGGATGTTTTACGATTTGCTTTGTCGTTGGTTGTTTTCCCCGCTACTTTCAAACTAAACTTTAAATTACTGGCGACGAGCACGTCAGTGCATGTAGCATCCCACACCAGGGATTGGCCTCCATACCATGGGATCAAAGTAGTGCAATCTACTCTTTTTCCGTCCGCTGTCACCAGATCTCTTTTTATTATATTGTTGAACTCTGAGTGTGTCGACCATCTCCCCGAAGTAATGCTGTGAGGCGGTTCCGGGGAGAAGAGAGCATGGAGAGTAAGGAAGGAGTTTTTAGTTGGTAGGTCGTTTAAGAATGGAATCCAACACTACCTTGGTCCAGGAGGACTGGGTGTCTATGAAGATTTCCTCACCCTTATAAAAAAGCGCTCTTCTTACACTTTATACCATGTATTCTTTTCTGTCTACACGCGCACCACAAACACACTCATGTGGCGTACAAATGTCGATGCCCAAACGTAGGCCAATCATTATACGAAATGAGTTTTTGGCTAGAAGAGTTCCGATTGTTCTTGAGGGTAGAGCATGCAACCATGCGCCTGACTCTAGTTTTTGAATCGCTATCATTCTTGCTTTGTCTACATCCTTCTCGAATTCTGGTTGGTCAAACAGTCTGTGTATCTGAACAGTGTCCCATGCTCTCTGGACTTCTGGGAATTCGGGTTGACATCTTCGTAGTCGGATATTTCTTCAATGTTGAGCGAAGGTAAGCGTAACATGATGCCAGTCGTTGAAGTTAACCCATTCACTGGTGATAAAAAAGCTGGCAAAGCCAAATACTGGACTCTCTGTACTCCAAGTCCGTCATGTCGTACTGTCAGCAAAGACAAAATCCTTTGGTCGTTGTTCAATTTAGAGTTCGTAATTGTGTGGACTTGATGGTCGCATCAACCTTTTGTGAAATTTCTTTATGGTTCCAGGTTGGGAACGTTCGCAGTAGGAATACGAGTTTGGGAACTGACAGACAGTTTTTCAGAAGATGATATGCAATTTGGTAATTATCTAGGTCTGTAAGTCTTTCAAACCATACTCTTAGCTGGCGCATTTATTATTTATTTTCATTTTAAAGATAAATATGTACGCATAACTTAAGACCATTTGTTGGTGGCGCTATCGTTTGTTTTCGTAGCTGAATAAGAACGAAATTAAAAACAAGTTCCTCTTAATCAATCTCTACATTTAGTCCAGATTGAAAGTACACTTTCTCGAAATTATTCTTCCAAAAAAGTCTCCTACAGTAAAGTTCTCTAACTTTGACCGCCTTTTTCTATAAAGGATTTCGAAAGTCAAAAGATTATTTTTACATTTTGCTATTTATATTTGACGAATAATTTCGATTTTACGCAATAACAACTGTAGCATCTTGGGAAGGACGGTCAAAGTTAAAGACCTTTACTGTACTCAACAATTTCTCTCTCAAGTCCATACAGTTGTACATTTGCCCTCCCCGATGAGAAAATTACATATCAAAAATTTTATCGTTTCCCTCCATCTCTGGAACTGCCCTATAGTTTTATATAAAATTTCTCGAAGAACAATCTAACACGACGAGAGGAGTGGTGAAATAAAGCGTTTCAATCCGGGCCTTGATTATTTTGTGGGAACATTTGCAAATCGAAATCGAATCAAAATCTGCAAAAAGCTTTTAGAGTCACAAATCCTGCCAGGCAGGGATTTCCTCTCTACGGCCCTGAAACCAATGTTTGTGAAATGTGTATCATGTTACCGATCAATTAAATTCAACCGAGTGATCAGTTTATGTTTTCCAATTCGTTAGTAATGCATGTTACGTCAGAGAAGAGACATGTACATACAACTGGTATAATCATGCTCTATATAGCCATGCTATTTTAAATAAGATATTTTTATTATTATTCAAATTGCATATGAAATTCTGTAATACATTTTATGCAGCCGACATATTTCTATGTTTCAATAGAACACCAATGGTATAAAGCCTTTCAAATTTCAAATTATATTTTTATTATTCGTTTCTCGATGCCACTCTCAAGGCTAGGACTAAAAGATTTATAATTGAACAAAGAATCAAATTAGAAGATTTAAATACGATACATCGGAGATACGAATCTCAATGATTATTGTTTTGATAATGACTACTACTGGTTTTTGTGGGGTTTTCATGTGTAATTTATTTTTATATGGATATTAAAATTGGTTGTGAAATCGCATATCTTTGATATTAATTGAGTATAATGACTACACTTCATTGAAAAGATATCCATAAATATTGGTCATGTGCTGTCGTTAAGAAATTTATCGACTGGGCACCATGCAGTTCACAATGCCCAAATATTGCAATTAATTAATTGTAATAAATTTTAAAATGAATTTCTTGTATTAGATTTTCACATGATAATAAAATGCATCGATGTCCGGCTGTGAATTGTGTAAACAAAAAACAATGATCTAATTTGGAGTGAGCAACAACAAATATTTTTCATTTAATTTATCGACGAAATATTTTGGCTTGAGCACAAATAACTTCTGGACAAATATTTTACGATTATTTGTACACGATACACTTAATGACTCATTACTCAATGACATTAGCTTTCAACACTGAAAGATGAAAAAACTTTTAGCTTCTAATTTCATTGGTACTGACAGATAGATTTCGGTACCAAAGATGAGTACACTCATGGGGTAAAATAAATATTTCTGTGTAAACTGTCGTTCTGCTTGCATCTTACCTTTTAGAAAATTTTCTTGAATTTTCACGAAATATTTTTTTTGCATGAAACTCGATCGATTAAAATTTTCGAGAACATTTTGAATGCTTTCACAAGTTCCTTCCAGAAAAAAATTTCATGAAAATAACGAAACTATTGCAAAAATTTTCCGAAAGTCCTTTCAACATTGCTCACGTTTTGCCTGGTGTGTATACTAACCTTAACTTAGATCTGTTTTGCAAATTGTTTCTTGATCGATAATCTCTTGTAGGTGTTAACCGTTTCACGATCCACGTTACAAAAAAAAATCAAAAATCATTTCTAAAACAAGATTTATTTAAAATTACCTTCAGCTAATGAGCCACATCCAAAACCCACCACTTTCTTACTTCAATCTATCCATTTAATTCACGAAATATCGGCTACACAGTGGCACAGCTTCCTCTGTGAACCGTACTGTCCAACCCTGCATATCTTTCATTTGAAGAAGTCGCAGTTTTGGTGCTTATTAAGTAGCGGTAGCTACTTTATGGAAATGCTCTGGCTGTCTGTCTGTCTGTGTACGTTTTTTGACAGCTGTCAAAGTGACTGCTGTTAAAGTGACAAATGTCAAAGTGACAGATGTTGAAGTGACAGCTGTGAGAGTGACATCTGTTGAAGTGAAATCTATGAAGTCACAGCTGTTAAAGTGACACTCGGACACCTGTCACTGACATTTGTTTGTCAAGAAATGTATTCTAACGCTACTTTCTTATACCATTTAAATGGCTTATTAAATAGCGGTAGCTACTTTATGGGAATTCTCTGGCTGTCTGTCTGTGCACGTTTTTTGACAGCTGTCAAAGTGATAGCTGTCACTCTGACATTTGTTTTGTCAAGAAAATTACGCTACCGCTACTTTCTGATACCATTCACACAGATATAAGCGAGTGGTAAACGACTCCCTAAAAAACCTCGACTTCGACCACTTTCTAACCCAACCGTATCTTTGGAAGTTCTTGAACGATTTCGCTCGAACCCCAAAACCTACCAATTCAGAGGTCCAAATTCGACTGGTCACGTCATAGTAAAAGCGTAGTCCCCGCACACTAGTCTTTGTTCACTTCGAGCAGTTGTGGGAATTTATCTATTTTTGTATTGATCGAGTTCTTGTTAAATTAAAAGTAAACCTGTACAGCATATGTGTTCACTGCTCATTGCATGTTCTTTAATGTGTAGATTTCACAACTTCAGGAAGTTCTTATTAACAATTCAGAATACCGTCAATCTTAAATTTTCTCTAACAAAATGTTACACCACCGCAACGAATTCACGACTTCAAGAAATATTTCTCTATAAAAACTTTTTTTTCCAGCCAAGAAATTGAAAATTATGTTTTCGTCTTAATTTACATGTCTTGAATCGGAATATTATTACACATAAAAAATAATAAAACTATTCCTAGGTCATTAATATACAATGTTGTGTTTTACACGACTGTCGTTCCGATCTTACATAATTATATAGCTTTCAATCTATTCTCTTACAAAGTTGTTTATATTCGAACCACATGAGTATCAACGTACAATTTACTTGAACTTATCAGGAATAAAAACTTTACAGGTGAATTGAATATATGTGGAGTATAATAAAATCTTACGTGAAACTGTGAACTTATATCATTAAACGAAGTTTCGCCAATCGTTTCAGTTGATTAACTTATTTTATAGACTTCGCGGTGATAAAATTAATATTGTTTGTCATAAAATTTCAAATTCATTTTCATTTCAATTAATTTATCTACACTCAAACGATCGCTTAAAATGAATGCACTGACTGCGGCAGTATTCATCGAAGTTTTCGAACCATTCTAAATTTCATAATGTGCATTGAACATGCCAAGTTGCATTAATAATAATCGCAACTGACGTTTATGTGCAGTCAAAATGGAATATTATTATAGATTCTTGAAAATGATGTATTGTTTGGAATCAATCAGACATGAGAGAAGAAAAACATCTAAATAAATTGGCAATTATGAAGACACAGGGTGGTAAATTGAGAACAGTGTAAACAAACATTCATCACGCCCACATTTGTTCAATATAGCAGCTGTGAATGAAATATGCCAGAAATGGTTAACAGATTACAGTGGAATCTTCCATCTGCATTCAGTGTAGTCCAAATTTACATCAAGTAGCAATTTTGCTAATAAAGATGCGCCGATACAATACCGAATATTGTCGGGAGAATCGAGAGCTAAGGTTAGTTTCTGATTTTACTGATTTCTTAAAGATATGTAAGAGTTTTTTTAGATTGTAACAAGATTTTTATGAGTTGTTCGATCTATCTCTCAGCGGCCGTATCTAAGATTTGAGATTTGTTCCTTCCCTTCTGATATATAACAATGTTCTCAGAAGTGATGGAGCAAATCTTGGGAGGCGGAGAAAATCTGCCTCATAACAGCAAAATTGCTTGGCGTTCGCACAAAATAACCCCTGGACAAAATATCTCCGGACGAAATAACCACCGAACAAAATGACCCCGGACAAAATAACCCTGATAAAATAACCCCGGACAAAATGGCTCTAGGTCAAAAAACCCCCGGACAAAATAACCCCGGACGAAATAACCCCCAGGGGTTTTTTTCCGGTTTCAAGAAGTAATGAAATGATAAAAATGCCGTTATTTCGTCCGGGGTTATTTTGTCCGGGGGTTTTTTGACATAGAGCCATAATTTCTTTATATGTATATAACGAAATGCACGAAAAAGAGTTTGACCCACTCTATTTGCCTGAGCCAGTGAATCAATTTTCATCAACTTTTTTTAGTTAGTTTTTTTTAGATTAAAAAACTTGGAAAGCAATCCCCGTTTTTAAATCGCGGATATAAGCAAAAATGTTCCTGCGACCTTAAAAAAATATATTATTGACGACTTTTTCGATCGCAGCTTCGAAAGTTTTCGACTATTTTTGCCCACTTTTAACGCCAACACTCCTCTTGAGACTACTTTTCAGTCAGGCCCGGGGACCGCCCTATGGCTGAAAAAAGAAAAACCGATCCAAATTTTCAAAATTTTCGCGTGAGGCGCTCAAAAACACCTGTATTTAGTGAAAAAACTAGTGAAGAGCCTAAAAAACGGCGATATACACATAGAAAATCAATCAATTATTGAAACTCCTACTTATAATAAGTCCTAAAATCTAAAAATTTCTCCTGTGGCAATTAAGCCGTTCTTCGAATTACCTAAAGAACGAGGAAAACCAGTCCAAAGTTTTGCTGCGGCAACATACGGTACTGCTATCACTTGTCTGTGGGGGAGTGTCTTTAAAGTTATCACTAAACCTGAGCCATTCAACACTTCTACTATTGCATATGCGCGTTTACATGCCAATGCTTACCATAAGTAGGCACAGGGCCGTAGCTGGAAAATATTGACTTTAGTGCAGCAATTTATTCTCACAGTGATGTATCCATGCCTAAAATGACGTTATTTGAAATAAAAAGTGGGGGGAGGGCACTTGGAAGTTAATAAAGTTATGAGGCAAAACCGCTCTTGCAACTTTTATAAACTGTTCGAAAAATTTGAGTGTTGATTTTTTTCGAACAGTTTATAACAGTTCAGTAAGTGTTTTTGCTTCATAACTTTCAAGTGTCCCCCCCTCACTTTTTATTTCAAATAACTTCATTTTAGGCATGAATACATCATTATGAGAATAAACTGCTACCCTGAAGTCAATATTTTCTAGCTTCGGCCCTGAGTAGGCATAAGTGAGTGAGAAGCACCTTGTTCATTTGAAAGCAAAAATTTGTTAAATCGAGATCGTTGAGATATCAAACAAACCTAACGCGATGCAGCTAGAAGAAACGGGCATAACAAGATCGTGTCGCATAAGATATGGTAGCATCCGCATTCAAAATGTTTGCTTGAGCACGCAATCTTAAGATTTTAACTAATTAAATTTATAGTTTGTCTGAGAAAAGGTGAATTCTTTATTCCATGTTGAAGCAGCAAACCATAACAATTTGTATTGGGGACAATTTTTCTATTTAATGATTTCCTTGTAACTGCAACACTTCAAATGAATGTTTCGGTGAATCTACAAAGATGCCATAACATAACATACACATATTGCAGCGTTTCGATCTATTTTGATAATTCGTGTAACATGTAAACACAAATTCTACTTCACTTTACATTTTAATTTATTAGTGTAATGTCCACAATGTGAATTATTTTTCCACTGGTGATTTATGTGTACACCGTGAGTGGATTTTACTGCATTTACATAATTTATCATAATAGATTTTTTGATTATTAATTCGATTTCTTATCTTTTAGTAGCTGCTCACGAAATAGGTAGCACTGCAGGTGGCATTGCTGTGACCAATAATTCCATCTTTATTATAAAGTCACGTTTATTGCATTAAAATATGTTTTTTTGGATTTCTCCGAAACACGCTGACTACAGTTTACATACAAAATATTTACAAAGTTCATCCTTGATTTTAGGTTGGAGGAAGAATAGTGAAAACTAGGAAATAAACCATTGACATAGGTATAGCGATGTAGCGATAGAGTATTGATGAAGAGTACGAAACAATATCTGAGATGTCGTTGCTGTCTATCAGAACTGCGATCAGAGCTCATTTTGATGAATGCTCAGACGAACGGACGGACAAGAAGGAAGAAATCACCTAATTAAAACATCAATAATTCGACAAATGTGAATTTTTTAAGGCCGAAAATTTGTTCTAAGCTCCCAAAATACCACGTCAAGTCAGACATGAGAGCCGCCGCCGACACATTTTAGTGCAGTTAAACCGCCTGCCGATAGGCCTCTGAAAACTTGGCTTCAGTCGGTTTGGAATTATCTAGATGTTCAGTTTTGAAAAAAAAATATTTTGTTTATCGAAATTCAACTAAAAGTTACTACTTTTCAGCCGCCGTTTCAAACTGAATTTTAGCCGCCGCCGACGGCTCTCATGTGTGGGTCGAGTTATTGATGTTTGACAGCAACATTGAAAAAATGTGACATACTTTATGAACGATCCCTTGGGTCTAACTCAAATATTTTTATGAATGAAGTATCACAACAAAAACCCTTTCTAAAAGGGAAACGTGACGCAAGTCCTCGTCTCTTCTTCCAAAACAACTGATATCAATTTGGGTAACGCTTACAGCTTCGGAACGCAAAAAATTCTTTAGAAATAATTTCATTTTTGATAAAAGAAATGCGTCACGGATGCCGGTCCCCCCAATGTTATAGTTTTTCTGTTCTTTCAGATTTGACACGACAAAAAATTAAGTTTTGCGTGTTGTGTGGAGTACGGGTAGCCAAATTGTTGGCGTGCGAAATCTGAAAGCGCAGAAAAATTATTACGTTGGGAGCAGGCTTCCGAACCTTTGGAAAAGCGGTTCGGGTTACGGTTCATGGTTTTTGAAAATTAAAAAAACGGTTTGGGTTCGGGTTCAGGGTTTTCGCAAATCAAAAAAACGGTTCGGTTTCGGGTTCAGGGTTTTCAAAAATAAAAAAAGCGGTTCGGGTTCGGGTTCAAAATGATAACTAAGGTTCAGGTTCGGCTCCACAATAAAAACAAGGTTTTGGACTCAATTCAAAACTTTAATTTTAAAATGTCCCTTAAGTTAAGTTGAGTTTTTAGTATTAAAGTAGTAGTATTATACAACAATATTACAAAGAAGATGTAAACGAAAGAGAATTAAAAGAAAATCATCCATCAAGAAATTTTCTGTTTAAGCAAACTATTAGTTGTTTCTCTAAAATTCCACCTTTTGTTCGCCCTCTACGTTTAGTAAATACGAAGGGTTGAAAACGCCCTTTCTACTGTTACTTGAGTAGCAGGGACGGCATATATTATTTCCGATAGCTGATACAATTGCGGTTGCAGTAGCTCCTGGATTTCCAGTATGTGAGAATTGTTTCACCCGGACCGAATTTGACTCTTGGAGTCCCATCAAACTGCTTTATGTGGAACAAAGTGAAGTACATAGCACAGCAAAATGTAATGTGACGCAAGTGTTCGTAATAGTCGTATAAAATTTTTAGAGTTTCAAGACCGGTCCATAAACCTTTAGAAAAAAGGGTCCGTGTTCGGGATTAGGCAGATACATGATGTGGCGGCTGAATTTCTCAGATTGACTAAAAATCCGTCACCATATAAAATACAAAGAAAAAATTATCCATATGACATTTTGTTTCACTCAGATTTTTAGTATATCTGGGGAACCCAGCCGCCATATTATGTCCCTGGGTCAGGGTTTTCGCCATTGAAAGAAACGGTTCGGGTTCGGGTTCGGGTTCAGGCTTTTCGCAAATGAAAAAAACGGTTCGGGTTCGG
>CM055403.1:73649284-73677712 GCA_029228625.1 Pseudolycoriella hygida
TGTCAAAGGGAAAGTTGTTGGGTTGGGTGTGTAGTGTATCAGGGTGACCGCCAAAATGGCGGAAAATAGGCGGGGACTCAAAAAAAAACTTTTGATGTGTTGTAGAGGCAGTTAAAGAAATCATTTTCGCCCATTGAAGTAGTAGCCGCCGCGCTTCGGTTCGGCGGCAGCGGCGGTTCAAAAAAAATTTTTGATATGTTGTAGAGGAGGTTGAGGGGATCATTTTAGCCAATGGAAGTAGTAGCCGCCGTGCTGCGGTTCGGCGGCAGCGTCGGCTCAAAATAATGCAAAACATTAAAATCACAACGAAAACCCTTTTTAAAAGGAAAACGTGACGCAAGTCCTCGTTCCTTCTTCCAAAACAACTGATATCAATTTGGATGACGCTTGCAGCTTCGTAACGCACAAAATTCTGTTGAAATATTTTCACTTTTGATTAAAAAAAAAGCGCCACAAATGCCGGACCCCCCAGTGTTATAGTTTTTCTGTTCTTTCAGCTTTCACAATGCAAAAATTTGACTTTATGGGATGTATGGCGTATTGTTGTACAGGAACTCAAATTTTTGCGAATGAAAGCTGAAAGCATAAAAAAAATATTACATTGGCGGGTCCGGCATTTGTGACGCATTTTTTTAATCAAAAGTGAAAATATTTCAAAAGAATTTTGGGCGTTCCGAAGCTGCAAGCGTCACCCAAATTGATATCGGTTGTTTTGGAAGAAGGGACGAGGACTTGCGTCACGTTTCTCTTTTAAAAAGGGTTTTTGTTGTGATGTGTCATCCCTCCCAATTCTAGAAGTTGCTTTATCCTGGGATTTGATAATTTTTCCCTAAAACCCTGAAATTCGTGTTCTCTAAAATTTTATTCTCTACAATTTTGTCTTTGAAAGCAACTTTCTAACTGCTATTGTTTTGGAGGTATGAGTCATCCCTCCCAATTCTAGAAGTGACTAAATCACGGGATTAGGTTGTTTTTCCCTCAAAACCTCAAACAAGTATTCTCTAAAATTTTATTTTCACCAACACCAGCAATTCGGCGAGCGACTAATACTGCAATCTGAAAGTTTTTTTTGGAAATTATTTATTAGCATTTTCGACGAATTGTGTTTTATGCAATTTTAAAACGAAGGTACTATTCGCACACGCGTCCATTAAACATTTAACTATTCGCACGCGACTAAGAGTTTAATCGGATAAAAAGTGAAAATTTCCTTGTATGTACAAATGGTGACGTAAAGGTTTTACGTCGGGTGTCAGATGGTATTTCTTTCAAAAAAAAACTTAAAATTACAATTTCTTCATTAGAGAGTTTGGGCAAAGCTACATATAGCGGAATTTATAACTTATAACATATAAAAAATTTTTGTATAAATTCGATTTTTGAAATTTCTCACATTTTTCCGAGGTTTTTACGAAAAATTTGTATATGTTATAATTTATAAATTTCGCTATATGTAGCTTTGCCCAAACTCTCTATTAAATTATTTTATCTGCCTAGAACGATAATCTCGCATTTTTCTCCCTCGGGCAAAATCGATATATCGTTTCTCGGCAGATAAAATAGCATATGCACCGTTGTCCAGGATGGTTTATTTTGACGATTTGGATTATTTCCCACGCCTTCGGGCACGAATCGTCAAGATAGAGCATCCTGGACAGCGGTGCATAATCTACTATTATCGCATGCTTATAGTAGCGTAATAGTGTTTAATGGGCTATTTGCACCTGCGTGCGATAAGCATCTACCATTTTAAAATTTCGATTGAAATATACACTTGTTTCTTTCGGACAATTGGTTCAAATTTTCAAAAGAGACAACTAGTTAGTACAAAAATTTCAAAAAAAATCGATAAGAAACACTTGTTTCTTAAGAAAATTACGGCTAGATTTTGATCGGACTAAAATAATAGAGTGAAGTACTGAAAAAAGATTCAGAAAGTTCGCAGTAGTCTACTAGTGGCGTCTGGGAACACGAAAAATTGGATTTCGTGTGCCAAAAATAGAATACGTGTGCCTGGAAAGACTGGGAAAGTGTACCCCACTTTTTTATTGGCCCATTAATTTCATGGTCTCCGGCGCCGTTCTTCAACGTTTATTTTGAAGATTAAGCTACTTTGATTTTCTTTGCAATTCCTTATATGACGGCGTATTCTGGAGGATAAATCTTTTGCCAACATTCCTCAGTAATGACCAGTACTCAACTTCTACGAAAAGATTCCTGAACAAATCTCTATCCCTCCATCTTATGGAGATGATCCATAACAAAATTTGCTATTTCATGTATTTTATATTATAGATGTAGTGTTGTGTTGTAGCATAGTGAAGGGAAGTGTAGTGTAGCGATGTGTAGTTTTTTTTTTGTAAGGGTGTGGAAACCTTCATAGGCACCCGGTCCTTTAACAACCCAGGTAGTGTTGGATTCCATCTTTCGATGACCTACCAACTAAAACCTCCTTCCTTAATCTCCAAGCTCTCGTCTCCCCGAAACCGCCTCACAGCATAACTTCGGGGAGGGGCTGTGCTTTCGCACGGATTCTCTCAGATCAACTGTCAGTCTTCGTTGATCGTCTCTCCATGCACTTTGCAGCTTCCCCATTATCTTCGCAACTACATTATCCGCTACCTTCCACATCTCCTCATCGCGGCACATCTCCGATATTATGTTTTCGGCATTTACATCTGACCTAATCACAGTCACCAGCTCACCTCGCTCTTGTTCGAAACGGGGGCAGGCGAACAATACGTGCTCCGCAGTTTATTCTTCTCTCTCGCATGTCATGCAGAAAGGCGACCCTGTGAATCCACACCTGTGCAAGTATTTTCTGAAGCACCCGTGACCCGACAGGAACTGTGTCAGTTGGAAGTTAACCTCTCTATGCTTCCTCTGTACTCATGGCGTTATGTTCGGTATGAGTCTATGGGCTAACCTTCCCTTGTCCGTGGAGTCCCACTCTTGCTGCCACTGTCTCAGTGATTCGGCTCTTAATTGCGTCCTAACTGATTTGGTAGTTTTACCCTCCCTTTTCTTCGTTCTGTGACATTCGCTGTCTTCCATCAGCGTTGTGCAAATGGGCATCGTACCGGTGTGTAGTGTAGCGAAATGTAGTAAAGTGTAGTGACCTGAAGTGAGATGTAGTGAGAAGTAGTGAGATATAATGAAGAGTGGTGACGTGTAGTGAGGTAAGTGAGGTGCAGTGACGTTGGGTTTTATATTATAGATATTGTGAATTATAGCGAGGTTTTGTGTATTGTAGTGAGATGTTCTAAGGTGTAGTGAGATGTAGTGTGGTGTAGTGAGATGTAGTGTAGTGTAGTGGGATGTAGTGTAGTATAGTGAGATGAGCGAGGTGTAGTGTAGTGAGATGTAGTAAGGTTTAGTGTAGTGAAATGTACTGAGATGTAATAAGGTGTAGTAAGGTGTAGTGAGATGTACTGAGGTGGTGTAACGAGATGTAGTGTAGTGTAATGAGATGTACTGAGGTGGTGTAATGAGATGTAGTGTAATGAAATGTACTGGGACGTAGTAAGGTGTAGTGAGATGTACTAAGGTGTAGTGTAGTGAAATGTACGGAGATGTAGTGAGGTGTAGTGTGTTGCAGTGAGATGTAGTGAGGCGTGGTGACATGTAGTGTAGTGAGGTGCAGTGATGTTGTGTTTTATATTATAGATGAGATTGGTGTTATTAGAAGGGTGAGTTTTCGAAAAAAAATGTTTTTTTTCGAAAACATAATTTATTTTTTTAGACATTTCGAGAAAATACGCCATTATTAAATTATTGTAACTAAATCTTTCCTTTAATATTTTGTTCTTTTTTTTCGACTCAAAAGCATTTTACTTGAATTATTGAGCTTTAAGCGAAAGACAAACGAACAGAATTACGTTATAAGGTTGTAAGCCACATAATTTGATGTCACTTTTTTTTCGCACAAATGTCATATTTGAAACTGAGATAGCAGTGGTATGTGGCTTAGAACCTTATATCGGTTCTAGTTCTAATATGAGTGATTTCCAACATATTAAAAAGTTTATAGCTGTCTACGTTACGAATACGAAGTAAAACTCTCTAAGCAAAGCAACCAAAAGTATATTTTGCCTGAATTTTCGCAGACCTAATCAATGTCTATATTCTTGTTTGAATTATGGTCCAGGTATATTCTGTAATATATAAATATTTCTATCAATTTCTGTGCATTTTTGATGATGATTGTTCAAGACACTACGAATGAACGAAATCATAACGTTTGCTGTAGCCAGCCGTCGTGGTAAGTGCAGTGCACCGTTTACCTATCTACAAAAAAAATTATTTTAACGGTATGGCACGAGGTAAGCCAACACAGACATTCATCCGAAACAGAGTGAAACACTTTATCTCTCACAATTTTACACGACCGTGTGTAACAAGCACATAAAAACAACATTAATATACGATTTTATAGTTTTAGTGTTGTGAAAGTTATTATTAACAAAAACACCTTGTGCACAAAACCGTTTTCAAATGCGATCTTTACTTCTTATAGTTTCAGTTGACGAATACGAGACAGTCTTTTTGTTTTTTTGTTGTGTCTTCATTGATATGCAACACTTGTATTAAATAACTTACATTTTTTTTAAAATTAATTGCTTTCGCATTTCTGCTGTTCTAATAATTTTAATTAATTTGCTTGAAAAAAGATTCAATGTTGAGAAGACTTTTTATTTTGCAGTTTTGGCAAACACTTTCAACTTGATAAGATCAACGTTTTTAACATTGGACAAACTTTTTGCACAACGAAATGAACATTCACAGTTACCGCATTTTGGTAAAGATAAATATGAATGTTAATTAGTTAAATTTCTCACAAACGATAATTTCAAATAAAAATTACTTAATTAACACACCTACAGCAGTGATTTAAATTCAATATTTAAAATAGAATTTTAACTTTTTTGATACATTCACAGATACGGAACATAAATAGATGGTTCCGTCTTTATAATTATTGAACATTTTAGCACTTTCATAGTAGGGTGGATGTGGGAAAAACTTTTACTATTTTTAATCGATTTGAAAATAAACAAAAAATAATAGCGAAAGCCCCTCACCCCCTTTACTGTTACATAAAATTGTGCCATTAATTGAATTCTGCGCATACGATACATATTTTGCGCAGAACTTCCATTAAGACACACGTAGAGTGCTATTTTTGAATTCCAAAATCTAGTACTTCTTAGATCTTTCTTCTAGTCTTTTTGCAACATCTATTTTGATACATATGATCAAACATTAATTCTGAAGTTTCGCTAAAATTACTTCATAGTAATTACAGATTACAGGAAAAATGTAAAAAAAATTTGATATTTCGAAGATTCATGTGGGATCGGTGTAAATGCTACAGTGGAGAATTGTGTCAATAGAACGATACCAATAATCTTTCGACGGAGTTAATTGAAGCGTTGACGGATAAAGTTGTTCTAAATAAAGTTTCGGCATTGACGAGAAGTCGGATGTTGTAATTAATTTAAATCTGTCGTCGTTTCTCTATGTTTCTACATTCAAAAATCAGTTTTGACGAATTTCTATAGGCAGTCCTTAACGAAAGTAGATGGCAGCACATTCTATATACTTGACGTTTGAAGCAGACTAACTTGTGTGAGAATTCTGACATTGGGACTAGATTATCTCTAGTTCATGGTATCGACGTTACGAGGATAACAGTTGCCGCATTTTTCGTTGAGAATGGCTTATATAAAGAAGACACCAAAAATTACATGTAGAATTGTACTAAATCATCTTCTCTGACCAGGGCCGGCCTGGCTACCAAAATGCCCTTCGGTGATGATATTAAAAATTGATTTTTGAAGGTCCAACCCGGGGCACAGCGCAAAAAACCCATCGGTGTTTGCACCGATGCACCATTCGGCCAGTCCGGGCCTGTCTTAACAATTAATTTCTGAAGTAGTTATCACTTTAATTGCGTAGACAAATATGTAACTTCGTGAGTTAGAGAGGAAGAGGAAGGTATGAAGAGTTGACGTTATGATTTAGGACATTTTTAAAGTCTTAAATTTTGACGTTTAATAGAGAAAAATTCGTCTAAACTTATATGGGGGAATTCTTGAATTTACAAAATGTAAAATTTTTTTTGTATTTCTCCTGTCATCTAAAATTACTACAAAGTAATTTTAGCGAAATTTTAAAATAAATTTTTTATTTGAATCAATGAAAACTCCACCGAAAAAGCTTCTATATATTCCTAGCTGCCACCGCTTACATCAAAATATCAGATCAATAATCTTTCATTTACACTTGGCGGCTTCGCCTTGGACAACTACTTCGCTCCTAGTCACGTAAACAACTGTAGTTTACTCTGGTGAAAGGATTAACTGTGAATGATGTACACTATGATGTTGGTGACATGTTCTTTCAAAAACCTCATAACTTATTTCCATTGCTATTGCGCAATGAATTGATGACAATGTATTTGTAAATATGAACAAGAACATTTTCGATTGAGGTCGTCTTTGATTCACACAAATATTAAGCAGATCTGAGTGAAAGGACTTTATAAACGGATTATAATAAGAAAGAGTTCTTTCTAGTTGTAATTCATTTATAAAATCAAGAGATGTTCACTCACGAACTTGACCTTTCACATGAACTGTTGCATCTTTTTCAGTTATTTTATAACCGTACGAAGAGTCTCTTTTCAATGTAGACTTCATGAACTGTATATACAGCGGGAAAGAGTAAACTTTACTTTGAAAGTATAGTTGAAGCAACGTGTAAATAATATGTGATGGTAACGAACAGTTGATTTATTAGATCTTTAATGTAGAATCTTTGCATTGAAGTGGATAAGTAAAACTGTTCCTTATTTCAAGAAACGACGATTTTATGTTCTGGGTAAGAATATCACAAACCATTACACCACACGCAATATGTGTTCCTCCTAAATACATTTTTGGAAAGTATAGCGATGGAGATTGCAAAAACAATTTCATCACATAAATTACATAAACCTATCTCCAAAATTAACGTTGGTTTTGGTACTTTTTTTTAAGTTAAATATTTATACTGACAACAAGAGACTATCGAAAATTTTCTGATGGGATTTCCAACATTAAAATTTCGAATCAATGTAAATAAAATATGACATCATTCCGTCAGATCAATCACAGCTTCATACTCGTAACTTTGTTCATTTTATCAAAGTTTGCATCCGTGTTCAACGTTTCAATAGACGTAACAGTGGGAGTATGGTATCGATATTGATATGATTTTGTCCCCCAGTTGGCGCTCTTTAGCTTTTTTTTTTTGCTTTTGATGGACGATGATAAAGCACTGCGTGCGCATGAGATACGGCGAAGCAAATTTAAAAAGTATATGATTTTGTGTTTATTGAGTTTCCGTTGTTTCTCTCATTGCTCTTTCTTGTATGCTCTGAAAAATGATGAGTACAAAGAGTAACGACAACACAAAGGCTCACGTATTGCACGAAACGTATAATTTTTAAATTTGGTTGATTGTAAACCAATAAAATATTATTTGAAAATTTTTTTTTGAGTTTAAAGTTATTAGAATGTTCGAAAATTTTATCATCACTTAACTGCCCCAGCGCTTAAACGATTCTCAATGTGTCCCTGACAAAAAGTGTCTATGGAGCCGACTTGATCTGAAGTGATTTAGGTGGTGCTCAAGAGCAAAATAGTAAAAATATCGCGAAAATCAGAAGAAATGCTGCAGCTCCACTCTGCACTTAATTATCGTGAATTAATTTTTTTCTGAAAGCCACATGTGTAACGTGTCCAACGGCACTTTACATGACATATTTGAGATAAAAATAAATTGAATATTTTGCGGCCATTTTAGTGAGGTACGTCTGTACGCGTAAGAATTTTTAGACGCACCCCACTAAAATGGCCACAAAATATTCAATTTTTATCTCAAATATGTCATGTAAAGTGCCGTTGGACACGTTACACATGTGACTTTCAGGAGAAAATTAATCCGCGATAATTTAGTGCAGAGTGGAGCTGCAGCATCTCTTATGATTTTCGCGATTTTTTTACTATTTTGCTCTTGAGCACCACCTAAATCACTTCAGATCAAGTCGGCTCCATACACACTTTTTGTCAGGGACACATTTAGAATCGTTTAAGCGCTGGGGCCCCATACCTTACATCTTTTGGACCACCCTACGTACAGACGATTAAAGTGTTGAGTTTCACGAAAATCAAATTAAGCTTCTATAAGCCGAAAGGTTTTGCCCGTGACGCAGGCCAACTACGGGCTAAATTGGTAAAAAAATTCGGTCCACTATAATCCAAAAGTGGAACCTTAAGGAAACGGGGGTTTAAGGGACACCGATAAAAATGATGTTTTTCCAGGGTAACTTTTGTTAAAAAAATTGTCAAATTCAAAAAAGTACCTCAATAGCTATATAAATTCATTGTTTTTTTTTATCTAGTAGTTGAACTACTTTTTTGCGATTGCTTAGTTTTTTCGTCCGAAGGTTGGTCTACACTTTTATCTAGGACACTTGATGCCGAAAATTTGAAAATGCCAAAACTAAGGAAGTAGGCTGCGTACCTAGGATTGAAGAAGGCAGCCTGGTGCTTACTATATTTTTTTACCAGTATAAAGGCAGTAGTGAGATCTATGCGTTACATATTTCAACTCGGCACTAGACTGTGCCTAGTTGTGACACATTGAATGCAGGAGGCAACCGCCGAATTGAAACTTATGTGACGTATAGAACTCACTTCTGCCACCACGCCTCCACTCCAAAACAGATGTTTAGCACCAGGCTGCCTTCTTTATTCCCAGCGTTACTAACTATTAACCTTGCTCCTTCTTCCGTCAGGCGCAGTCAGAACTTCAGCACCAGGCTGTCTTGGTCTGACAAGGTTTTACCTTTCTTCGGTAAAACCTTGCCAGCCTGGTGCTGAAATTCTGACTACGCCTAAATGAAAGAAGGAGCGAGGTTAATGGAAGTTGGTACCAGGCTGCGTGCTTTGACTTAAGCTGGTAATAAAGTAGGCAGCCTGGTGTTGAACATCTGTATTTGCCAAAGTGCATACAGTAGTGAGTTCTATACAGGTGGGTGAGAGTCCTTTGTTCCGAAACGTGCAAATGGTATTCAGAGTGAAGTTAGCTGCGGTTGCGATCGTAGCTAACTTCATTACAAACAAATCAGCTGATTTTTTGAATTTGTCAATGAAACAGGTCGATATTACCTGACCTGAACCTGAAATCTTAAATTTGAGTTCAGGTCAGGTCAGGTCAGGTCAGTTAAAAAAAAACCTGACCTGAACCTGAACCTGATTTTTGTTAAACCTGAAATTACCTGAATGACCTGGTTATTTTTTATTTGTTTGGGAAAAATTGATTAATTGTTATATTAAAGTTTAGTTAAAAATAAACGCTCTATTTTTAACTCAACTTTAATATAATTTTGAAATTGCACGGAGTTACGCGCACTCCCAAAATGTGGAAAAAACCCCAAGTGATTAATTGTGTTTTTGAAAAAAAACATGATACTCTGGTACCCTTTGTGTACTTATATCATATAACCATACTCGTTATTGACGTTGCATTATGTAGTCAAGCTAATTGGACGATTTTTCATTCATTCCTAGAGGAGTAAACGTTGTGATCGTAAGTTTGTGATATTTTGACTTTCTAGAGCCACAGGCGAATGTTATGAGCTGTAAGGCTCTTGAGACAGGCGAAAGTTTAGTAAATGAATTATATTTGTTCTATTTTTGATTCGTCACTCACGGGGTGCTCGGAACAGCTTAGGTTCGACCTCACCTTAACCTGATATACATTAAAGCTAATCTAGCCATGAAACTTGAAATTTGATTTTTTTCCGGGCCTAGGTCAGATCAGGTTCATGTTAACCTGACAATTTGTATGAAAATATTCAGGCCAACCTGAACCTGACCTCAACAGAACCTGAAATAAAATCATATTTCAGGTTCGGTTCAGATTCAATTTAACGCAGGACCTAAAATGCGATCATTAGGTTACGTTCAAAATCAGGTTTTGGTTAACCGAAACTAAAACCGGTCGAACCCGATTTTCATAAATATTAAACGTAGAATGGGATTATGTTTTTTTAAGATGCAAGTGAAATACGTATCTCGATCTCAACTTCGAGAGGGACACAAAAATCAAAAGACCAATCCGGGCAGGGGCGTCGACTTTCATTTGACTCGTGGGGGGGGGGGGCAAACAAATCGAAAGCAAAAATGTCGTTAGGGACAACCAGGATTGACTTTAATTGTAATGCGCCGCAGGCGAAAGTTTCCAATGTTATAACCCCTTAATTCAGGAGAACTTAACTATTTGGCATAATTCTCGTAGGGGCACCGCCCCTCACGGATTTTTTCGTCGGAAGCATCTGTCCCGGCTAACCGTGGAAGTCGGCGCTCCTGAATCCGGGCCTGTTTAATCGTATTTCTTTTGTCTTATGAAAGAAGGCTGTTTCTGTCGATGAGTTACGACGTGATGTAATATGGAACGTATCAGAGTACTTTTTGTTTATAATCAATCATGAATCGAAATGATAAATGAATAAACCTCAAATGAGTGTGTTGGGATCAAGAGTCGGTATATTAAAATTGACAAAATAACATTTTTAACGTCTCATTTTTGATCAAATATATTAACATGAGCGACATAAACATTTTGAACCATTTCCCTACCTGCTCGTTGACTTAAAGATTTGACGTTTAAAACGTCATTTTGACAGTTGGAATAAACCAACTTTTGATACCTACAAACTCAAATAATATTAATTTATTGACATATTATGAGATGAACATCGAGACTTCCGCTCATATGTCAATACAATATTTTAGTGCTAAAGCGAAAAAGATGTAAATGGAACAAAAAGTTCTCCTTCAAATATAAATTATGTTGGTTTATCCCCCTAGTGCATAACGCGGAAAACACAGCCCGAATGCAAAAAACAAAATTAAATCTCATCCGACTACATTTTTCATGAGACTCGTATGATCATTTTGGATTTCAGGTTTTCAGGTTTCAGGTCAATTTCAGGTCAGGTTGAAATCTAGAAAATCAGGTTCAGGTATTTTTCAGCACTTCGAGCCTTAGCTGATTTGTTTGTAATGAAGTTAGCTACGGTCCAAACTATAGCTAACTTCACCCTGAATAGCATTTGCACGGTTCAGAACAAAGGAGTGTCACCACCTGGGTTCTATATGTCACAAAAATTTCAATTCGGGTGCTGTCCCCTGCATTCAAAATGTCGTAACTCAAAGACGCAGCCTAATGCCGAGTTGAAACTAATGTGACACGTATGGATCTCACTACGTCTTACACTTTGGTAAAAACAGATGTCAGCACTAGACTGCCTTCTTTATTCCCAGATACAGGGCTCAAGTACGCAGCCAGGTATCAAATTATGTTCTTCTAGCGAAGAGTTTGTTAAAAAAACTAATCAATCTCAAAAAAGTAGCTCAACTAATAGATGAAAAACAATGAATTGAAGTACTTTTTTGAATTTGACGATTTTTTTTAACAATTTGTTTTTGTCCAAAAAGACCCGATAAGTTCGGCAAAATTTTTTACAAAATACAGACAAAAATTTCTCCATTTGACAATAATTATTTGTTTCATCAGATTTATAGTCTATGTGGGGAACCCAGCTTGTATCTGCATCATAAAAACATGGGATATTTCTATGTTATGTCGCTGTTGCCCTTATTTGTCTTCCCCGCATTAGTGTTTGAATTTTATGTTATTAAAAAAAGTGAAACGAATTTAAAAGAATTGCTTTATTGGTGTGGCGGCAACGCACTTTAAACAATATATTCAATTTCTCTCATTAAAATAATATCATCGAGACCAATGCAATTCACTAGCAAAATGCAATATTACAATTCGCTATTTCCACAAGCCATAATTACAAGAGTTATATGTTATAATCCAATTAAAAGCAGCCTACACAATCGAAAATATGTATGAAACCTAATAAATAAATATTAATATCATTACCGGGTGTAGATTTATAACAAGCGATACGTATTTATTGTAATGAATTAAAAATTAATTTATTACCTCATCTCATATATAACTATATCGTTGTAATTTGGTACATGCATGCAGATAGAACAATTCGCACATGAAAAATAGGCTTTTATTTGGATTTTCGCTACAAGCGCTTTTGTTAACGATTTTTACGAAGAAATGTTGCATTTGTTGAATGGAAATCGTAATATTATTCACTTTTAAAGTGAAGAACAAACATTGCGATCGTTTGTATCATTTCATTCGGGATTTGCTTGGTAGGTTAGGTACCGAATACACATTACAAGTTGAAAAATGAATATCAATTATTCATTAATTGGATTTCATTGCATAATTAATCAAATAAATGATTATAAATGTGTCAATTCATTCGTGTTACTGAATTACTTTTCATGTAAGCAATTTAGCTACATAAGTTTTTGAAATTTTTTATTGAACTTCAACATAATTTTGTGAATTATTTTGTTGGATTTGCAAATAACGTTTTACACTTCCTTGAATGGAATCAATTTAGCGGGAAATGTAATGAAATATTTCATAAAACTTCGATTATTGGCTTATTAAATTTTCACCTGCGTCCACAGTAAATTAATGGATTTTCAATGTAAAAATTGGTTGCAATATAACTTGAGAAAATGAGCAGTGAATGAAAGTTTAGATGTGACGCATGCACCTTCACCTGTGTCCAATTGCAAAATCGAAGATTTGAAGAGTGACTACTAAAGTTGTCGGTACATAAAAAGTCATAGAACATTTGCAACGCGGGCCCGTGCGAGCCCTTCACGGTGTAACAAATAGAAGAGTAATTTTTACGCTCATTTCGTGAATATTTACTTGAAAGAGTTTCAGCGACCCCCAAAAATCGTATCTTCTTGCAAACGTCGTGGAAAACGCAAACGCCCCATATACTTCGTACACATGTAAAATGAGCGAACATTTAAAATATGTACAAAGAGGGAATCCCTTGGAAAAGAGGGCCAAGGGACTGAATGCTAGAAGGATGTGCAATTTCTATAATTCAGACTAAGAAAATGTTTTTGGTGTCGAGCGACAATTTAATGTTTAAACTGTAGTTGTAATACACTGTGCTGAAGTAAATTTCTGCTACTGCTGATACAATTGCAAAAAAAAAGTCAAAAGCCCTAAAGTTCATTTTTCAGCAACTTCGTCAATGAATTTTAATATTATTTATTTTGCCCTCGTCGATTACACTACTCGACACTTTTTTTGTAGCAAATATGTTTCCAAAAACCTCCAACCCGTTTTTCCTCTAGAATCAGAATCTGTTCTAAAAATTTCTCTATCACGTCTAAATTTTGAATTATATCAAATTAAAGTTACATGGGACCTTCGAATGTTAGAAAGAGATGTTGCGAAAGTCTCTTTGTAACATTCGAAGGTCCCATGTAACTTTAATTTGATATAATTCAAAATTTAGACGTGATAAAGAAATTTTGAAAACAGATTCTGATTCTAGAGGAAAAACGGGTCTGAGGTTTTTGGAATCATATTTGCTACACGAAAATTTTTAAAATTTGTAACCTAGTGTTATTCTTACCTGTTGATCGAACGCTTAGATCCACTGGTTCCAACTGTACAGGAGGGCCCTCCGCCTGAAAAAATTAAAGACAGAAATATAACCAAAAGTTATGACGTCATAGATATTGTTCCGTTTAATTTTTCAACACTACACTATCGCTATTTTTCTATACCCATGTCAATGGCTTATTAAAGTACTCACATCGGTAGACCAAGAAAGTGAGTGCAATTTGGAACTAACGATCTCGACCGTGTGTTGAAAGGTTCAATTCTTCTACAGTAATTTTTATGTGGGGAATTCTTTAAGTGGCAGAATTATCAAACATTAGCAATTAGCAAAGAGACCCGTGCGTTCTGATACGCTCTTACATATCAGAAGTTACCGAAAGTAGTATTAAGAATCCTCCCGAAATCGACCTAGTGCACTACCATGAATTTAGGACTGACCTATACCCCTAACTTTATATATTTTGTCCGGTCCATGTGGGATATTCTGTCCGAGGATAACTTGTCACGAAAATTTTGTTCGGTGATCCCTGGAAAAAATATCCCACATGGACCGGACAAAATATCCCACATGGACCGGACAAAATATCCCACATGGACCGGACAAAATATCCCACATGGACCGGACAAAATATTCCCAGACAAAATGTCTACTCAGAAGTGGTGGATATTGTTTTGAGTAGCAATTGAACTAACTCTGTCAACGTTGCATTTGGCAACTCTTTGTACACCGCGTAACGATATCTTTATCCGAAGTGTCTATGAATTAATTTTACTTTACTTTTGTTAACCGAACCAAGTGGTTCTTAATTAAAATACAGCTCCGTAATCCATTTCCATCATTACATCATATAGTTTCCATCATATAGGTATGGGTATAATATATTAGATGTGATGTTGCATACTAGGGGGCTCTGCCCCCTTATCCCTAAGCAGATTGCCTCAATTCAACGAATATCTAAGATAGTATGACCAGTTGAGCTGATATACTATACACATGGTCTGAAAGACAAGGTGTACTGAGGCTGTCGTAAACGACGAAATCAACAACATTTTTGTATCCTAGATACCGGGAAGTTTGGAAGCCGAAAAATTGGATACCGGGAAATTAGACGAAAAAATAACATACGACGCGTCGAAGAAATTGGAAAATAACTAAAAATCGGGAAATAAGTAAAGATCTTGAATAACTAAAATCAGGAAATGAATAAAAATCGGGAAATAAGTAAAAATCGGGAAATGACTAAAAATCGGGAAATAACTAATATCTGGAAATGACTAAAATTCAGGAAATAAGTTAAAATCGGGAAATGACCAAAAATCGGGAAATAAGTAAAAACCTTCCCGGTTTAAGTAAAAATCAGGAAATAAGTAAAAATCAGGAAATGACTAAAAATCGGGAAATAAGTAAAAATCGGGAAATAAGTAAAAATCGGGAAATGACTAAAATCGGGAAATAACTAATATCTGGAAATGACTAAAATTCAGGAAATAAGTTAAAATCGGGAAATGACCAAAAATCGGGAAATAACTAAAGTCAGGAAGTGACTAAAGATCGTTAAGTGACTAAAAATCGGGAAATAAGTAAAAATCTGGAAATAAGTAAAAATTGGGAAATTACTAAAAATCGGGAAATGACTAAAAATCGGTAAATAAGTAAAAATCGGGAAATACGTTAAAATCGAGAAATAATTTAAAATCGGGAAATGACTAAAATCGGTTTGAAATAAATTTAAGGAAATTTAAGAAAATGAAAGACAAGCGTAACACTTCCCCGCATAAATGAAAAAAAAATTGGAAGAAACACTTTAAAAAATGTCGCTCGCTACGCTCGCCTAATTTATCATATGCTATCTATCGGTTGTTCTTTGTGCTGAATACCTTAATCCGTAACTAAACGTGGAAGGTACGTCCTGTTACGTCATATCTTCGAAACCGGGAAATTTTGTTTCCAAAATCGGGAAATTTTACTTTCAAAAAACGGGAAATTCAGCCTGATTTTGCGGATACCGGGAAAAATCGAGAAATCAAATTTGGGTATCGGGAAAAAACATAATTTCCACACGTGTCTTGTTTAACATTTTGGAAGTATTTTGAAGAATTGTTAATGGCTTTTTTGAATGTTGATTCGAGACTAGATTTAGACTCTACTCTACAGACGGTATAGCAGCCGTAGAAACATTGTATTCTATGGGTGCAATAACACCAAAACGAGATTTTTCTCATATTTTGACCATTGGCGAATATAATTAGTTAGCTGATTCTCAAGATATAGTATCTATTTCGGGTCTAAGAAGGGGACAGGGAAGAATTTTTCTTATTGATTATGAATATGTTATAAAAGACATTCACTGTTCTGACACATCGTTAAGATTCTTAAATGTACGGCAGAAGGCGAGGCAACATAAGAATAATTTCTAAATTTATTCATTTAAGGTTGAAACATTCATAAATTACATCGAAGAAGTTGTTTTTAAAGCATTCTCTTATCCTAACTTTGAAAACTTACAACCATTTCTTACCTCTTTAGCTGGCAGAGGGTATATCCCGAATTCATTCTGAAAAAAAACAACTAATTAAACATTTTATCAATCAATCAATAATTTAAAATCATATAACTAAGTTTCCATCTGTCTCAAATATCCCATTTCTAAAATATTTTTCTTCTTTTGCTCAGCTGTACTAATAAATCTGAAACATTTAAATCGGGCGTGGCGGAACTATACTTTATATAAATTGACCATTATTTTACAATAAAATAGTTCTGTCTATTTAATTAATAGCCCCGGTATCGTACACAGACAAAATTACAACCATAATATCACATACGCAACAAGACCTTAGATTAAATCGTTTCATAAAATAGATTCATAAAATATTTAAATCAAACCACGAGAAGCACTAAACAAGTGTAATATAAACTACAACGCTGAATATAAATTATACAACAAATCGTTATTTTTATTAAATATTTTATCCATTTAGGTTTTCAATACATTTTGTTATGATGGTAACCATTCGGTTCTGTTCTAACCTACTAAATTATTTATTTTGATTAAAAATGAAAACCTTCAAGGAAATGATCAATTTATTTTAACGACAATTATTTTCATGAGTTTTACGACAGTTGCATTATTACACACGCTATTCTTGTATACGGTAGATGGAAATGCTGCCGTAAATTAACTTGTTTATCTTACATTGTATGAACCAACGTTTCCATATACTTTATTGGATGAGATTTAAAAGCAACTTGAAGAACCATATCAGCCCAATTAGATGCATTCAATTGCACTTGAGGTAGAGTTTGCTTTCAAATTTTGTGCTACTAAATCATTAAAGTTAATGAACTCAATCATATTTGGAAAGGTGTTTCCAGGGTCTTATTTTGACGATTCGAATTTCTTAAAATGGAAAAATAAACGATCCACAGAACGAGTCCGCTCTAATCTCCTTAGGGACGGGTTTTTCATTTTTAGACCCGTACGAAGAACGAAGTTCTTCGAAACGAGGTCTATTGCGTTACCACGACGTTTGTACCCAGTCGAATTTTGACCCGGGAGTAGGGGAGATCATCGAACATGGTCCTTAGATGGCGAGTCAGCAATAAAAAAAAATGTCCGTCCATTCGTCAAGTAAAACTGAGCCGATTTTCAAAAACTTCTTTTTCCCTGAAAGGAAACTGAAAAAGTTTTTACGAGATGGAATCTGGGCACTATCGGCCCAAGGGCCGCCGAGCTAGGGCCGTTTAAGTGGTTTTTGGTCTTTTGTACATAATTCGAGTAAATCATTTCCGATTTTCATACATTTTTTGTTTTGTTTGAAAGGTCCGGGTATGGCCGACAATTTATGGAAGAAAGTTTTTTGATTTTGAGCCTTTGGACTTTGCTAGGGCACTAAAAACGAATCTCTGCTAGGGCCTTACTTTTTTTGTAAATAACTCGAGTAAATCCCTTCCGATTTCCAACAAAACTTTTATGGAAGAAAATTTTTTGATTAGAAGCCTTTGGACTCAGCCAGGACCCTGAAACTGAGTTTCTACTAGTTCCCAATTCTGTTGATTCTTTTTCTACAGACTCATAAAAGTTAGACTGAACGAACACTAAATGAATTATCAAACTTTTAATTGTCAACAACATGAGATATGTTCACGTTAACATTTTCATTTGTTGAATTCTGCTTTAACGCGTGCTCGCTTGCACGCGTGTTCTATGTGAATTCAAATCATTTCAAATAGCGACCGTTTGGTGAACACATCCCATTCCTTTTGACGGGTTCAACGTAACTTTGAAGCGGCTGTATTTGAGAGAAAACCGAGTACCGAATTATATTGAAAAACAAATTTGGGCTCGGTGTCTGCGTTTAGGGCTGAAGCGGGCCTCAGGTCGGCCATAGCCAAAAAAAATTTTGTTTGCTCTGTTGCAGATCTAATTGAGGGAAACATTTTTGTCTATGGAAGTATGTGTTCTGTTAAAAAGTCGCGATAGAGCGACCAATATAGAATAAACACGTATGGTCCAGACGACAAGTTCAGGGGTCAAACTAAAAATGTCTTTTTCCACAAGCCTCTCGAATAAAAAAGATCTACGAGCCGAAAAATGCCCATCTTCGAACATCACCTAACTTTTTTGATCGCCTTCCACTCAAGTTATTGTGTTCACATTTGTTCGCTTCAAAAATTACGCGTATGAAAGTCCGTTCAAAACAGAATGGGAGTAGGGAGCTAGTTCACTTTCACAAACGACGGTATACGTTTTGCCAGAAAGATTTGGCATGTCATTAACCGATCGGTATTTAATAACATTTTGTATAACAAAATAAGAATTGATCGCCAAAAATAAAAAAATTATTGCGAAAAATATAAAACGTGGTCGAAATCTCCGCATTCTAATTTCACAGCGGTCAATTCTTTATTTTTAGCGATCAATTCTTCAATTTTCGCGGTCATTCCTTATTTTAGAATTAGCGGTTTAAATTCTTAACGAGAACTTTAAGGCTATATCTTTCTATCTATGTATTCGACTGGTTACCAGAGACTTGATATGGCTACTCGGTTCCCCATTATAACTTCAAATGTGAGCAAATGTCATCATAACTTGACATTTTACAAGAAAAATTTCTACATATGACAATTTGGTTCATCAGATTTGTAGTTCGAACCCAGCCGCCACATCATGTCTCTGCTGTTCTCCCCGAGTTGATTTTGTTGCTGGGATTTTTGTACAGAGAATATACATATATATATAGCGAAATGTGATATTCATGTGACGCCCAGTGAATTCTTTATGATGGCTCAGTCAGTGATGCAGTAAATGCATTTAAAATACATTCCCAGTATACATTTTGACATTAAATTTGATCCATCACTGTGTGATGGACTTTGAATGCATTCAAAAGGCACTTTTTATTTCACTGGGCGCGGTTTCTTCACTTCCTGTGATTCAATAGACAGTTTGTTCCCAGTCCCAGCATAAATATAATTTCTTGGCTATAAACAACAACAGAACTTGGGAATTCACTTCATTGTATATTCTAATCCTGGCGAATCATAATTTCCGGATATTTTACTCGTCATTTTACAGACGCAAAAAATCGATTTTTTTTTGTTAAAATTTGTAATTCTAAAAATGTGGACTTGATCACTGCCATGACTTTAGTCAGCAAATAAGTGATATATCTGCGAGATTCTTATTGACATCTTAAATCAATTTGCACAGCTATATAAGCGTATAATTATTGTGAGCAACTGTGCAGTTCGACATTATTATATACCTGTAATTTATTGCGAGTTATATAAAATTATCTATAGTAAACCGAATTAATGATGTATGAAATAACGCCCATAAAACTCAATAAAATTATGAATAGCAGGGGGAAGTTATGCAAAAAAGTTGTCTCATTCAAGAAATCGTAATAACAGCAATTGGTAGCAGATGATTTTCAAATAACCATATAAGTATCAAGTCAAGTGGCCTTCCATAAAATATTTTATTGTTTTATTAATTTAAAGAATTCCCTTTGAATTTCGCAATTAAAATTCCTTTTAAAATTTGATTTGAAATTAATAATAAATGATCTTGAGAGTTGCGTTTCGTCGACTGACATTTGCATTGTGCATGCTGCATGGTAAGAGCGATGGTTTTAAGAGTTTGAATGATACATGTTACGTGAAATATGAGCAAATGTTGATTAATGACAAATATGATAGAAAAGTTTGTGTTTCGAAATAAACATTTTAAATTACGTTGCAAAGGTGACGTATGCTCAATAGCAACTGTAAAATGGTCGCGATTTATTTTATCTATCTAGAACGATAAACTCAAACTTATCCCTCTAGGGGAAATTTGCTTATCTCGATGTATCTGTTCTCGATAGATAAAATAGCATATGTACCTCTTGGCAAAATTGTTATTTTGACGTGTGGTATTTTGACCCACGCCTTCGGCTAGGACCACAATGCCCCACGAGTCAAAACAACAACTTTGGCAAGAGGAGCATAATCTACTATTTAAGTACGGTATAAAGAACAACTTTATAAAGGATTCCACTGAGAAAAAGGGGTGGGTTTGTTGGTGTTGTCTGATGTTTTCAGCGAAGTTATTTACGTCACAAGGACAAAAGCCGGATATGCTTCTCCGAGTAACGTTTTAAGTTTTACATGCTTCATATTAGACCGAAAGTAAAAAAATGTCAATTTTGAGGGGCGAAAGTAAACTTTATGCTCTAATGTAAAGCATGTAATCTTTGTTTTTCATACGTGAAATTACCATATTTTCTCCACTGAAATGCGTTACGTTTCGTCTAATGACAATAATCGCGACAATAATCCAATTTTCATTACTCGAAAAACGAAGATTGTAACTTTCGGGTCCCATTTAAGAACCGAAAATAAAAAAATTCAACTTATGTGTTGTCAACTTATCTACATAACACGAAAGTCAACTTAGATAATGCGAAAGTAAAAATTCACAATTCTCGGACGGGGTTGAATTTTCATACTTTCGTCCCTTGTAATCCAAATAACCATTTCTAACTGGGAGCTGTAAATAATGTTTTTTTCCCGGCATCCAAATCCGATTTCCCATTTTTTCCTGGAGATTTCCCGGTGAAAAATTGAAATTTCCTGGTGATCAAAATGCGATTTCCCGGTGGCCAAAAGTTATTTCCCAGTGACCAAAATGTTGAAATGCTGCGAGTGGAGCGAGCGAGATTTTCTTTCATACTTTTTGACGAAACCGTTGACATATCAATCAATATTTTACAAAGAAAAATTTATGAATAGCGAGCGGAAACGAGCGAGATTTTTATTTTAATAATTTTTTCCGAAATCGTTGACATATCAATCAACATTTCACAAAGAAAAATTTATGAATCGCGAGCGGAGCGACCGAGATTTTTCTTAATACTATTTAATGAACTTCCCATTTTTTAGTCATTGCCCATCCTGAAGCGATTTCCCATTTTTTGTCATTTCCCATCCTGAAGCGATTTCCCATTTTTTAGTCATTTCCCATCCTGAAGCGATTTCCCATTTTTAGTAATTTCCCACTTTGAAGCGATTTCCCATTTCTTAGTCATTTCCCATCTTGAAGCGATTTCCCAATTTTTAGTCATTTCCCTTCCTGAAGCGATTTCCCATTTTTTAGTATTTTCCTACTTTGAAGCGATTTCCCATTTTTAGTAATTTCCCATCCTGAAGCGATTTCCCATTTTTTAGTCATTTCCCATCCTGAAGCGATTTCCCATTTTTTGTCATTTCCCATCTTAAAGCGATTTCCCATAACGTAAACCGTTCGAGCTTTGCTCGAGCATATTTCCCGAAACGTGAACCGCTCGAGAGCACGATTCCCGAACAAGAACCACAAGAACCAGTGGATTTCCTAGTATCCGGTTTTTCGGCACTCAAACTGCCCGGTATCCTAGATGCCAAGGATACACACTATTTCCAGCTGCGTGAATTATCATGATTTGTTTGGTGTAATGTTCTTGCGTTCTCGCATAACAAATAACCTTTCACTATCGATTAGAATGAGACAAAATTTTGATGAAAGTGTTAGACTAGAATAGTGAACCCTGAACAGACAATAGGAAAGGTATATTTACTCCTCATTTCAGGAAGGTGACCTGAGTGAAAATACTTTTTGCAACTTACTGGAAATGTTTTTCCATACCCTTGACACATAACATTTTGTACACAACTATGGACAAAAAATTTATCTCGCGTTAGTTATTGCATCCCCCTCCTTCGGCTCGTGCCGAATAAAACTCTCTGCCTATTCATCAATCTCTACCGAATCCTAACCCGTAAAATCCGAACGTAACCTGAAAAATTACCTTAAAACTGTCCACCAGTTCCAGACCAAGCTCAGGTCATTTTGATCGACTTGGCCTGACCAGAGTTTTCAGCAGCCACTTACCTCATAAGGGGCCATCCATAAAGTACGTATTCAAAAATGACAATTTTAGACCGTCCTCCCCCCTCGTAAAATGTATGGGAAAAAAACACCTCAGTGGCTGTCTAGGGAGATAAGTCATACATTACTATGTTGTATATAAAATTAATTTTGTTGATTTCTTACTTCGGTGCATAAAAACTTTTACGTTTCAGCAGGATAATTTATTTATCCTCTCGGAGGATTATATCCCTTGCCTTCGGCTCGGGATACAAGCTTCCTCCTCGAAAATAAATCAATTTTCCCGCAGATGCGTAATAATTATTAACTGTATGGAACGTGCACTTACGTCGAACCCTCTTTCCCGTAAGGAAGTACGTACTTTATGGATGGCTCCTAACTTATTAAGAAAATAGCAGGATGATCTCGGGAGACGGAGGAGTATAGGCGAATGTCACCAAGGGTTTCAACATGTTAGGATGTCAAGAAGAATTTATCTCTAGGATGTAAAGAAGGGGTTTGGCTATAATTACCATTCTTAATTTTTGATTCGTAATTTTCTGTTCCTAATTTCTGCATTTCAAGAATTCCTATTTCTATCTTCCTGATTAATTCAAGCATCTGTAAGAAATGAGTTTCGCTGTCAAAATTTCTCTTTCGTTCATTTTCTTTCTAATGAAGAATTTAACAAAAATCATTTTAGCATCAAGCATCTTTAGACGTGATCGAAAATCTACGCAAAATGACGACATGTTCAATACATACCATGAAAACCATTTAATTCTAACAGCAACAATTGAGTTTTATCGTTGCGCCTCAGTTGCGAAGAAATCCTTTTTGAGACAATCAGCACCAAAAGTATCGCACAGAATTTGTACCGAAAAGTGATTTGATCACAAAACAAACACTAAACGAAGAGAGACATATGTACAACAAGTAGAACAAGTATTTACTGGCCTTAAGTAATTATTTATTTATTTATTTTTTAAATTTTACATAGAAAACTAATTATTATTATTTATAATATATCAACAGTTCACATTTGTATGAATCGTAAGTTTTTCAAATATGTGAGCAGTTTTAATTATATACAACTCTATATTTTCATATATTTTTTTAAATCACATCAACGATTTCAGCGAATTCAGCCAATATTATGTTATGTTCGTTGCAACGTATGTAGCACATGTTTGGTTTTACGTATTCCAATATTTCAAACACAAATTTTCTTTTCCTTAAACCGTCGAATCATCGTTGAAAATTATTGTCAATCATATTTTCTTATTCCAATAATGATGTACGAACAAAATATAAGTGGATTTACTCACGCAGATTCGTATACATGAGTATTTAACATTTATATCACATTAGAATTGCATTATAAAAACAAACAACACACTTTTCACAGAGCATTAAAAGCCACACATTTGAAATAATTATATTGGACTGGCCCAATTTCACGGTTTTGCATTAAATTAAGAAAACCATTAATTCCGTTTTGGTGCGTTTTGCTGATTTTGCTCTATACCAGAATCAAAAAGCTACAAGTTCCAATCGCACACCACGTTTAATATCGATTTTACCGTAAATTTGATCAAAAAAAAACTAAAACGATTGAAATAAACTATACTAGTCCAATGAAAAATATAAATACAAAATGCTCTTGCAGCACTTTTATTGTAAAATATAAAATACGTGTTGCTGCCGAGCGGGACGGCTGAGCACTGTTTATGCGCTCAATGGTTTTGTGTTTTGTTTCGTTGACGGATTAATAGAACGGTGACCACTCTCCGGTTGTATTGAGAATATGAAAGTAAAACGGCTTTATACAAAATAAATCGTATGTAACGTCTTGTTGTGAGACTCATTGATACGAAAGGTATCACAAGTAGTATTTTTGCTCAGAATTTCTGGTTTATTGTGAAATGATTATCTTTCAACGTGCAAAAAGAGTAAACTTTATTTTATTTTCGTAAAGATGCATTTTGTTTGTCTTATTATAGCGGAGCACTACTTTTGGGACTTTTTAAGATCTCCGCCCTTCTCGTCTATTTTATAGATCGAATCTGCGATTTGGTATGCCATGTGCTGAGCGATCGGCTCTTCCAAGTATTTGTGAACGACCAACTCAGCCAAATCAAAAAGCTGAATAACGGTTTGCCACAAGGATCAGTGTTATCGAGTTTGCTATTTAACCTTTACATACATGATTTACCGCCATCTAAATCACGAAAGTTTCTTTATGCATACGTCGCTCAGCACACATCGTTCCAGCAACTTAACAAAGTACTTTCTGACGACATGACATCCTTTGTCCGATACTGCAAGTAGTGGCGTTTAACACCAAGTGTAATAAAAACCGTATCGTCATGCTTCCATTTAACCAACAAAGAAGCACTTAGAGAATTGGATGTTGTGTTCGACGGAGCTAGGCTTACACACGATCCTTTTCCGGTATAACTAGGGTAAAACTGGACCGTTCACTCACCTACATCAAACACACCGACAAAGTTCGAGCAAAAATCAACACCAGAAACAACCTTCTGAAGAAACTAACCGGTACTTCTTGGGGAGCAACAGCCTCATGCCTTAGAACTTCTGCCTTAGGACTCGTGTACACATGTGCTTAATACTGTTGTACGACGTGGCTCAACAGCGCTCATGCGCCAAAAATAGACATCGAGCTGAACAAGACGATGCGACTGATAACCGGAGTAGTTAACTCGACACCGCTCATTTGACTATCAGCGTTAAGTAACATTGCTCCACCCCCAATACGACGACGGACAGCATTACGCAACATCTTCAGCAAAGTTCTAAACAATGACGAAATTCCACTTCACCACGATGTTCTAACAGTTGTCAATCAACGACTCAAGTTGAGGAACCCAGGAACGGAATGGCTAAGAATGTGGCTCGATTCAAATGTAACGAGTGAAATCTTCAATTTCGCCCAGCACAAATCTGACAACAAAGAACTCAACCTACCACGAAGGATATGGATAAACCTCAACTGAGGACAGGACATGGCAACTGCAACGAAATGCTTTTCAAGAGGGGATTTAAAGACGATCCCAGCTGTCCATGTGGCAATCCATCCCAGACAATGTCGCATATATTCTTGGACTGTCCATTCTACAGATGCGATGGTAACATTGAAGACATCGCTGAATTGTCTGAAAGTGCCATCGAATGGCTGAAGGCATTGCGCTTATGAACGCTGGATTTGGCTTTGTGGTTTCTTTTTGTAATATTATTTTTGTGATCTCCTTCTTTTATGCGTTCATTTATTTATTTAATTATTTTATCTTTAATTTTGCTCTTAATTCCTTTGATAAACTGTGCAATTACGAGAACGAATAAAGCCATACGCTAATAATAATAATAATAATCAAAGAACAACACCATGACTCGAATAAATGTTTTTTTCTCTTGAAAAATGAAGGAGAACTGCAAAATCGGTCAAGAACTTCCGAGGATACGAACGAAAAAGGATCAAAAACTTAAATCAAAAACTTCAGTTTCAGTTTCGCTGCAGTGCGATACGGTTGCTTTTTTTTTCAACTGCTATTTTAATACAAAAGTAAAATATTTACCTGAATAAGCATAATTCATTAAGTGAATAAAAACAAAATAAGTGCATACATTGTATTATCTGAGTCAAATAAAACAGTGAATTGTGAGTGAGACCAAGAGTGATCCCCCGAATGGGAATGTTACCAATAGCACGTCCCGGGATCAGATCTTAATGAACAATAAAAGATCAGCTACTGAGCTAGACCCGGATTGCGAAACCTGTCAACTCAACGTTAAGAGGCACACAATGCCTAAACAAAATGTCAGCCAGCCTTCGATTGCAGACGTATTTGGTAATAAAAGGACTCTAATTCAAGGCTCTATTCTACAGCGCAGTGATAGCCTACCTAACTTAAATGAAACGCATGAAATGCAATCAAATAACGAAACGAACTCTAAAGAAAATACACATTACTCTATACCTACACAAAATTCATTCGGAATATTAAACAACGTAAATGCTGAATTACCAAAACAGCTTAAACATAATAAAGTGGAAAAATCGAGAATTCCACCAGTCACTGTTGTTGGAGCGTCAAATTTCACCTCCGCTTTAACAATATTAAATACTATAGGAATTAACTCCACGTACATGTTAAAGTACATGTCAATTGGAACGAAAATACTACTGAACGATATCGAGGCCTACAAAAAGTTTAAAACTGTCCTGTGCGACAAGAACATTCAATTCTACACGCATGATGTCAGCTCAGAAAGGTTTGATAAATTCATACTATCAGGTATCGCCACGACGCCTATAGATGCTATATATGAATCTCTCATAAAATATCAAATCGAACCGGTCGAGATAAGAGAGATTACGATGAAAACAAAAAAATTCGATTGTGAAGGCTCGTATGTTGTCTCCTTCAAGCAAGGCACAACAAATCTACAAAATCTGAGCAAAATTGTCATAAACTACACAATTCCGAAATGGCGGATTTTTAAAAAAACAACAGGAAATGTTACCCAATGCAGACGATGCCAAACGTACGGTCACGGCATGAGAAATTGCAACATGAACCCGAAATGTTCCAAATGCGGTTTAAATCACTACATGGACAAGTGCGATAGCCCAATTCAAAAGTGCGCGAATTGTAAAGGAGACCACCCAGCAACCTCCCTGGAATGCCCAAAGCGTAAAGAATTTCTTCTTATGAGAGACAAACTGGGCTCTTCCAACAACAAAAATAAAGCAACAAAAAAATACCCAACAGCCCCACTGAAGAACTCAACAAACTTCCCTGAAATGAAAAAGCGGCCGTCATCCAGAAATGACAACTCAGCCCCAACCCAGAAAAATCAAACCATACCAGCTCCCAGAGTAAATAAAATTTTCAGCAGTTGGTCGGAAGCCCTAAAAAATGGCTCAAAAACGTCCGCCCCCATAGCAACTACCGCTGACAATGATAAATTCAAACTTGAAGAAATAGGCCCCATAATGTGTGATCTACTAAAGGGTCTAAAAATATGCCAAAACAAAGAGCAGCAACTCACCCTTATGTTCGAGATGGCAACCAAATATATCTACAATGTTACCCCTTAAGGAACTTGGTATAGTATTATGGAATGCCCAAAGCATTCGTCCAACTTATAAAATCAATGAACTCTCAAATTTCCTGAACAAGCACAAAATTGATGTTTCCCTTATTTCAGAAACCTGGCTTAAATCCGGTGAAGGTTGTTCAATCCAAAATTTTACCATCTACAGAAAAGATAGACCTGCACCAAACAAGCGAAACGCTGGTGGGGGGGGGGGGTGGCAATTGCGGTCAGAAGTGTTATACCCCATGTGGAACTGCCCGATCTGAGCTTGGATGTAATAGAATCGATAGGCATAGAGATTTGTGGTATCCAAATGTACTCCATTTACTTTCCCGGCTCCAAGCTGAGTCCTTCAAAACTGCAAGGTTTCAAAAAAGATATTAGTCGACTAATGTCACTTCGTGGCAAATTCTTAATCGGAGGCGACCTGAACTCTAAGCATAGGCTCTGGAATTGTGTGAAGGCCAATTCCACTGGTAAAATAATATTCGAGGAAATGCGAAAGAGAAACTTCAATATACATTTTCCGGAACCTCCCACTTATTACCCGCCGCAGGCTAACAGATCGACTCCTTCGACTGTGGACTTCTCTCTCTCTAACGGTCATTTCAACGTGACTGACGTGAGGACGATAAACGATCTGTCCTCCGACCACCTACCAGTGGCCCTCAAGGTAGAGCTTTCGCAATCCTTCCAACCTTCCCTTTCGCCAAGGCGTTGCTACTCTTCAGCAAACTGGCCGGCCTATAAGTCCTACATTGACAGAAATATTGACCTCAACAAAATGTCTAAAAGTTTGACCTCTACACACCTGATAGAACAATCTGTCAAACTTCTGACAAACCTGATTAAGGAGGTCGAAAACTACGCAGTCCCACTGTTAAAGCCCACCGAACAGGTGTTGCAGCTACCAGACGAAGTGCAGCAGTTGATTTCTCTCAGAAACTACAAGCGACGTCTTTGGCAAAGAGGAAGCTACGAGGTTTAAAACAGGAAATCAATTTCCTAAACAGGCTTATTAAGGCCGAGATAAAGTCCTTCAATAATGAAAGGTGGAATCTTAAGCTTGCTCGCTTGAAAAAGCACTCAAACCAACTATGGAAGGTAACGAAAATTTTGAGAAACACTGTTAACAAAATCCCCCCGGTTAAAACATCCATTGGCACCCTCACGACGGACGCTGAAAAGGCAAACGAAATCGGAAGTTCTTTCTGCAAAGCACACGCGACAACATTCCATGTTAAGAGCGATCCAGCCACTGAAAGTTCCATCAATAGTTCCATAGTAAACATTAATTATTTCAACTCTACCATCACTGAATCTGCGTTGCCCA
>CM055403.1:73678212-73688764 GCA_029228625.1 Pseudolycoriella hygida
TGGTTTCTCTACACTCCCTACCTCATGTGATAGTACTGCACATATTCCATATGGACTTGCATCACACGAAATCACAATTTGCTTATCGGGGTCGTATAACTCCACTACTCTATCTCCCACCAATAAATTCTTACTATTTTGAAATACTTTTTCGCATTCCTCGCTCCAAACAAATTTTCTACCTTTCTTCGTCAGTTCATACAACACATGTAACTCTGACGACAAATTAGGCAAAAATTTTGCATAATAATTTATCAAGCCCAAATAAGACTTTAATTGCGTTAAGTTTTCCGGAACTGGTGCTTCCGTAATGGCTTTTAATTTGTTCTCACAGGGTTTAAACCCCTCAGCAGTCAACAAATGACCCAGATATTCTATCTCGCTCATAAAAAATTCACTCCTTTCTAAATTTATCTTAACATTGTGCTCGTTTAATCTATCCAAAACCTCTTCCAATTTCCGTTTGCAATCTTCTACGCCCTTTCCTCCCAATATTATGTCATCTACAAAATTTCGCGATTTCCTAATTCCTTGCAACACCTCGTCCATAGAAGACTGAAAAATGGATCCGGCACAAGAAATTCCCTCTACCAACCGATCGAAGCGTAACAATCCCTTGTGCGTATTCGCTGTTAACACTTCTTTCGAAATTTCTTCCACTTCTAACTGCTGGTACGCTCCTTTTAAATCAATTTATAATGTCATCAAATCTAGGCATTGGATAATGATCAACCACAGCTTGTCTATTCACCGACACCTTCCCATCTAAACATATCCTCACATCCCCGTTTTTTTTTAGGTTGAATCACTATTGGCGTAGCCCAATTCGAATGTCGCACAAAATGAGCTTTTCCGGATTGCACCAACTTCTCAAATGCCTTGTCCACCTTTTCTATCACCCCATAAGGTACCTGCCTCGCGGCGCAAAAAATCGGGACTGTTCCATCTTTCATTACAATCTTCGCCTTGAATCCCTTTATTGGCCCCCCGTCATGCTCGAAACATAATTTATATTTTGACTTGATTTGATCTAAATATTCCTTTTTCTCCTTTTCCTCCATTCTACACTTCCTCCCACTACTGCCACAGTCATTTATACTCATAACAGGAACAGCCGTCATAGGAATATTCCCTCCTACTTCGAATAATCTTTTCTTCCACCCAGGAAGTAAAACATTCAACCACGTTCTTCCCAGTAAAAGTGTAAATTGTTTTTTAGTCCTTAAAACTATCATAAACAAACTATAATGTTTACCCCTAAATGCCACTTCCACTTTAATGGCTCCCACAATGGACACATCATCGCCTGTAACTACGTTGAACTTTTTATTTACCGAATAAAATTCAGACCCATTAAAATATTTATTATACGTTCCCATATCAACACAAGTAACACACGCGCCCGTGTCGACTTCATATTGAATATCAAATCCATTTACCTTGATTCCTAAGAACAGTGGATCCGCTACCTCCTCATTCACCATGTCGATGTGCTTGATCGAATTGCTCCCAACTCGAAATCTCAAATCGTCTTCATCAAGGTCTTCCTGTGGATTGTATTCTCCAACAAACCGGTTGATTCGCTTCGGTTCAGTGCAATTTCTAGCCATGTGCCCCGGCTTACGACAATTATAGCAAATGAAATGCTTTCTGTTCCGCAATTCCGGACTATTATTTCGGCGTTTTTGGTATCGGTCCGAAACCATTGATCTGCCTCGTTGGAACGCCGTGCTGTTTTTCGAAAAGGCATTTAAATCATTCGTAGAGGTTGACACTTTTAATCCCTTCATTTCTGCATCTGTCAATCCCATCCTCGTCGCCATTATTATGTTCCCAATGAAACACTTCTACACAGATTGAATGCTGGCAAACGAATGAACTTTATTCTCTCTTCTCTCATACATAACAGAAACTTGCTACGAAGTGTCAAGCAATACCATAGAAGTGGACCGAAAATATCTTAAACATAAGGGGAGTGTTATAAAAACGCAAGCTCATTGCAGGGGGCCTCGATCGATCCCCTTGGGGTTTGATGGTGTATTTAGTGACTATGATTTCGTGGTCAATATATATGGCGTTGTAAATTGACAACCTTCAAGAGCGTGTCAGATATTTTGACAGTTCTATGTTTTGCGTTGTTTTTTCATTGCATATTTCGCCGAGTCTTTGCGATGTTTTTTCAGATCAAATTTTGACACTAAGACTCAATAATTATATATTCTGATTCAGAGAATCTATACAGGGATGTTTTATGCAAACAGTAGATGTTTCGGAATTTAAAGTTAATGATCATTGTCTTAGAAATATGCAATGAAAAAACATCGCAAAACATAGAACTGCCAAAATATCTGACACGCTCTTAAAAAGATCTGTTGACTTTTTGGCTATGACTGAGTCAATAAAATTTTGCATCAAATCATGTTGAATGTGAAGTTTTTATCCTTAAAAGCAGGTCACATAAATATGACCCGTCAAAGTTTCGATTTATTTTTCAGAGAAGCATCTTGAGATAGTAGACAATAACTTTAAATTGTGGAACATCTTCAGCATGGTTGAGTACGGAAGATTCACGATTACTCTAAAAGAACATCGCTTATTAATTGGGAATGCGATGTTTCTTCGGAGCAATTTTAGTCGACACTACTCCAGGTAAGTCTCACTTCTTCGAACTACTTTATTTCCTTGTTCTTTCGTTTGCTCGGTCTTCTTTCATTGAATGCGAATCAGACAAAGCGGCAGGACAGGGCATATGTTATTAGGATCATGATTGCAGTTATAAAAGCTAAATTAAATTGTCCGAATTGATTTTTAAGCAGCAACCAAGGCATACCAACGACGCCTATAAAGTAACACCTATTTTAAATCTCATATGAAACTGCATTCAAAATAATAAAAACCTTCCACACGCAATATTGTCGTGAAGCTTTATATTGTGCAATTTTCTGTGAAAAATCTAATAATGTGGATTACGAATGGTTTTTTTTTTGATAGATAAAAGGCAGGAAAATGTCATCAAAACTGGATTAGGGGATAAATTTGTCACTCAAATGAATTGTAATGTAGTTTTGGAGAGGTTTATTGTTACATAGAAAGGTGTTTGTCGTTAATTCAGGTATGTTGAATGGAACATTATGTTGTTCAACAACATTGTTATAAGGATTGATTTTTGAGTAATGCAAGCGTAATAATAGACTGTTGAGTTGTGTATGAATTGTAAGTTTTGCTGCTAAATCAGACTTGAGCACTGTTTTTTATTGCGTCATTGAATCAGAATAATCTTTTGTACGAGACGACAAATATAATAAAATCTTTAAGAATTCTAATTTCTTGTTTTTCATTAATTTTCGCCATAATATTCGGCTTATCAAGATGCAACTTCGCGTTAAATTCAGACACGAAGCATATAGTTTATAGTCCACAATAAATGTGCCAGGGTCTGTTTGTCTTTAAAACATTATACGATACTATGAAGCTTATAACGAGAATGTGTACGTACACGAGGGTTGCCCTAAGTGAGCACACATCTCGCTATATAATATGGGGACAGGTACATACTTTGGCACACCATACAAATCTGTCTTGTGTCGGATTCCCCCGGCAGAGGAATTTAGCACAGTGCCAAATTCACCCTGTAGGGTAAAATCAATGTTTTCATGTAAATACGACAGTGTGCCAAAATTAGAAATGGTGTGCCAAAAATAGAATAAGTGTGCTAATCCCTAATAAATGTGAGCCAAGTGGGGGAAAGCGTTTAGGGGTTTGGGAACGCGAAAAATTGTATTTCGTGTGCCAAAAATAGAATATGTGTGCCAACTACCAAAAAGTGTTAACAAAGTATCAGAAAGTGTGCAGCAGCCTACTTTAGGAGTCTGCAGGCGGCCTCACGTGCATGGAGCTCTGCCTCTAAGACCCTACAAAGGTGGAGGGTCCTTCTTTGACCCCCTTGGAACACGAATTCTAATTTTTCATGTTCCCAGACCCCCAGACAGAAGCGCCAACTACACTGGGGCAAGGGGGGCGATCGCGCCACTTGAAGCAATTCAACCGGGGCAACGCCTACAGAAGTGAAATGTATTCGAAATTTCTTCAAATTTGGCAAATTACATTTTTTAATGGGAAAATATATTCGACTGATAAATTAAATCAATACTACCGATAAAACGTAATAAATGACCGATAACTTTTGACAGATACCTTCATTTAACCCAATTATCTAGGGAATTTTTCCTTTTACAAAATGTCATGAGATCTTTTAGGGGAAAAACTTAAGATTTCTGGTCAGGTGTGGGAGGGGGGTGGTAGGTAGTGGTAATGATTGGAGACTACCGCACCACCAATAATCAGTAGTCATTTGGCGGCGGTCACCTCTCTGGAGAGAATGGGAAGAGAAAACAAAAAAATTTTTTTTTTTTTTACCTTTTTTGGTACTAGGAATTGTCGGGAAATGCTGGGTAGGGCTTAGTAAGGCAGAATAGGGCTCGATGAGTGGTGAAATGGTGTTGGAAGAGTGGAGAATGGAAATTACCATGAAAATATATTGGGCGCTTAAAAGAGTCTACATAAGGCAAATTGGGCGCTTTAAAAAGAAATTTTATCGATAATGTAAGCATTCGCTGAGTGGATATTTTGTGTGCACTCACCCAGGATACGCCGCGTGGAGACTGCTTACTTGTAACCCATTGGCCCTCAAAAAGGCCTCATCTTCCAACTAAGATGGGGACCCCTCGGTTCGTCTCTACCGAAGTATTTACCGACTCCAAATCCCTCGCCCAATTTGCCTAATGTAGACTCTTTAGAGCGCCCAATTTGTCTAATGTAGACTTTTTAAAGCGCCCAATAGATTTTCATGGTAATTTCCATTCTTTCTCCACTCTTTCAACACCATTTCACCACTCATCCAGCCCTATTCAGCCTTACTAAGTCCTACCCAGCACTTCCCGACAATTCCTAGTACTAAAAAAGTTAAAAAAAAGAAAAAAAAAATTTTGTTTGTTTTCCCTTCCCATTCTCTCGAGAGGTGACCGCCGCCTAATGACTACTGATTATTGGTGGTGGGGTGGTCCCCAATCATTACAACTACCTTTCACCCCCCTCCCACACCTGACCAGGAATCTTAAGTTTTTCCCATGTTTCGCCCCTGTTGAGCCAAACGAAAATCGGCGCCTCTGCCCCCAGAGAGAGTTGGCACACGAATTCGTGTGTGAGATTCCCCGATGCCGTATATATTTCATAGTATAATATATACGATTAATGCATTACAATTACCACAGTCATTTTCAGTTATGTGTTACGAATGTGGTAAATGTGGAGCCTTATCGATGTAAATTTGTTGCATCAGTGATGAGAGTTCTTTACTTTTACATCTTTTTAATCGTATTTCAAATAAAGCGCACTCCACATTGTGGATGTTAACTACAGAGAAAAGTTCTTATTTAAACTACACTCATAGTTGAAACCGTGGGAAAAATAATAAAATCACAAAATGTTTTCTCGAAACAAGCAAGGTGGGCGGTTTTCAGTGGATCATTCGTTCTAAAACCTTTATTGCACTAATAATGGGGCTATAATTGGCCTATTATAGTCGACTTTCTTGTTAAAAGTAGGATTGTAATGACGCTATTATAACCAGGTCCTTTAATGATGACGTAGGCTACACTGAAACAATACGAATGAATCAGAATGAAACATGTGTTGTTATGACAACCGCATACTAAATCGAAATATCAACCTAGGCGACATTTTTTGCAACAAATTCGATGAGTGTTTTTATACGAAATTTTTGATTTATGTTAATTTTGTTGTCATGTTTTGTGCATAATTGGCAATTATAGGCTCAAATGTCATAAACTATCGTATAATACAAGGGGAACAACCGCGCAATTATAGTCTCGGTGGATGAAAATTCTCGGGGCTAACACCCCTTCAAATTTCACCCCACCTCGACTACTCGACTATAATTACGCAATTATTTCCCTTGTATTATAATATACTATTGTAGTGAAATTTTCTAAAAAAAGTTACGTTACATAATAAAATTTAGAATCTTTTTCTCAAATCAACCATAAAACGTGACACGCTATGGAATCAAAATACGAGAAAAATAGCCCTCCACTCGTTTCACGTTCACCTTCGCTTTTAATATTTCGAAAGGGGGCGTAGCCTAAAGGGTGTTTGCTCGTTTAAAAAATTAGAATACTAACAAAACGTGAAGAGGTTAAGTACACTAATATTAAAATTAGAGGCGACTTTGTTTCTATCTTGATTCGAATTCCAAAGCGTTAACGTTCTCACCCTAACTTATAGCAATGTTTTCTTTATTCATCAAAACAGTCGAAAATGTCCAACCTATAAATATAAAAAGGAATTAGAATCGTAAAATAAAATACAATACGGTAAATGATGTGCATTCAGATAGTTAAAAAAAAGTAATCGAAATCGTAATCTAAAATTGTTTTTCCTATCTGTTAATCCTTATTTCAACAGATTTTTTGAAATGCGTTCTCACTGCCTAGTTTTTATCAACAGATTGATCCTGAATTTGTGCCACATTTCTTTAAATGGGAAATATTACTTTATGACCACCAATAACAACCGAATAAGCGAGATCAAGACTTACTCGTAAATGGTTTTTAATCGTATTTATTTGTATTTATTTTGTCGATCGGACACATCGATAATAATTGAAGGTAACAAATATTTTCGAGAAAACAAAACATATCAATTGTTGTGCATGTGATTCGTGTGATCATCGATACTTTTTCATCAACAGTGAGTCCAAATTGCAAAGTGAAAGAGAATATTTAGTAATAACTGAAGGAGTAATATTGAACATTTAGTTCAATTGAATAGCTTCGCCAAAACCAAATGATCTTTGCAATGGTAAATGCATTTGCCGAACATTTTGTTGAATAATTCCAATTCAGGTGTGTGAAGATTTTCTCCACTGGACCATATTTTGTCCATTACTTTCACTTATTATTTTTGCCTTGTTTCCTTATTTCTTACCGGATTTTCGATTCTTGTTCTAGGTCTTGCTTTTTCCCATATTTGAACGTGAATCATGCCCGCAGCGGTAGCGGAGGGCGTGACGCAGTCCCCAAACCCTAAAAAAGAAGTCCACCAACTCAAAAAACGCTATACAAAAACCGGTGGGACAAGGCGCCATATATATGCGAAATTTTGAATTTTTTCCCCTCGCCCCCTCCCCCTCCAAATTATTAAAAAAAAACTACGTCGCAGCAGCTTTCCAACGAGCCCAGACTCATCAAAATCAATTGGAGATTGGCTTTAATTGGTTTTAAAATTACATTTTTGTATGGGTAATCGATTTTTCTATTGTTCTCATCATTATGAAAACTCTTTTTCTGATCTGTCGGTTTCTATCTATGGGCAATTCCATGGACTTCACCATTCCCACGCATGAAATTCTCAGTAGTTACAAAATGATAGTCACTTTCCTATGACTAACCTCTAGTTAAAGGATCAATCTTTATGATGTACCTTTTTCTATGAATATCGTTTTGGAACAACGGAGCATTTCGAGCGTAGGAATGAAGTTTTCGTGGAATGAATGTTCTATCTATCTATTAATAATTTTCGATCTCGAGAACTAGACAGTCGATCTTCCTGAAATTTTCACGAAACGTCAGTCTCAGCCCTAAATGAAAAATTTCATATGCCGCTTTTCCGGGAAAAATCTGGAAAAGTTGTGGAATCTGGAAAAGTGGTCAGAGAGTTGAGAGAGAGAGAGTCTTCTACAAAGTTATAGAGTTTGATGAGGAGAATTTTTTGGGATTTTTAGAAATCTGCCAAAGTGACGCCATCTTGGATTTTCGTTAGGAATAAATTGTGCTTCTTTGGGTTTTCGAATTTTAGCTCCGGAATGAGAATACTTAGAGAATTGGTTTCTTCTCGAAGGTTATAGAGATTGGTGAGGAGACTTTTTTGTCGTCCCAAGAAAATGGCTCCCAGCTGTCAAGAGACGCCATCTTGGGTTTTTTTTTGCTATTTCCTGAATAAATTAGAATAGCTAGACAGTTGGTTTTTTCGGGAAAGTCATAGAGATTTTTGAAAAGAATTTTGTCAAAGTGACGCCATCTTGGATTTTTTGCTATTTTCTGAATTAAAATAGTTACACGGTTGGTTTCTTCGGGAAAGTTATAGAGATTGGTGAAGGAATTCTTAGCCTAAAGCCTGAAAATTTTTTTTCGTCGGAAATTTTTTTTCGACGGAAATTTTTTTTCGACGGAAATTTTTTTTGACGGAAAATTTTTTTTGTCGCCATTTTTTTTCGCTGAAAATTGTTTTCTTTTTTCTTCCAAAATGGATTGATAGTAAATGATTTTATCTTATCACGAAAGTTGGGATCGCGGCCGCTAGCTATGGCAGCAGTGTAAAGTGCCGTAACGCCAAATTTCGTCCCTACTTCAAAAGCTAATGGTATCACAACAAAAACCACTTAAAAAGTAAAGTGTGGCGCAGTCCCTAATGACCACTTCCAAAATTAGTAATATCGTTTGAGGTGACGCTGATAATACGCAGAAATTTGTTTGAATTAAATGTTAGTTTTCGGTAAAAGTTTTATTATTATAATTATTATAATTACGTAGTGTTCAAAAAATTGCGTCACAAATGCCAAACCCACCAGCGTAATATAATTTTTCAACACTTTCAGTTTTCACAGGCAAAAATTTTAAAAACAAAACAATCTTCGCGCAACGAAACAAAAGTCAAATGTTTGCAGCGTAAAAACTGAAAGTAGATGAAAATTATTTTTTCACATTTGTTAGGACAAAATTGATATTTCCTCACCTCAAATGAGGTGCGAAAATTGAATTTTGCATGGGTAGTTTGTGGCGGGATGAAAAGTAAATTTTGGCACCTCATTTGAGGTGAGAAAATAAAAGGAGGTGAGAAAATAAATACTTAACATGGAGCATCATGGCCGATCTGTTCATATGAATTTTTTTTGCGATGAAGAAAGTAAACAAAAAAATAATTAATTTTCGGCTCGACGGATTCCAGTCAAACAAAATGCCAGCACATAGTTCATGATCACAGGATTGCTCTAAAGTAGTTCGTTTGCTAATCTGGGAAATATTTCTCGAGATATAAGAGTTTGGAAAAACAACACAAATTTCACTCTCGTTGCAATTTTCTCTGCTTTGGCCACAAACTTTACTCTCGTTGCAATTTTCTTTGCTTTGGCCACAGACATCAACCTTGTTAAGTAATTTTCTATTTTCTCCCCTTGTCATGAAAATAGCTATATTAAAATTATACATTTTTCATATATCACCCAATTGGAATGTTGGTCCATTATCCAGTCAAAATTCATAAATAAGTGTAAGATTGTAAAAACCTTGTAAACCTGCCGTACGTATAATTAGGAATCAAATTTTATTCCCCACATGTTTTCACAGATTTTTCCGAAAGGTTAACATAGACGAATGGGTTATTTCGGTGTATTAATTAAATATAATAAACGGCATCGCTGTCTCGTTTTCCAATATATAAATTTTTTTAAGTGTGTCATGTTACTATTTGAAATTGATCTAATTGATTCAAAGAATGTAATTAACTGTAAAAAAAGAGAGTTGAAACATGTGTGTTGGCTTAATACCCAAATCTCTATGGTGAATAATTATTTGTCAAGACTTTTCGATCTTTGGCTAATTGGATACGTAGAAGTAATTGGAATAAGGTCGAAAATTCAACCCATTGTGTACATGGGGTGAGCAATAAGCACCGGTTGTCAAATGCATACATTTTTCATTTTACAATCATAGAAAAATAACATAAAATATTTATGTCTATGACGATTGAGAAATGCAACGTGAATGCGAGGACTCGTCTATAATGCTGTAGTTTTTATCTTATACTATGTAGAACAAGACAAAAGAGAATCATATTACTAGAAATGTTTAAATATTTAATAAAGAATTTCAGAGATTTAATGATGAAGGGAAAATTTGCTTTGTGAGTTATATATTGTTCTGCTCTATGTGTGTATGGCTACTGTATATAAATTTGTCACCATGGAATATCGACTTGAAATTCAACACCAGCGTTCACACTCAAATACAGCCAACAGCAAAAAATTAGTTACATTTTTTGTGAAACAGTCAAGTGTATAGGTACAGTATATTGGTCTACATTTTATTTTGTAGATTGTGTGGATCATTTGTGGATTTCAAATTTTGGATTCAATGTAAACGGTATAATGGTTAGAAAGAGGAGAGTTTATCGATTTGACGGGTATACTTTCAATTCATTGGGCACTTTCATTTTCTATTCATTTTCATTCTTCTATTAGTAAGAGTGTAACAAGTTCTTGGGTTAACGGTTGAACAATCCTTTCTTTATTCTCTCTTGAATACACATTTATTGAGCGTCTCTTACATAATTGCAAATTAAATACAGACATGTCGGTGTACAGTGCTTCAAAAAAATTCAAAAAAGCCGATATGTTTGTAAATAAAAAATTAACATTTGGAGATAAAAAATGCAAAAACATTGAAATCTTGCAGATAAAAAATATTGACTTTCGGAG